>CM056051.1:198270020-198675020 GCA_029574335.1 Rana kukunoris
CATATGCAGGAGCTACTCGCGTATGCGTTTGCTTCTGCGAGCGAGCTCGTCGGGACGGGGCACTTTAAAAAAATTTTTTTTTGGTTTTCGTTTTTATTTTTATTTATTTTATAATTTTTAACACTGAAAAAAAAAAAAAATTATCACTTTTATTCCTATTACAAGGAATGTAAACATCCTTTGTAATAGAAAAAAGCATGACAGGTCCTCTTATATATGAGATCTGGGGTCAAAAAGACCTCAGATCTCATATTCAGGCTTAAATGCAAAAAAAAAAAAAAAGAAAAAAAAAAAAAAGTCAAAATGTAAACAAATTAAATGTCTCTTTAAGACGCTGGGCGGAAATTAAGTTTTGACGTCACTTCCGCCCAGCAGAGGTATGGGGACGGCTGAGGGACATTTTTTCCCTCAGTCGCATCCCCGGACAGCCAGCAAGAGGGGTCCTACGGTAAGCGGCGGAGGGCGCGGGAGAGCGGCGGGAGCACCCTCTTGCGCCGCCGGTAACGGCGATCTCGCGGTGAAAGCGCCGCGATGACCGCCGTTATCGTTAACAGGACCGCCCCACGAAGAGATGGATATCTCGGTTGTGGCAGCAGCTGCTGCCGTTACCGAGATATCCATCTTCAAAAAAATGACGTCTTTGGACGTGGGGCTGGTCAGAAGTGGTTAAGGACCTTCTACGGCTCTGTCCAGCTCTCCTAGAGTAACTGCCTGTCTCCTGGAATCTCCTCTATGCTATTGATGTGTCATTCTGGAAGAGTTGGACTGCCTGTGCAACCTCTATAGGGTTCAGGTATCACCTCATGCTACCAGTAGTGACACTTACTCTAGCAAAATGAAAAACTAGTGAAAAACAGTCAGAAAAGATAAAAAGTGGAAAAAAAATGCCATTGGCCTCCACCTGTAAAACCATTTCGGTTTTGGAGGTCATCTTATCGTTGCCCATCTAGTGCACCTGTTGTTAATTTCATTAACACCAAAGCAGCTGAAACGGATTAACAGCCCCCTCTGCTACTTAACTGACCAGATCAATTCCCCAGGAGTTTAATTGAGTTGACGCTATACTCTGATTTAAAAGTGTTTTTTTATTTCACACATATACATACACACATTATATTATATTATATTATATTATATATATATATATATATATATATATATATATATATATATATATATATATATATATATATATATATATATATATATATATATATATATATATATATTAGGGCTGCGGAAATTAACGATTAATTGTTCGATTAATCGTTAATTTCTTTGATCGACTAAAAAAATTTTGATCGACGATCCGCGGAGTGAGCTCCGCGGTCTCGCCGATAGGAAAGACCGCGGCTTCGGCCTAGCTCCGGAGCCGCGGCCATCTTGGTCCACCCGGCGGCAAGCAAGTAGCGGCGCGCTGATGTCATCATCACCCGCAGCATCCGGCATCCTCCTTTTCCCCCCTCAGCGCCAAGTTCCCCTACATGTAGCTCCGCGCTACTTCCGGGTTTCCTCGTCGGGTCGGCTCTAGGTATGGTGGACTGGTGGAGCAGGAGGCGGCAGGGGGGATTGTGCTGGTGGTGGTGCTGCGGGACCTGGCTGGGACACCCAAGATGAGAACAGGAGGCTGAGCCGTGAACAGGTGGAGGGAGAGATGTGCGAGGCAGTGCTGTAGCTGCTGGGGAGAAGGTAATGCTGGTGCACAGAGAGCTGTGTATGTGATGTCGGATGAGCTGTATTATATGTCACACTTCTCCCCGTCACACTGCTCCTTCACCTGACACACTGCTCCCCCACCTGACACACTGCCCCCCCCCAGAACTGCTACCCCACCTGACACACTGCTCCCCCACCTGACACACTGCTCCCCCAAATGTCACACTGCCCCCCCCACCTAGAACTGCTTCCCCACCTGACACACTGCCCCCCCAGAACTGCTCCCCTACCTGACACACTGCCCCACAGAACTGCTCCCCTACCTGACACACTGCTCCTCCACCTGTCACACTGCCCCCCCCCCCCAGAACTGCTCCCCTACCTGACACACTGGCCCCCCCCCCCCAGAACTGCTCCCCCACCTGTCACACTGCTTCCCCACCTGACACACTGCTTCCCCACCTGACACACTGCTTCCCCACCTGACACACTGCTTCCCCACCTGACACACTGCTTCCCCACCTGACACACTGCTTCCACCTGACACACTGCTTCCCCACCTGACACACTGCTTCCCCACCTGACACACTGCTTCCCCACCTGACACACTGCTTCCCCACCTGACACACTGCTTCCCCACCTGACATACTGCCCCCCCCAGAACTGCTCCCCCACCTGTCACAATGCTTCCCCACCTGACACACTGCTTCCCCACCTGACACACTGCTTCCCCACCTGACATACTGCCCCCCCAGAACTGCTCCCCCACCTGTCACACTGCACCCCAGAACTGCTCCCCCACTTGTCGCACTGCTCCCCCACCTGACACACTGCCCCCCCAGAAACTGCTTCCCCACCTGTCACACTGCTCCCCCACCTGTCACACTGCCCCCCCCAGAACTGCTCCCCACCTGTCACACTGCCCCCCCCTTTGACAAACTGCTCCCCCCACCTGTCACACTGCTCCCCTGGGTGTGTCTACCCCCCCTACCGCCCCTGGCTGTGTCTAACCCCCTCCCTACCGCCCCTGGCTGTGTCTAACCCCCCCTACCACCCCTGGCTGTGTCTAACCCCCCCTACCACCCCTGGCTGTGTCTAACCCCCCTACCACCACCCCTGGCTGTGTCTAACCCCCCTACCACCACCCCTGGCTGTGTCTAACCCCCCTACCACCACCCCTGGCTGTGTCTAACCCCCCTACCACCACCCCTGGCTGTGTCTAACCCCCCTACCACCACCCCTGGCTGTGTCTAACCCCCCTACCACCACCCCTGGCTGTGTCTAACCCCCCTACCACCACCACCCCTGGCTGTGTCTAACCCCCCTACCACCACCCCTGGCTGTGTCTAACCACCTCTGGCTGTGTCTAACCCCCCTACCACCACCCCTGGCTGTGTCTAACCCCCCTTACCACCACCACCCCTGGCTGTGTCTAACCCCCCTACCACCACCCCTGGCTGTGTCTAACCCCCCTACCACCCCTGGCTGTGTCTAACCCCCCCCCCACCCTACCACCCCTGGCTGTGTCTAACCCCCCCCTACCACCCCTGGCTGTGTCTAACCCCCCCCACCCTACCACCCCTGGCTGTGTCTAACCCCCCCCACCCTACCACCCCTGGCTGTGTCTAACCCCCCCCACCCTACCACCCCTGGCTGTGTCTAACCCCCCCCTACCACCCCTGGCTGTGTCTACCCCCCCCCTACCACCCCTGGCTGTGTCTAACCCCCTACCACCCATGGCTGTGTCTAACCCCCCCTACCACCCCGGGCTGTGTCTAACCCTCCCTACCACCCCTGCCTGTGTTTAACCCCCCCACCACCCCTGCCTGTGTCTAACCCCCTCCCTACCACCCCTGGCTATGTCTAACATGCCTACCACCCCTGTCTCCTGTGTAACACCCCTACAAACCCTGTGTCTTACCCCCTCTTTAGCACCCCTCTGAGAAGCACGCGGCGGCGGCGGAATGGCGGAGCCTGCTGCATCCAGGCAACACAACGTTCACAGGGGAGTCGGGGATAGAGAGTGTGACAGACAGCCCAGCCGACAGTGACAGTTGATGGTGGCAGAGGGGGATACGATGGAGGTAGGGGGTGATGGTGGCACCGCAGGAGGAGATTGGAGGCAGGGGAGATTGTGGCACCGCAGAGGGGGGTGAAGGCAGCTGGTGTTGGTGGCAGAGGGGATAGAGGCAGGAGGTGATGTGACTAAATCATTTGCCCTTATTATATTGAAATTATGTTTTTTTACCTTAATGTCTATTACATTTTATTTAGTAACTTTTGCAAAATGCCAGTAAAAAAGTAAATTTCAATCTGGTAGGTTGGCAACATTGGGGAGGCCCTTCATGGTTTCATGCATCGGGGCCCTGAAGGTTCTAGTTACGCCACTGCGCCCGCCTGCTTGCATCGTGCACGTGTCAGTGTCAGCTACTCTGCGGACGGGTCCTCCTGCCTTAAGAGGGTAAGAGAGGACAACCATCATGTATAGCATGCGGGCAGATGTGTATATGAAAGCATGCAGGCAGATGTGTATATGAAAGCATGCAGGCAGATGTGTATAGGAAAGTATGGGGGCAGATGTGTATATGAAAAGCATGGGGGCAGATGTGTATATTACAGCATGGGGGCAGATGTGTATATGAAAAGCATGGGGGCAGATGTGTATATGAAAAGCATGGGGGCAGATGTGTATATGAAAAGCATGGGGGCAGATGTGTATATTACAGCATGGGGGCAGATGCTGTAATATACACATCTGCTCCCATACTGCAAGAATATACACATCTGCCCCCACCACATTTACCACTGACTAATGCAGAGTTGCAATGCAAGGAGATCAGCTAAAAGTAGTTGTATCTGTATGTGGGTTAATTAATCGAAATTAGTCGATTAATCGATTAAAAAAAAAAACGATTAATCGAACACAAAAATTTTAATCAGTCACAGCCCTAATATATATATATATATATATATATATATATAAAATTTCCAACACATAACTATATAAATAGCTTTTTTTTTTTTTTTTAAAGGTGATCACATAATCTTTATTCTCAGCTGCATAGAGGGTGTGTGGGGAGACAGCAGTACACTGGTCTTCCCAGTAAATGGCTAATCGGGTGAGTGTGTTAGTGCAAGTCTGATTATTAGAGGACAGGTAGGCTGTTCTACAACACAACCAGAGAACTGACCACACCAGGATGGATGTGTTCTCACGCATAGTTC
Source organism: Rana kukunoris (assembly GCA_029574335.1). Lineage (NCBI taxonomy): Eukaryota > Metazoa > Chordata > Amphibia > Anura > Ranidae > Rana > Rana kukunoris. The sequence goes on from CM056051.1 coordinate 198,274,902, forward strand.
GTTGGTTGGAAATAGGAAAGCAGGAGGACTGGTAGGCACACCAGGTATTTCACACTAAGGAAGCAATACAAAGAGAACAGGATACTTTTTAACACAAGTATATGGTACAGCAGGCGCATATCAGGAATATGACATGTTGAGGTAACATTTTGTATAAATAATGGAAAAGAGTACCGCTCTAAGCCCTGCGACCTATCTATGCTGTGCTCTCGCCCTGTAGTACTGACAGGGGCAGACTCTGCGCTGATCCGTGGAAAAAAGAAATGTTCCTGGACTGCCGCACTCGCGATTTATTGTTCATTTTGTTTCAATAAATCGCGTATCAGAGTGCGGCAGTCCAGGAACATTTCTTTTTTCCATTTTGTTTAAATAGATTACACGATTTATCAACAAACAAAGATTTACAGGTGCTGTGGGCATCCTGCCGGTGCATTTAAAAAAAAAAGAAGGGAAACTTCTGCTTACGCAATGTATTTAAGCCGTAGAATCTTTATCATTTCATTAAACACATCTGGATCCAATGCTTTTTGGAAGATTTTAGTGTACATGGATGGTTCAATTTGCTACAATCAAAGAGAAGAAAAAAAATTATATTTATGTATTATCCAAATTTAGTAATAAGTCATAACTAAAATAAAACTGCAACAATATTCAGATGTCAACTTCTAGGCGCACCTTAAACTTTAGGCCCCTAAAATTCACTATTACTATGCCCAAGATATACCCAAGTGCAAATCCTAAGATATTTCTTTGTTGTGTCAAAGCTTGTTCACCCCTTTCTGCCCACTACCCATTCCTACTGGCCAACAAGGCTGCCAATCATGGTTATAAAGCAGTAAAAATGTGAGTGTTAAAGTCTTACAGTTCAGAACAACCTGGGAGTTGGGCATAGTGGCAGGTATTGGGAAGCTACTAAAGATAAGTGCCTACAACTTATAACAGGTGTACCTTGAAGCCGATGTTCTGCTTATATTTTTTCATCCCTAATCTCCCCCCCAATCAACATGCTGAATAAATATTTCCATTTTACATGCCTCATTTTAGACCCAGGCATAAGACCATTAGGTCTTTATGCTTCTCTATGCTATTCGGACAGATCATGGCTAGTGGGAAGGTCTGACAGGGTGCTCTACATAGATTCCTGAAAACATCACAGCAACCTGCCTAAGTAGTGGTTGCCGTAGCAGCATATCAACATAGCAAGACATAAGTGCTGGTAAGAGGTCACAGTGCTGCATTCCCTCTTATGAAGCCACTTGATAGTGGAACAACACGTAAGGGGCGGAGCCAGTGACATCAGGACGTTTCAAATAAGGGGTAAGAGGTGTTTGTTCAGTTATCTTCCATAAGGGGATACTCCATGCGTTTTTCATCTGTGGTGCACCAGTCCTGTACACAGAAAAATGACGAGTGTAAACCCTTGTTTTTTTTTTAAATACCCTGCAAGATAAAGTCATAATTGAGCTAGTATTATTAGCATACTAGCTCATTATGATCGACTTACCTGAGAACGAAACCCCCGTAGTTCTCCTCCGTGCCCTCCACCGCCATGTTTCTGGCGATCTTCTTCCCATTATCGCCGCTCCGGCGCTGTGATCAACCAAAGCGGCGATGACGTCACTCCCGAGCATGCACGCAGGACCGGCCGATCCCCGCGCCTGTGCCGTTGTCTACGGTGCGCATGCAAATGTCTCCTTAACTGTGCAGGTTTAGGAGATATTTCTTGCACCTACAGGTAAGCCTTAATCTAGGCTTACCTGTAGCTGCAAGATGTGTGGTTGGGTTTACAACCACTTTAATAAAAATTGGGATCATTTTAACTGAAAAGCACTATGGTGTTTTTTACTTTTTTTGAGCACCTATCAAGGAATACAAAGGAGAAAATTATACACAAAACTTATCTGCGCCTCATCTCTCTCCAGCCCTGTCCACGAGTTCCCGTCTGCCTGGGACTCTCCCCCGTGATTGGCCGAGACACATCAGCGAAATGGGTGCTCTGTGTCTGAATGGACACAGGGGAGCTGTGACACGGCTCGGGTGCCCCCATAGAAAGCTGCTTGCTGTGGGGGCACTCAACAGGAAGGATGGGCCAGGAGAGCTGAAGAGGGGCCCAAGAAGAGGAGGATCCAGGCTGCTCTGTGCAAAACCAACTGCACAGGGCAGGTAAGAACAACAGATTTGTTATTTTTAGAGTGGAAAAAAACGAGAATTTACAAATTTACAACCACTTTGATGAGCCTCTTAAAAGGAGAAAGTGCAATTTGTATAGGTAAAAAACTAAGGTGAACGCATAGTGTGGTAGGTGCTGCACAGTAAATTCTTAGCACTTCTGCTTACCAGCACTAGGGTTGTTGGTTCAAATTCCAACCACGGCACTACCTGCCTGGGGTTTACATGTTCTCCTGATGCCTGTGTAGGTTTTCTGCAAGTTCTCCAGTTTTTTCCCACACACCAAAGACATGCTGATAGGTTAACTAGCGCCTCTCTAAAATAGCCCTAGTATGTATATGTATGAATGTGAGTTAGGGATCTTAGATTGTAAGCTCCTTAAGGACAGGGACTAGTGTGAATGTTCAATATACTGTATATGTAAAGTGATGCCTAAATATATATATATTTTAATGTTTAACCTGAAAATATAATCTAATGGTGTTCTTATACTGAGAATACAGATGTGCTGATGTGATAACTTCCCAGTCAACATAGAGCTAGATGATGCTGGATGTCTTCCAGCGTGGTCATTTGGTGGGCTCTGTTTGATTTGCTGCAGCTTCAAATGCACATTTTGAGAGGCTCACAGTGTACAGTGAAAGCAATTTCAGCACAACCGTGCAAGTTTGAAAGTAAGTCTGGAGTACAGTATTAGGACTTTTATTTTCATTTGCAAAAAAATCCAACATGTAACAAAACACAGGTAATGTTTTCCTACCTTGATGTACTTGTATAACATTTCCTGGTTTCCCTTAAGGCTCCTGAAATCTGACTCAAGCTGAAATGAACTTGTAGGGACGCCTGGAACGTCAGTGGTCATGGGCGGCAATAATGGTGGCACATCATTTATTACTTTCGGCAGCAGTGTTTGAGGCGGAACATGGTTGTCTGTATTGCTCCTTAAAATTGCAAAAAAAAAAAAAAAAAAAGGGATAAATTACACTGTACGTGAAAAGGTACAAATTAATAACTCTTCAATGACAAGTAAATTAGCATTTGCTGCAGAGATTGTTAACCACTTCAGCCCCGGAAGGATCTACCCCCTTCCTGACCAGAGCACTTTTTGTGATTCGGCACTGCGTCGCTTTAACTGACAATTGTGCGATCGTGCGACGTGGCTCCCAAACAAAATTGACGTCCTTTTTTTCCCACAAATAGAGCTTTCTTTTGGTGGTATTTGATCATCTCTGCGGTTTTTATTTTTTGCGCTATAAACAAAAATAGAGCGACTATTTTGAAAAAAATGCAATATTTTGGACATTTTGCTATAATAAATATCCCCAAAAAATATCTAAAAAAAAACATTTTTTTTCCCCAGTTTAGGCCGATACGTATTCTTCTACATATTTTTCGTAAAAAAAAAAAAAATCGCAATTAGCGTTTATTGATTGGTTTGCGCAAAATTTATAGCGTTTACAAAAAAAGGGGGTAGTTTTATGGCATTCTTATTAATATATTTTTTTTACTAGTAATGGCGGCGATCAGCGTTTTTTTTCGGTACTGCGATATTATGGCGGACACATCGGACAATTTTGACAAATTTTTGGGACCATTGGCATTTTTATAGCGACCAATGCTATAAAAATGCATTGTATTACTATAAAAATGCCATTGGCAGTGAAGGGGTTAACACTAGGGGGCAGGGAAGGGGTTAAGTATGTTCCTGGTGTGTTCTAACTGTATGGGGGGGTGGGGGGGGGGTGGACTCACAAGGGGAAATCACTGATCTTCCGTTCATACATTGTATGAACAGGAGATCAGCGTTTCCCCCGCTGACAGGAACGAGAGGTTTGTGTTTACACACATACCTCCCGTTCCTCGGGGGGCGCGCGTGCGGGCCGCACGCGCCCTCTAGCGGCCGAAAAAGATAGGACGTAGAGCTACGTGCTCTCGCCTAGCAGTGCCGACCTGCCGCAGTAATTTGACGGCGGCTGGTCGGCAAGCAGTTAAAGTGTATGTGTAACTAACTATTTTTTCTTTGTTTTGGATAGGGCGGAGGAAGGTTAGAATTTTTCCGTCAGATTTTACTGCTATCTGGGGCTCCATCAGAGAGGTTTCCCTCCCTTTTCTTTCTGAGGACAACGTTTTACCAGCCAGGAAGTAAGGGGAAATTGGAAACAATAAAAAGCTTGCAGAGGTTCTAGCACCCCCGTACTTAACATAAAATTAAGCATTTTTACCTAGACAGGAATGTAAGGACTCAAAAACCTGACAGGAGTTCTAATCCTTCCCCATTCTATCCAAAACCAAAAAAGTTTGGTCTTTACATACATTTAAAGTATACGGTAACTAAAGGCAAACCGATTCTTTTAGTTTTGGATCGAGTGCAGAGGGATTAACGCACTTGTCAGTTTTTATTCCTGTCTGTGTCCCCGGTAGGGAGATGCATCCTCTCTCTATTTGTCCTGTTTACCATTATCATTGAAAGTGAAAGTAAAAAAAAAAAAAAAAAAAAAAAAAAATAATGTTGATTTGTCCCTTGAAAAGTAATAAAAAGGGGGAATCTTCCAATGGGGATTCCCAAGGAATTCCCCTAAATTACAGGGCTTTCCTCTCACTTCCTGTTTAGCTATGGGACAGGAAGTGAAGGGAAATCTCCGCAATAGGACACAGATGACAAATAAAAAAAAAAAAATGACAGAAGTTATAACTCCCCCTTACTGTATCCAAAATAAAAATAAAAAGTTTTGCTAATAGTTCTACTTTAAGGCTACACGCACATTGTTTCATAAATGATTTCCCAATACAGAGTGAAAAGGACCTTATGCTTTTATGGATAACAGTAGATCACCAATATTATCTCCCTGAAAAGTACAATTTATTTAACCACTTGCTTACTATGCACGTATACCCCCTTCCTGACCAGGTGAAATTTCAGCTTCTGGCACTGCGTCGATTTAACTGACAATTGCGCGGTCGTGCAACGTGGCTCCCAAACAAAATTGACGTCCTTTTTTTCCCCAGAAATAGAGCTTTCTTTTGGTGGTATTTGATCACCTCTGCGTTTTTTATTTTTTGCGCTATAAACAAAAATAGAGCGACAATTTAAAAAAATATATATATATATTTTTTACTTGTTGCTATAATAAATAGCCCAAATTTTTCTCAGTCTAGGCCTATACGTATTTTTCTACATTATTTTGGTAAAGAAAAAAAATCGCAATAAGCGTCTGGTTTGCCCAAAAGTTATTGCGCTTACAAAATAGGGGACAGAATTATTATTATTTTTATTTATTTTTTTACTACTAATGGCGGCGATCAGCGTTTCTATTTCGTGACTGCGACATTATGGCGGACACATCGGACACTTTTGACGCCATTCACATTTATACAGCGATCAGTGCTATAAATATGCACTAATTACTGGCATTGAAGGGGTTAACACTAGGGGGTGAGGAAGGGGTTAAAACGTGTACCCTGCATTGTGTTCTAACTGTGGGGGGAGACCGATCTATGTACAAGGGACACAGATCGCTCTCCTCTTTCCCCTGACAGGACATGGATCTGTGTGTTTACACACACAGATCCACGTCTTGTCCCTGTAACCGCTGATCCTGAGTGCCTGGCTTACATCGCGGCATCGGCATGTAAGCGATGCGGCGGGCACGCGCGCGCCCCCCAATGGCCTGGAGGAGCGGAGGCCGTAAAAACACGGCCTCCCAGAGAAGTAGAACCACCCTGCGGCCGTACAAAGTCGTACGGCCGTCAGGTAGTGGTTAAACATACATCAAGGACTAGGCAAGAACAGAATAAAATACCCTAAACACATGGTAGTATGCAACGACCCAACATGAAGCAACAAGGTGAGATTCATACAAGTTACTTTAAGTTCTTTTTGGGGAAAAAAAAGGTGTGTTATGCTGGCCTAAAGAAACATGGCTATTAAATGCATGCAGGTGTAGTAATATTATGCAATCTTCTTTGCTGCTAGCACAGCTGATTTTCATATATTTAAAGTGTTACTAACCCCAGGACCCTGCATTCGCTATATCTGGTCTCCCACAGTACACAGAAATTGCTAAATACCTTTTCTCATAAGCAGTCTTGTGACTTCTAGAAGTGCCTGGTTAAAGCTCGTAGGAGGGGTTTTCATATTAAACTGGCTGTCCGATCCCTCTGTCTGGACAGTGCTGATTGGCCCTGTGTTGATCACATGCACCCTCCCAAGAAAAAAAAAACTCTCTAGCAATACACACCAAACTGAGCATTTGCAGCCTGTTCCCTGGCTCTGTATTATCAGGAAATATATTGTGGACAGTGAAAGAAAAAGATGATCAGAGGAATTGAACAAACTTTTTACACAATGCGGAGGATTAACCCTGTAAGTTTCACAGTGAGTATAACAAGCATTATTAACGGCCTTTACAGACCGATTTTACTTTTCTCCATAGCTCATGCTGAAAACATAAAAACATGAGTTTGCCCTGGTACTTTAAATGAGGTGCATCACACACAGCCCCTAAATACATAATAGACATGGTTAACAATTTCTTAAAGTGTTTGTTACGCAAAAAAAATAAAAAATGAAGAAAAAAATGTCCCTTTAAAACATGAACAACAGGACAGTGCTTGTGCTGTGTAATTTGGCCCCCTGTATCACCTGAAATACCTGTATGATCCTGCCAGCTATGCCCTCCCCCCTGTAAACCGACCACGGTTTATCATAGCTGCTGAGCCCTGGCACCGTGGTCAGTTTACGTGCCTCCATCATCTGCACTTCTTCTCTGTCCTCCGTCCTCCTCTGTCATCTCTCTCCTCCCCTCCCAGTCTGTCAGCTAGTGATAGTGCCCCCCCCTTACTGCTGGAATAACATCTACATCTTTATGCTATCAACGTTGTCTCCTAATCCTGTGTGCCCCTGTGGGTGTGTGATTTATAAAAAAAATACATATTATAAATTTCAAAGCGCCGCTTGGCGCTCATGTGACCTGCCGGCTCTCTCCTCCAAACTGATGTCACCAGGGGAATCTTGGCCCTGCCCGCTGCAGCTGCCAGATGGGGGCAGGAGAGCAGTCCGGTCATGTGATAGAGCCAAGCTCTGAAATTAGGTTTATAAGTAGGGGTGCAACGGATCAAAAAACTCACGGCTCGGATCGATCCTCGGATCAGGATTTTTCGGATCAGCCATTAAGAAAAAAAAAAAAAGACTAATCTTGTTACACCCAACAGAGTTTTAGATTCAGTTATTTTCATCACAAAACGGAGCTTTAGCAAATAGCAAGCATGTAAGGTTTGCTGCTGCTTTTAAAATTTAACATGTAAACAGTCCGTCAGATTTACATATACTGTATTTAAGCAAATAAGCTCAGTTTTGTGATGAAAGTAACTGAATCTAAAACTCTGTTGGGTGTAACAAGATGTCCGCTTGCCCCCTAATCACTATCATTACTCTAGTATCACCGGTGTCCCTCTCCACTCTGGTGTCACAGGGGCTCCCCCCTCCTCTGGTGTCACCCCCTCCTCGGGTGTCACCCCCTCCTCGGGTGTCACAGGGGCCCCCCCTCCTCTGGTATCACAGGGCCCCCCACTCCTCAGGTGTCACCCCCTCCTCTGGTGTCACAGGAGCCCCCCGCCTATGGTGTCACAGGGCCCCCCCCCTCCTCTGGTGTCACCCCCTCCTCTGGGGTACAGACAGCCATGCTCCCGGGTGATGTATCTCCTACCTGCAGGTGTAGATGTCTCCACATGTCTGTGGTCCCATCTTGCTCCACCCAGTGTGTTAGCCAGAGCCCAGTGCACAGTGTGACACGCCTCCCCGCCTCAGCGCGCTGACTACAGAAGCACTGGGCTCTCGGCTCTGGCAAGCACACTGGGTGGAGCAAGATGACCGCCGCTCCGGAGCTAGGCCGAAGCCGGTGACGATCCGTTGCACCCCTATTTATAAGTAAAACATTGTTTTTTCTTCAAATTTTTCTTTTTTCTTTCATATAATACATAATAAAAACCCCAGTGGTGATGAAATACCCCCAAAAGAAAGCTCCATTTGTGTTCTCAGACTAAATCTTTTCTGACACTTGTTGCTTACACGTAAAAATCCTGTATTTTCTGCTAGAAAAAAGTTTTGATATTTTTTTTTGGCGGAACTTCGCTGCTTTCACACTGGAGCGAGCAGGCGTTGACTGTAAAACGCTGCTACTTTTAGCGCCACTTTACCATCATTTTAGCTGCGCTATTCGACTGCTAGTGGGGCGCATATAACCCAGCTAGCGGCTGATGAAGAGGTTAAATGCGCCCGTGTAGTACCGCTGCAGGGGCACTTTGCAGGCGCTTCGGCAGCAGTGCCCATTCATTTTAATGGGCAGGAGTGGTGGAGGAGTGGTGTACACCACTCCAAAGATGCTGCTTGCAGGACTTTTTTTTAACGTCCTGCCAGCACACCGCCTCCGGGCGTTCACACTGAGACTGCAGGGGAGCCGTTTGGCAGGCACTTTACAGGTGCTATTTTTATCCCAGAAGCGCCTGAAAAACACCCCAGTGTGAAAGGGGTCCAACTGTTAGATTTTATGAGATGAAGGAAAAAAATAATAATAATAATGATAAAAAAAAAAAAAAAAAAAAAATCGGCATCATATATCGGCCATCAGCTGCCGCAATTTCTAAATATCAGCATTGGCCAGAGAAAAACCCATGTCTGTCGACCTCTACCCGAGAGCCGATGGAAGCATCACTTGGGGCGCCGACATCACTGGATTCCAGGACAGGCAAGTGTCCTAATATCAGAAGTCAGTGGATCTGTAGCGGAACTCCGCTTTAAAGCGGTGCTGAATAACAGAAAAATGGCCTAGTCATGAAAGGGGTAAAATCTTCCGGAGCTCAAGTGGGGTATACATTCTAGGCAGTCAAAGGGTTAAATATAGCCCCTAAAAACCCAGACATAGCCTATCAGGTGCTAAATTCTACCACTAAAACAGTAAAATGTTGGCTGAACATTCTGTTAGCAGCAGACCTTTAGTATAACAAAGGATATCACCGATTTTTTTCCCTCAGTGTAAAGATAGGTTTTCTTTTTTATTAATTGTCTGCTTTGGATGCCAAGTTTTGTAAAAAGCAGCCTGTCAGCCTGGTTGTGTCGTTCTCCTCCGGGTAACGCACTTGCAGTGTGGTGATTAGCGAGTCTGAATGTTTTTTTATGCCTGCTGTTATAAAAATAGAACTGACACTGAGCACTTAGAGCAGTACAGCAGCCTTCCCGCTATCTACACTGTAACTGATTGCTGGACTGCATAGCAACAGCAGCCACTTCCCAACTCACAACACACCACATGGCAGCCTGCTCCGGCTGGCTAGAATATGGAAATGTGCATATTCACCCATATTGACTGGCATCATTTCTGGGTCAGAAGGATGATGGGAGGCCCACCACTGCACAATTAAATCTATGGGTCAGTTCATTCATCTTAGCCATGGGTGCTCAACCTGTGGCCATCCAACTGCTGCGGAACTACAAGTCCCAAATTGCCTCTGCTTTTAGGAGTCATACTTGTAACTGTCAGCCTTGCAGTGCCCTGTGGGACTTGTAGTTCCAAAACAGCTGGAGGGCCACAGGTTGCGCACCCATGATCTATTCTAAGCCAACCATGGACTTGTTTGTCATTACATGAGCAGCAATACTATTTGGCCCGAGATACAATCACCAATTCCTTTGGAAAATTCAGAAGGCATCGCCAATCTTGCCATTACTTTCCTTTACAAGATTCTCCTTTACAGTATATGGATAACCTCAGACCTACTGATAAGGCCCCATACACACGATCGGACATATCCGATGAAAACGGTCCGCGGACCATTTCCATCGGATATGTCCGATCGGGAGTTTGATCCGATGGCGTGTACACACCATCGGATCAAATTCCCCGCCGCCGGACGGCGCGGTGACGTGGCGGTGACGTTGACGCCGCCGCGTCACCGCACCAGGAAGTAAAACACTTCCGCGCATGCGCCGAATCCATTCGGCAGCGGCGCGGCGGCGGTGGGGGCCGACATGTCTGCTGGTAAGTGTACTAACCAGCAGACATGTCGGGCGGACAGATTCCCACCGGATAGATTTCAAAGCATGCTTTGAAATCTGTCGGGTGGAGAAATCTGTCCGCTAGCCCATACACACGAGCGGAGATGTCTGCTGAAACGGTCCATCGGACCGTTTTCAGCGGACATATCCCCTCGTGTGTACGCGGCCTGACACTTCTTTAACCACTTGACCTTCGGAAGGTTTTACCCCCTTTATGACCAGGCCATTGTTTGTGATAAGGCACTGCGTTACTTTAGCTGACAATTGTGCGGTCGTGCAACTCTGTACTCAAACAAAATCGCATCTACTTTTTTCCCCCACAAATAGGAGCTTTCTTATGGTGGTATGTGGTCACCTCTGCGGTTTTAATTTTGTTTGCGCTATAAAAAAAAAAAAAAAGGACAATTTTGAAAAAACTTTTTTGATATTGCGGAGGATAGATCGGACACTTTTTTGGAATCGACATTCATACAGCGATCCAAGCTAAAAATAGCCACAGATTACTGTATAAATGTCACTGGCAGGGAAGGGGTTAACACTAGGGAGCGATCAAGGGGTTAAGTGTTCCCTAGAGAGGGGTTTCTAACTGTGAGGACATTGTGGTGACTGGGGGAGGAGACAGATCGCTGTTCCTGATCAGTAGGAATAGCTGTCCCTCTGATAGCAGGTGTGGAGAATACTAAAGAAACCGCAGGAGAGATTCACAAGCACAGATCCACAGAATCAGCAGTACAGTTACCATATCACCAAATTTAACTCCAAATTTCTTGAAACAAGATCTCAGATCAGTGGTCTCCAAACTGCGGCCCTTTGCATGCCTTTATCTGGCCCCTGTGGGACTATTCCTCTCACTGTTATGAGGCACTATTCATCCCACTGACACCAACAGTGGGGCATAATTCCTTCCACTGACACAAAGAATGGGGCACGATTCCTCCTTATACAGTACCATTGATGGGGTACCATTCCTCCTAATGACACCAATGGCGGGTCACCATTCCTCCCACCAATATCAATTATGGGACACCATTTCTCCTCCTACTGGCCACAGGTGCTTCTCTTTTACGCCCACCGATCACCAAACCTGAGGCATTATTTACATACTTAACTATATGACTTGACTTATACATTTGACTTTGGGCAATTTTCTACTCCCGATGGACACAGTCCGCCGTAGTATCATCAGATGTGTATTGGAGATTTGGTTTCATCCGCTCCGACTTCCGGGGTGAGGGGAGAGCCCGGCGTATTTATTTATTCTCAAGCGGATTATATCTCCAAATATCTCCGAATTTATGTCATTCTCCTAATCTCTCCTCCCAATCCATTCCTAATCTTACTTTGCCTTATCCAGAGTGTGCCATATTACCCAATTTTTTTTATAGCACCTTGTGAACAGCCTCCTCTGATTACAAACAGAACAAAATCACCACAAATGCACCCTTAGGCCTCTTTCACACGGAGCGGTCCGTTTTTCGGTCCGCTCCGTGTGTGTCCGTCGGCTCAGCGGGGGTCAGCAGACAGGGCGGTCCCCGCACACTGTGCAGGGACCGCCCTGTCTCTCCTCTGCTAACCCCCATGGGGAATCGGATGAAAACGGACCGTCTGTCCGCTTGCATCCGATCCGATCCGCCCGACGGAAGAAAAATAGGGTTTTCTTCCGTCCGAAAAAACTGATGCAGATCTTGCGGACGTTAGCGGATGCATCATCTGCTAACGGACGCGATCCCATAGGGGCCCATTACAAGTCCGTAAACGGACTTGTAATAAGCGGACGAACGGTCCGCTCATGTGAAAGGGGCCTTAATTTGTCTTAATGCTTAAGTAGAGTTAATGGGTGTTCAATTTCCGATGCACGTCTAAATGAGCCCAAAGTATTACACTAAAAAAATAAAACACCCGTATTCAAAACAAGACGTTATTTACGAGAGGCAAATCCACTTTGCACCAAAAGTACAAAGTGCACTTGAAATTGCACTGAAAGTGCACTTGGAAGTGCAGTTGCTGTAGATCCGAGGGGGAAATGCAAGGACAAGAAAAAAAAAACAGCATTTTAGCTTGCACATGATTGGATAATAAAAGAAGCAGAGCTTCCCCTCATTTCAGATCTACCCCTCAGATTTACAGTGACTGCACTTCCAAGTGCACTTTCAGTGCAATTTCAAGTGCACTTTAGACTTGTAGTGCAAAAAGTGGACTTGACTTTAGTAAATAACCCCCCAAGTGTTACAATTAAAGCACATTATTAAAGGGGTTGTAAAGGAAACATTTTTTTTTCATAATAATCATCCTTTACCTGCAGACATTCCTCTTTTCAGTTCCTCATTGTTCGTTTTTGCTCAGAAGTTGCTCTATTTTTTCTCTGTTCTGTTCACTTCCTGCTTGTCTGATTTTACTGACCACTGTGAAGGGAGACTTTACTGCAGTGGTCAGTAACGTGCTCGCCCCCTCCTGGGAACTACATCTGTGTGGCAGGACGCTCTCTACGTGTTAGAGACTTCAAGGAGGTGTGAATTACTGGGCATGCCACAATGCATACTGGGAAATGTAGTTCTTACATGAACAAGTGATGCAAACCAGGAAGTGATTGAGAGAACAGAAACTAGAACGCCGGAGGTGATATAGATGAAGGAATTTAATAGGTATTTACTCATTCATTACACTATTCTGTCTGTCTACCTTGCAGACATTAATTTTAGGCAAATTTTTTTTTACCTTTACAACTCCTTTAAATTAAAGTCCTGTGTTCAAAAAACACCCAGGGCCAGATTCTCAGCGGCGTTACGACGGAGTATCTCAGATACCCCGTCGTATCGCCTTTTTTTTTGCCTCGTATCTATGCGAGTGATGCTTAGCATCACTTTGGCATTGATACGCTTCTACATCCGACAAGTGTAATACAATTACTCTTGCGGATCGTAGATGTAATGACAACTCCGGCCACTAGGTGGCCTTTACGTTGTTTTCTCATTTGCCTATGCAAATGAGGCTACTACGCCGATCCCTGATCGCTTTTACGCCGCCCCGTCGTCGCGTACGTCGTTTTCGTTCGCGTAAAGGTTACCCCAGCTTCTATGTGGAGTAACCTTACGAAGTTCCGTCAGATGCCATGTTAAGTATTGCGTCGGGTCAGCGTCGGGTTTTTCCGTCGCTTACGTCGTTTTACTAACTCGTTCGCGAATAGGGAGTTGCGTAAATGACGCTCACGTCGTTTTGACGTCAGTTTCAACGACGCTTTCCGACGTGAGCTGGAGCATGCGCACTGGGCTTTTTCCCCGGCCGGCGCATGCGCAGTTCGTTCGACGCGGGGGCGCGCTTAATTTAAATACAAGCCGCCCCATTTGAATTGCGCAGGTTTACGCTGCGCGATTTACGCGACGCAGGCGAAACCTACGGAGCAAGTGCTTTGAGAATAAAGCACTTGCTCTAGTACGATGCGGCGGCGTAGTGTAACTGGCTTACGCTACGCCGCCGGAATTCTTAGAGAATCTGGCCCCCGGTGTTACAATAAGAGCACATAATGTGAAATCCTATGTGTGCTTCACAAAAAAATAAAATGTATATATTATCATTACAGGTACGTGTATAGTGTCGTCAATTTATGTAGCACATTTTATATATATATATATATATATATATATATATATATATATATATATATATTATATTATATATATATTAATTTTCACATTCACGACCTAAGGTAGATATACATAGGAAAAAATCTTCCATATCTTAATTATTTAAAAGCACCAATGAGATTGTGAACACATGAGAATAATCAGGGGCCCCTGGTGACGTCCTCCTGGATGAAACATTTTGGGCGGAGTTTGTTGCACTGACTGATTGACATTACAAGCTGCTGTCTTTGGAGTTAGATAGCAGCATTCATGCAAGTCAATTCATGCCAGCTTTTTATATTGATTTTACTTCGTAAACTTGTTTTTATATATAATTAAAAAAATGCTACACTATGAGGCGTTTCCCTCTTATGTTCATGTGATACAGCATTGAGTATTGAGGCATGGAGAAAAATCAGTAAATTTCCCCCTTTAATCAGAGAGTAGTGGATTCTCAGGTGAAGGAAACCAATCTTGCAACTATTCTGGTGCACTGTTTGGCTGTTGGAATCACAATACTCTAGTAATTATACTTTGGCTTATACAGGTGCAGTTTTTGGTAACCATACAATTTACTTATTTTGGTGATGGGGTGAACATTTCAAGTGAGGGACTTTCTTCATGGTGTGTTCACAATCCCCTTTGGTGGCTTTCAATAATCATGACATGGAAGATTTTTGTCTATGTAGGTTTAGATACACTCCCATTGCTGTCAGCCAGAGAAAGCCTGTAGACAAGCTCAGAACTGGATCGATACAGGGCTCCGGTAAGTATTAAGGGGGGGGGGGGGGCAGGAGAAATAGAATGCAATAGGCTAAAAAAAACCAAAAAAACTTTATGACCACTTTAAGATCATAAAAAAAAGAAGATTGAAAAACAACCATATGTTTGGTTGGAGTTATTTAAAGTGTACGCGTCACCTGGCACATGATTCAGCCTATACAAAGCACAACTAAACAAGTATACGGAAATAACAATGCTGCCATGGAGGGCTGTAATATTCTTTGAAATCTTCAGCTGGCATTGTTAATGGAAATTATATAGAATTATTAGACATCACATGTAAAAACAATAAAGACAGCTGAAGCTTTATAATATTCTGTCAAAAGCAAAATCCACAGTGTGTCTGAATTGTGAATTATATATGAGAATGAAGATTCAAAGACTTTGATGAAACAAAATGAGCAGTAAACAACCAGTAATGCACCAATGTCTTTCATACAATTCATATGGCGTAATAAGATATCATTTTGTGATGTTGTCCATGTAAAACAATATACATCTTAGATCTAAACACGACACTCATTCTTGCGATTGCTCTACCTATTGTATCCAATAAAAACACACCAATTTTCATTAGAAAAGGGGCATTCCTGAACTTCAAAGGAAAATCACAGACTGCCGAGCAGCAGAAATGGATTTCATTAAATGGATGATCCATGTGAATGACTTTCAAGTTCTGTTACTGTGGCAATCACACAATGTACTACACATCCTCCATTCCAAAAATAGCGTTCTAAAAATATGTATATTTAGCACAAAATATTGCAGAAATGATAGTAAGATTCCATAGGACTTGTGAGCAAAACATCACCGCAATGATGTATAATGGCATGTAACAGCTTAATAACACCTATTATCCAGGAGCATGAAAATAATGCAATTCATTGTGTACACTCAATTACAAACATGCAAAATGTAACGGAAACAAATCAACACACATATTGCTGTTTTTTGCGAAGACCTTCCGGGAATTTTATTCACCCAGGAGTGAGAGGTGCAGTGTTCAGCCCCAATGTCTGTCAAGGTGTATGGCTGGCTGATGCTGGACAGGGTTGAACACTGTACCAAGTGCTGTTTAGATATAGGAGCCTCTAGATGTGCTTTAATTTCTCCACAGACTCTTAGGCCGTGTACACACGGCAGAGAACCTCGACGGGCAGAACACATCGTTCCGCCCGTCGAGGTTCTTTGCCGGCCGTCGAAATCAGCGAAATCGGGAATGGCAACCAGCCATTCATCCAGGCGGGCCGTCGAGCAAATAGAGAGCGTGCTCTCTATTTCTGCTCGACGGGCCTCCCGACGGGAAGCTCGCCGAGAGCGTACACACGACCGAGGTCCTCGCTGGAATGCAGCTTCCAGCGAGGTTCTCGCTGGTTTCCAGCGAGAACCTCGGTCGTGTGTACGCCGCCTCAGGCCTCGTACACACGATTAAATGAGTCTGTTCAAATCGGTCGGACCGACCGATTTGAACAGATCTGTCTGCTGGCATTTTGGTTTGCTCGCGTGTACACACAAGCAAACCAAAATCCCCGCCAGCAGACAGCGCGCTGACGTGTCGGTGACGTGGCGGTGACGTTGACGCCGCCACGTCACCGCACCAGGAAGTAAAACACTTCTGCGCATGCGTCGAAATCATTCGGCGCGTGTGCGAGAAGACATGTCTGCTGGTTAGCATACTAACCAGCAGACATGTCGGGCGGACGGGTTCCCAGCCGACAGATTGGTAAGCATGCTTTCCAATCTGTCGGGTGGCCAAATCCGTCTGTTTGCCCGTCCACACGATCAAAACTGTCTGCTGAAACGGTCTAGCAGACCGTTTCCAGCAGACAGATTTGATCGTGTGTACGAGGCCTTAGTGTAAAAAGTTATTTTAATTTCACTTATAAATACAGTAACAGTTAAATTGTGAGTATCCACTTGCCGCCCACCATGCACTGCGGGCAAGTGGCAGCTGTAGGCAAAGAGACATACCTGTACGTCGCTGCCTACTTCCAGGTGTAGAGCGTGGGCATGCTTGTAGATAGAGGCTCCTGCGCTACCGAGGGGGGTGGTGGAGTGGGATGGGGTCACTGCTGCAAACACCTGACACTCTGTCCTGGGCAGAGAGAAGTAGCAAATGGAAAAACAAGGGGGGTGGTGTCTGCGCTGTGAAAAGTGGGTGAAATCCAAGGGTGGTACGGGAATAAATCCCTGGGCTGGTGAACGTGGGGGAGGGGGGGGTGGTGTTTTTAGAACAGAGTGATAGCGTACATAAGTTTAGTGTCAATACGTAAACCGTCAAAATGTAGCACAAAAGATAATATTGAATACTAAACAATGGCAAGTGACAAAAAAGGAGTACAAATTCACAAGCAGTAAAATGTACACAATGTGCTGGTCCAAGTAATGTGAAATCAGGGAGAACTACCGCTAGGGGCGCCCCTGAATGTGTAACACAGTGAACAATACAAATAATAATATATAAATCAGTGAAGAAATGCAAAAAAGTCTCTGAAAGTGTTTCCCAAATGTCCCAGAAGACAGGTTCCAAAGATGTCCCAGAAGACAGTTTCTAAAAGATGGAGGAAATGGTGCCGGGAAAGGACGTGGTACAGTGAACACCTCAGGTGGTCCCTAGCCCCTCACCTCACAGGCTATGGCACGGATAGCCAAATAAAACCACCTCTGGCAGGGGGAGGAGGAATACACTTCAATGGACAGAAACAACATCAGCACTCAGCAGTAAGGCATGGAGAAGATACAAAGCAAGTAGGATATGGTGTTATGGAAGTGTCTAAACAGGCAACATCATTCACTCATACATCCACTCACATGGAGGTGATGGATGGTGGGATCCCCTAAGGAAGTCATGTGACATGACGAGACGCGTAGGGATCAAGGAGCATCAGAGTCCACACGCCTGACGCAGCAAGACCCCCCTGCCGTCCGTTTGGTTTCTGTGCCCAGTTTTTATCATCCAAATGTGAGTGCACCTATATGTTTTAATAACCCTGTTCCATTTTTGCGGGGCTGTACTATGGTCTTTTTTTCTCCCATCCTATATGCTGTGTGAGGGTCCCCTCTATCTGCTCCAAGTGTCCACCCAGCTCAGACACAGAAGAAGAGGAGCCAGGTGTGCATCCAGGACTTAGGACGAACTCGGTGTTCGTGGGAGATAGGCCCACCATCCATCACCTCCATGTGAGTGGATGTATGAGTGAATGATGTTGCCTGTTTAGACACTTTCATAACACCATATCCTACTTGCTTTGTATCTTCTCCATGCCTTACTGCTGAGTGCTGATGTCGTTTCTGTCCATTGAAGTGTATTCCTCCTCCCCCTGCCAGAGGTGGTTTTATTTGGCTATCCGTGCCATAGCCGTGAGGTGAGGGGCTAGGGACCACCTGAGGTGTTCACTGTACCACGTCCTTTCCCGGCACCATTTCCTCCATCTTTTAGAAACTGTCTTCTGGGACATCTTTGGAACCTGTCTTCTGGGACATTTGGGAAACACTTTCAGAGACTTTTTTGCATTTCTTCACGGATTTATATATTATTATTTGTATTGTTCACTGTGTTACACATTCAGGGGCGCCCCTAGCGGAAGTTCTCCCTGATTTCACATTACTTGGACCAGCACATTGTGTACATTTTACTGCTTGTGAATTTGTACTCCTTTTTTGTCACTTGCCATTGTTTAGTATTCAATATTATCTTTTGTGCTACATTTTGACGGTTTACATATTGACACTAAACTTATGTACGCTATCACTCTGTTCTAAAAACACCACCCCTTCCCCCCCCCCCCCCCCACGTTCACCAGCCCAGGGATTTATTCCCGTACCACCCTTGGATTTCACCCACTTTTCTCAGCGCAGACACCACCCCCCTTGTTTTTCCGTGGGCATGCTTGCCTCCAACCCAGCTAATCCTGGCTAATGATGAGCAGCTGGGACATGCTGATCGGCCGTGTACAATCACAGCCCAGGGATGTGTTGGTAAACGATGCAGAGCTCTGTAGAGAGAGTGCTCTATCAGTTGCTCATCCCTGCAAAGGCAGGGGCGGTGGCGGAGCGGTGTATACACCGCTCTCCCACCGCCCCAAAGATGCTGCTTGCAGGACTGTTTTTCCTGTCCTGCAAGCGCACCGCCCCAGTGTGAAAGCCCTCGGGCTTTCACACATGGGCTGCAAAAGAGGCAGTTTACAGGTGCTATTTTTGGCGCAAAAACACCTCAGTGGGAAAGTAGAAAAATTACCTTAGCTGAATATACTGTTTAGGATGAACACTAATTAAACATTTTAGTAACCTGAGTAACTTTAGGCCCCTTTCACACTGAGGCGCTTCTAAACTGCCAGTAAAACACTGAGCGCTTTCCATTCATTTCAATGGAGAGGGGTGTTTTTTCACTGCTTTGCCAGCGCAATTGCCCAGTGTCAAAGCATTCATTGATTTTAATGGAAATAGATTTCAGTGAGCTTTTCAGGCACCTCAATGTGAAAAGAGTCTTGTATAACAAAAATCATAAAGCTGAGCTATGGCCTACACCCCCCCCCCCCCCACCAAAAAAAAAAACATCCTGCAGTACTTCATTATATGTGCATCGGCACTCCCAGTTTTCACGTTTTCCCCTGCAAAGCCCTGCCAGTGAAGTCTCCCCAATGCTGCTTGCTGTGGTAGTGTGGCAACAATGCTGCACTGCTCCTGAATGCAGACCAGAGTTGTTACTCTGATGTAGGCTGTGCTTACTTGGATAATAGTTGGATGCAATAGTTTTGCAGGGCTTGTGGTTATCAGCATTGTTGTTGATGATGATTCACAAATCTGTAGCTTGAAATTCAGCACCTGGTCACACCTAGACCTTCCCCACTGGTTTCTGTACTGCCTTTGTTACTAAAACCCTCCTGTTGTGAGCTGCAGTCTGGAAGGGGGGGGGGGGGGGGGCAGGAGACAAATGGGGAAGGATTTGTCTCAGTCAGGGAAGGTAAAGGAAGTATTTTTTATTACTTTATAAAGGTTTGTTTATCACATGTCAACTAGATTTGGGACTTGTTTAGACTGTCATATAGGTTAGTTGTACTTTAATGCAACTTGGTGGCTAAGCTGTTTTTATTCCATCAGGGACACTCTACATGGAATTTAAAGTCTTACTAAATCCACAACAGTAAAATCAGTCTATGCAGTAAAGCATGCTTGTTACAGTCACTGTGGAACATAAGAGGTTAATCCTCTACATTGTGTCAAAAGGCTGTTTGATCCCGTCTTCTCTAATCCTCCCCATCTTTTACTGTCCTCAAGCCATCTCTGCACATCCTTAGTTTGGTGTGTATTGCTATAGTTTATTTGGGGGGGGGGGGGGTGCATGTGATCAGCACAGGGCCAATCAGCCCTGTCCAGACAGAGAGTCAAGGGTCATGCAGCCTCATAGGACAGTCACAACAGAATGAAAACGCCTCCTACAAGCTTTAATAACCAGTGTTTGGCTGGACACTGCTAGAAGTCACAAGACTGCTACATGTTGCTTATGAGAAAAGGATTTAGCAGTTTATATTTATTAAAATAATTGCATTTCCATGTTCTGTAAACAGTGGGAGACCAGATATAGTGAATGCAGGGTCCTGGGTTTAGTAACACTTAGTATTTTCCCCATTTTTGTGTAATTGCTTATATCTGTGTATCCTATCTCTCCAGCAGGATACAATGTAGAATAGAAACTAGAGGGCCGGGTCCATATTAAAGAAAAAAGGATTTTTAATAAACAGCTTACCTGTAAAATCCTTTTCTTGAAGTACATCACGGGACACAGAGCGCATAGCCATTACATATGGGTTATATGGGTACCTTCAGGTGTGGACACTGGTGTAATCAACTTCACAGGAAGTTCCTCCCTATATAACCCCCTCCCACTGAGAGTGCTTCAGTTTTGTAGCAAGCAATTTCTCCGAGGTTACACAATGTTCCCCAAAAGAGGGGTGGGAGCTCTGTGTCCCGTGATGTACTTCAAGAAAAGGATTTTACAGGTAAGCTGTTTATTAAAAATCCTTTTTTCTTTATCGTACATCACGGGACACAGAGCGCATAGCCATTACATATGGGATGTCCCAAAGCAATGCTCCATGAGGGGAGGGAGACCGTAAGGCCAAAATTAGCCAAACAGAAAATATATCAGGAGGTAAAAAATAGCTCCACCAACAGAAAAAAGGGGCGTGAACCGGGCCAGAGGATTCTATACTGCTGCCCGTAGGACCGCCTGCCCAAATGCTGCGTCCGTAGCTTTTGTGACGTCCAACTTATAAAATTTAGTAAACGTATGTACGGAAGGCCAGGTTGCCGCTTTGCAAACCTGTGCCATAGAGATCTGATGGTGTGCCGCCCAAGAGGCACTCATGGCCCTCGTAGAATGGGCCTTAACTGATAAGGGAGGTGGAACGCGCTTCAGACCATAGGCCTGAAAAATCAGCTGCTTAATCCACCTAGCCAAGGAAGACTTGGCAGCCGGCTGACCCTTCTTGGGGCCATCCGGGAGAACGAAAAGCACATCTGTTTTCCGAATCTTTTCTGTAGCCTTGAGATAAACCCTCATGGCTCGGACCACGTCCAAAGTATGAAGCAATCTTTCCTCTCTGGACTGGGGAGTAGGAAAGAAGGATGGTAGGACTAGGTCCTGATTCAAGTGAAAACTGGATATGACCTTAGGCAGGAAAGAAGGCTGAGGCCGCAGAACCACTCTGTCCTTATGCAGAATCAGGTACGGTTCCCTGCAAGACAAGGCTGCCAGCTCGGATACCCTTCTGGCCGAAGCCATAGCCACCAAGAAAACCAACTTTCGGGTTAGCAGCACAAGAGGGATTTCTGTCAGAGGTTCAAACGGCTGCTTTTGTAAAGCTGACAAGACCAGATTTAAATTCCAGGGGCAGAGGGGAGCTCTAATAGGGGGATTCACATGCAAGACCCCCTGCAAAAAGGTTTTCACAAGCGAATGCGTGGCCAAAGGCCTTTGAAACCATATCGATAAGGCAGACACCTGCCCCTTAGAGTACTAAGAGCCAACCCCTTGTCAACGCCAACCTGGAGGAATCGCAAGATCCTGTCAATAAAAAACTTGCGAGGATGCCCTCCTTGAGACTCGCACCACTCCACATAGGTCCTCCAGACTCTGTAATAGATATTTCTAGAGACTGGCTTTCTAGCCTGAATTAACGTAGATATGACTTGGGCTGAGAGGCCTCTGCCCTTAAGAATTAGGGATTCAGCCGCCAAGCCATCAAATTTAGCTGCTGTGAAGCAGGGTGGTAGATCGGGCCCTGAGACAGCAGATCTGGGCGCAGGGGGAGTGGCCACGGTGCCCCTACTGACATCCTCACGATGAGTGCGTACCAAGCCCTTCTGGGCCAGGCTGGGGCCACCAGGATCACCGGCCTGCGCTCCACCCTGATCCTTCGTAGAAGGCGGGGAATCATCTGTAGTGGAGGGAACGCATACAGGAGAGAAAACTGGTGCCAGGGGAAAACCAACGCATCGGTCCCGTAGGCCGAGGGGTCCCTGGCTCGGGATACGAATTTGTCCAATTTCTTGTTGAATCTTGTTGCCATGATGTCCACATCGGGAACTCCGAATCTTTGGAAAATCTCTTGGAATACCTGGGGGTGAAGAGACCACTCTCCCGGGAGTAACTGTTGACGACTCAAAAAATCTGCTTGAGAATTGTCTATCCCTGGGATGAACACTGCTGAGATGCAGGGTACATGGGCTTCAGCCCATGAGAAAATCAGGTTTACTTCCCTTTGAGCCGCTAGGCTCCTTGTGCCCCCCTGGTGGTTTATGTATGCCACCGCCGTGGCATTGTCGGACTGTATCCTTACTGGCAGACCCTGCAGGGGGAGAGTCCAGGCGACCAGGGCCAACCGAGCAGCTCTGATCTCTAGGACATTGATGGGAAGCAGACTTTCTGCCTCTGACCACTGTCCCTGCTGGGTCCGTTTTCCTAAGATTGCCCCCCAACCTGTTAGGCTGGCATCTGTGGTTACTATTTTCCACGTGATGGGGCAAAAGGTTTTCCCTTTTGACAATTTTTGAGGGACCAGCCACCAGTACAGGCTGCGCCTGACTCCTGGGGAAAGACCTAATGGACGGTCTAATGCCTGTATGGACTTGCTCCAAGCAGAGTGAATAGCTGCCTGAAGAACTCTGGTATGGATCTGGGCATAGGGCGCTGCTTCGAAGGCGGCCACCATCTTTCCCAGCAGTCGCATGCATAGGCGAATAGTCGGCTTCTTTTTGCCTAAGACTATTTGAATCGTTTGAATCAACGACCTGATCTTCTCTTGAGGTAAAAATACCCTCTGGCATTCTGTATCTAACCGAAAGCCTAGATATTCCAACTGTCTTGTGGGTTGTAACCTTGATTTTTCTTGGTTCACAATCCACCCGAATTCTTCTAGATGCCGCACTGTGCGGACTACTGCATGATTGAGGTTGGAAGCTGATCTGTCGATAACCAGGAGATCGTCCAGGTATGCCAGGACCAAGATGCCTTCTGTCCTTAGGACGGCTAGCACCGGGGCTAACACCTTTGTGAATACCCGCGGAGCTGTTGCCAACCCGAAAGGGAGGGCTACGAACTGGTAATGACTTTGATTTATCGTAAAACGAAGAAACTTGTGATGTGCTGGGTAAATCGGCACATGCAGATATGCATCCTTTATGTCTATAGATGCTAGAAAGTCGCCCTGATGCAGGCTGGCTGTCACTGAACGTATGGAGTCCATACGAAAGGTCTGAATCTTTAGAAAGCGATTTAGGCGTTTGAGGTCTAATATAGGCCTGACGTCGCCATTGGGTTTTGGTATAACAAAAAGGTTGGAGTAGAATCCCCGACCCCATTCTTGGGTTGGTACTTCTACAATTACTCCTTGGAGCAATAGGCGATCCAACGCCTTTACGAGAGAGGCCCTTTTTAATGGGTCGCTTGGAAGACTTGGCCCCTGAAAATGAGGAGGGGGGGATTTCTCGAAACTCTAGTTTGTATCCCGTGGCTACCACGGACCGAACCCAAGAGTCGGGAATTCTGGCCTTCCAGACTTCGGAGAAAAACCGAAGTCTTCCCCCCACCCGAGAGAGTGGGGGCGCCCCTTCATGAATCTGATTTGATGACTGGTTTAGCCGGTTTGCGAGACCAGGGTCTCTTGTTTGCCGCGGCTTGACCCTGTGGGCGGCTATTAACCGCTGGACGCCCGAGAGGCCGTCGATACTGACGAGAAGTCGAAGGGGCCGAGCCTACAATGGCCTGTCGTTTAAACGTGGGCCCACGCGGTCTTTTCTTGACCGGTAAGGAAGTACTTTTTCCACTTGATATGGTGTGGATATATTTATCTAGGTCTTCCCCCATGAAAGGGAAACCCTGCTAAGAGCTTTTTGCAGGGTGCCTCTGCTGACCAGTTCTTTAGCCACAAAAGACGACGCATGTGAACCATCAGTAGAGATGAACGGGATGCCTGTTGGATGGAGTCCTTAATAGCATCTACTGCAAAGCAGAGAGCCCTAGGGAATTCTGCTAATTCATGAGTATGCTGAGCCGGCATGTCCTTTAATATCTGTTTTGCCTGATCCTTCAAGGCCTGACAAACACCAATGGCTGCTACTGCTGGCTGAACCATGGCACCTACTGAGGTAAAAGCGGCTTTCAGTAGGGTCTCGAATTTCTTGTCGACCGGATCCTTGAACATCTGGACATTTTCAACCGGACAGGTCAGGGATTTATTCACGCAGGAAATGGCCGCGTCCACTGTGGGGAGTGCCCATTTCTTTAAATATTCCTCTTCCATAGGATAGAGAATAGAGAATCTTTTAGGAGGGACAAAGTTTCTATCAGGTCGAGCCCAATCCTGGTAAATCACGTTCCGCAGAAGGGGGTGCATTGGGAAAGACGCACAAGTTAATGGAGCCTTTAAAGAACCCAATGAGGAAACCTCCGGGGCTACTAGTTCTGGCACTGGAAGTTTAAAGGCAGTGCGAACCATATATCTGTCAAAGACTGGATCCACAGGCTCTCCGCTTGAGAGGCCGAGAAATATTCATCTATAGTGGAACCTTCCCTGTCTGAACCGTCGGGACTTGGGTCTGCCTGATCCCCTTGTGGGTCCCGTTCCTCTGAAGAGGAGACCTCCGCATCTGAAAACCCCACACTGGGTGAGGGGGATCTAGCCCGCTTGCTACTTGGCCAAGGACGGGCAAACAACGCAGTTAACCTTTTCTCTAGCCCACTCATGGTGGCTGCTAGCATTTCTTCCGTCACGTAAACGGGAATGGGTGGATCGGGGGCCGCCTCTGCCCCCAGCACCCCCAATGGCTCTTGTACTATGCCACTCGGTGTTCTAACTGGCGAGGGTGGGGCCGTTGAAGCCTGGCCCAAATCCTCTGACCCCGATGGAGACCCCTTTTGCTTCTTGGCACCTTTAGCAGCCTTGGCTGGTCCAGATCCCTTTGGAGCCATTGTACAACCTTGAGTCACCCCTATAGCCAACACCTGACTGTTGCAGCTAGGAGTAACCAATATGAGGACAGGTATGAGGAAAATGAAAATTCTTTTTTTTTTCCCAAAAAAAAAATCTTTTTTTTTTTTTTACCCGCCTGGGAGGTGGCAATACTGAGGAAACCTGTGAGTATTGACACACCAATGCCCGTTAGCCGGAGTCCAAGGTAGACTCAGATACTGCTGGATCTAAGGCTGAGTCCCTTTAAGCAAAAAAACTTCCTTTTTTTTTTTTTTCTGGTCAATAGTGGAACTAAGTCCTAGACCTGAAGATCCACAAAACCGCCACTAGGTGTCCCTGTGTGGCCAAAAGACCCAGCTGCACGCTCTGTATCCTTCTTCCTCTGCCTCCAGGAGGGAAAGACCAGCCAGAGAAAAAGTTTTTTCTTTAAACAGACCCTGACGCTGCTGGCCCGCCCCCCCAACGCACGCCGACGCTATAAAAGGCGGCGTGCGCGCGCGCACGCACACACGCGCGCGCACCCCCCCCACGCTGAAAACCACATGGAGGAAGCAGAGCAGAGGAAACACATGGACCAGCGCCAGGCAACACCAACAGACACCAGGTAAGCACTAATCTTATTGTAGTGCACACACAGAGAGGAAGCTGTCCCCATGGGCTTCCTAAGAAACAGGAGTTTTACCAGCACTTTCCTCTTTTAAAAACATGTGGGGTTGCAGTATCAATGCTAACAAGCAGACCTGGGGTGAGTAGCAAATATATATCTTACACAAGTATACATATATCTACATGTTATCTGGGTAAACATTAGTATCCCATCCTGCCCATACAGACATAGTGAAGATAGTGGCTGATGCACAAGCATACTATTAGCCAACCCAGAACCCCCAGGGGGATACCTACTGTCGAACCAAGTCCCGCAGGTTCCCTCTTACCTGCTCCACGCCGCAGGGTATTGCAAACTGCAAGAGGCCCAATCTTCCCCCATCTCCGTGGGTATTGTCTCGGACCTTCAGGGACCGGGGTCCTGTGTTTAAGGAACCCACACCCCTGGACCTATATAGCATCCTGGCATCAGTAGCGTTTAGTTCTTGGAAGAGACTAAGGCACTGGAGCCCAGAATCCAGCCCTCCAAGGAGAGGCATTATAGGCAAAACCCCACTCCAGCAGGGCCCGGGTACCGTACACCTTGGCTTTGAAGCACTTCGGACGGATCCGGCTAGCTATCCTGGGTCCCGAGACCTCCGAGGGACAGCTAGACGTGACCAACACCTAAGACACTGGCGAAAAAACTGAAGCACTCTCAGGGGGAGGGGGTTATATAGGGAGGAACTTCCTGTGAAGTTGATTACACCAGTGTCCACACCTGAAGGTACCCATATAACCCATATGTAATGGCTATGCGCTCTGTGTCCCGTGATGTACGATAAAGAAAAAAAAACGTGATTGTTGATTAAAAATACAATGTACTGTAAATCAAAAAAAAAAAAATTCTCACTGGTTCCTAATCAAGCACAATCAGCATTAAAAAGGACAAGTGTTTGGACACACATTGAAAACTTACCGCAAGGTTGGCGCATCACCAATTTCCTCTATCTTTATGATCTTAGCACTGGGAATATCAGGCGATGTTGAGATTTGATCTTGAACATTCAAATCCTCTTTCTGAGGCTCCTCAACTTGGCTGACAATTTTCACATTACAGGGAATATTTTCTGTCAAAACATTTACTGGATTTATGGCTATGCCTCCAAGTTCTTCAATCTCCATCCGCCTTAAAGGTTTCTAAAAGGAAACAGATAAAAAAAGTAATATACAGTGGACAATTTTTTATTATATGAGAAAGTCATATCAAAAGTGCCTAAACACTGCACTAATAACTAAAAATATGGGCTTATTGAAAATACACTTCCCTTTTATGGAGTCCCTGTCTCCAAATTACAACATTTCAGAAAACATCAAGTATCTTAAATGTCTGCTTGCAGCGTTTTTGTCTTTCCATAAACTATATTTTATTTGCTTGCAATGTATCTGTGAAATTGTTAAAAAGTTTTACTACACTAAGATTCGCTATTTACTGGCACTGTTCCCTTCTACCTGGCATGTTTATTAATTTGTAATAACGGGAAAAAAAAAAAATTCAAAATGTATGTACACACTTATGTGGGCGCTTTTGGTCTGTTACCAAATAATTAACCGCTTTTTTTTTTTTTTTTTTCACATGTTAAAATGCATATTTTAGGCATAAACATTTTTTGAAATCAAAGACTTTGGAGAATAACATGATGCACACAATCACAATGTTTTTAAGACATACAAAAGATGAGGTTGCAATGAGTAAATGGATACATAATATGCGGAGCCTTAAAAATCAACTTCCTGTTTTTTAGATTGTGCTCTATTACCTGCTTTTCTAGCCACAGCAACCAGGGGATGAAAGTGTTGAACCCAGAAGAGATATAATACACATTGTCGTAGGGTTGTCCCGATACCGATACTAGTATCGGGACCGATGCCGAGTATTTGCGGGAGTACTTGTACTCCCGCAAATACCCCCGATACTAAAATAGAATACTTGCCCCGCCCCCCATATTGCAGCCATGTATGTCCCCCATATCTGTATATATGATGCCGCCGCCGTTAATACTTGAATACTTGTAGAGAATACTTGTAAAGCGCGCGCCGCCATGCATAGACACTCCCCTTCTAGGGATTGGGCGGATGGGAGTGGAAGGGGAGTGTCTATACATGGCGGCGCGCGCTTTATTCACAACGGAAGCTTGCAATGCGTGCGCTACGCTACGCTGTAATGCAGGGGATTAACATGGCTGCATTATGTGGGGGACCATACATGGCTGCATTATGTGGGGGACCATACAGGGCTGCATTATGTGGGGGACCATACATGGCTGCATTATGTGGGGGACCATACATGGCTGCATTATGTGAGGGACCATACATACATACATAGATTAGTTACAAACTGCCCAAGGCGGAATCACATCTCCCCGGTACTAAAGAACTTACACTGGCTCCCGATAGTAAAACGGGTTGAGTTCAAGGCACTCTGTTTGGTGTTTCGGGCCTATTGGCAACTAGGTCCGATGTATTTATCAAATATGTCAGAACATTACTGTCCACCCAGAGAGCTTCGTTCGACTGACGCTCTGTTAGCAATTATTAAATCTAGCCGATTAGCTTCGAAAGGTGGCCGCCGGCTCCAAACACTGGGGAATTTTCTGTGGAACCAGCTCCCTCATCAGCTCCGAGCATCCACCTCCTTGATGGCCTTCCGTAAGGGCTTGAAGACACTTTTGTTTTCACAAGCCTATAGATAGAGACATGCCCTTCCAAGCCCTTAGCAGGACGCTGCCTTAATCCTAGGCTGCGGTCCATTGTCAGGGAGTAGGGATAGGCTTGCTGTGCCCTGACACCCCCGCCCCCTTCTTTTTTTTTTTTAGCTTGTTGGTAAGCGCTTAGACGCGAGTATCACAACTTGCATTTGGCGCTCTATAAGTATTTAACCCAATACATGGCTGCATTATGTGGGGGACCATGCATGGCTGCATTATGTGGGGGACCATACATGGCTGCAATATGTGGGGGACCATACATGGCTGCAATATGTGGGGGACATGCATGGCTGCAATATGTGGGGGACATGCATGGCTGCAATATGTGGGGGACATGCATGGCTGCAATATGTGGGGGACATGCATGGCTGCAATATGTGGGGGACATGCATGGCTGCAATATGTGGGGGACATGCATGGCTGCAATATGTGGGGGACATGCATGGCTGCAATATGTGGGGGACATGCATGGCTGCAATATGTGGGGGGACAGGCATGGCTGCAATATGTGGGGGGACAGGCATGGCTGCAATATGTGGGGGACATGCATGGCTGCAATATGTGGGGGACATGCATGGCTGCAATATGTGGGGGGACAGGCATGGCTGCAATATGTGGGGGGACAGGCATGGCTGCAATATGTGGGGGACATGCATGGCTGCAATATGTGGGGGACATGCATGGCTGCAATATGTGGGGGGACAGGCATGGCTGCAATATGTGGGGGACATGCATGGCTGCAATATGTGGGGGACATACATGGCTGCAATATGTGGGGGACATACATGGCTGCAATATGTGGGGGGACATGACATGGCTGCAATATGTGGGGGGACATGACATGGCTGCAATATGTGGGGGACATACATGGCTGCAATATGTGGGGGGACATGGCTGCAATATGTGGGGGGACATGGCTGCAATATGTGGGGGGACATGGCTGCAATATGTGGGGGGACATGGCTGCAATATGTGGGGGGACATGGCTGCATTTGGGGACACATTTAAAAAAAGTATCGGTATTCGGTATCGGCGACTACTTGAAAAAAAGTATCGGTACTTGTACTCGGTCCTAAAAAAGTGGTATCGGGACAACCCTACATTGTCGTTTATTTGTTCATTTACCGAGTGGAGACTGAGCAAACAGATGTTCACTGATCTTCCTCTGTTCCACCTTCTATGCTGGTTTCAGAGCCCAGAATCAGGGCCACTGATAAGGTGATAGACACCAGACCTCCTACATGAAGCCCAGGCCTTCACGGAAATTGGATATGGGCAGTAGAGGGGGGTAATTGGTAAAGGCAAGCAATTACAGAAACTGATCCCCTGGATGTCTCCCCTTGCAACAGCTAAAATCTGGCTTTTCTTCTCTCCCTTCCATAGTCTTTTAGCTGCTGAAGGGAGAGACACACAGATAATCGTCTCCTGTAATTGTCCAACCCCCCACGATCACCTTTTCTTTCCGGGATTTGATTCCCCCAGCTGCCGCTAATGATTTTATTTTAAATAAAATCATAACTTTAATATTTTTTGGGGGGGACTGAAGACTGTCAGGCTGTACAGGGCCCTGTGAGTTCTAACAGAAGCTCCGTCCAGAATACATATTCTGGGCAGTTGCGCATTGGGAGGTGGTGTGACAAAATGTGTAGGGTAAGTGACGAGCTGACGTCACCACGCTTTCCACGTCCCGCCTTGCACGGGCATCTTGTTTTGCTTCTTACCGTTTGCTGGCCGGCTTCTGTTCGTTTTTATTACTATTTGAGTCTGATGCCAATACAGACTTGGCGGTTTCCGATGGCGGTCCTTTTTTATTTTCTTTCTTTGGGTGCATACATCTATTGAGACCACCTGCTTGCTACGTTCCTCTGTTGGGTCATACATCAAGTGTGCTAGCTGGCTTTTGGGATTATCACAACATCCAGGTTGGAGTTCCAGGAAAGTTAGGCTTGTGAGCTAATTGCAGCATTGGAGGATTGCATCAACCCAGGCTGGTTGATAAGCCATTACAACTTGATCAGCTGGTAAGCCTTCATTCTGTGTGGTGGCAGATTCACAGTGTCTCAAGTCAATTGAAGATTTGTCACAGGGTGTTGCAGAGTATACTCTTCTTGAACATCCAAGAAAGAGGCTTTTTTTGCCGTTTATCTCATTAATATATGGTTTAAACTCACAAACTGACAATACTGTTTTTTAAGACTTTATTGGGGTTTCAGTATTTAATTATTTTTGGTCATTTTCCACTTAATTTCCCATGGTGTGTTTATCACTTTGTATTTAGTAATTTATCATTACTCAGTTGGTTATGTCACTGGTTAACCTCAGTGGCGGCCCGCCCATAGGGACGCACGGGCGCCGCCCCCCCTCCCGCAGTTACAAAAAAAAAAAAAAAACGGGCCCTTTAAGAACTTTTATTCGGCTAAAATGTCATTTTGACATTTTAGCCGAAGTTTTGGCGGCCGTTTATAGAGGGCGCTGCAGTGCCACCCCCTCTCGCAAATGCCACCCCCTCTCGCAAATAACACACGTTCAATGCAATGCATTGAACATGTGTTATTGTTGCCAGCTGCCTGGTCTATTCATATAACCGGACATGGGTCGCCGGTTACCTGAATAGCGGTAGCTGGTTGGCTGAGGGGTACTGCCTATTAAAGCCAGCGGCTCTGATAGGCTTTTCCAGTACCGCCCTCCAGCTCTCGGAAGTCTAGGCAACCTGCGTTCCTTGCATAAGACTGACGGCCATTTCAGCCAATCAGGTTCCCGGATTCTGGTTATCAGGAACCTGATTGGCTGAAGCTTCTCCACGGCGGCAGAAGACATCGAGGGAGGACATGGAAGCGTCAGGTAAGTGTTTTTTTTTACAGGGAAAGGGGCATCATGGCATCATGGGGCACAGAGGCAACAAAAGGGCACAGAGGCGACAAAGGGCACAGAGGCGACAATGAGCACAGAGGCGACAATGAGCACAGAGGCGACAATGAGCACAGTGGCATGGGGCACAGTGGTGACAATTAAAGGGCACAGTGGTGACAATTGATGGCACAGTGACTGCATATGATGGCATGGCACAGTGGTGACAATTGATGGGCACAGTAGCTGTGTTTGATGGCATGGCACAATGCTAACAATTGATGGCACAGTGGTGGCGTTTGATGGCATGGCACAGTGGTGACAATTGATGGCACAGTGGCTGCATTTGGTGGTATGGCACAGTGGTGACAATTGATGGCACAGTTGCTGTGTTGCATGGCACAGTGGCGGCATTTGATGGCATGGCACAGTGGTGACAATTGATGGCACAGTTGCTGTGTTTGATGGCATGGCACAGTGGTGACAATTGATGGCACAGTGGCTGCATTTGGTGGCGTGGCACAGTGGTGACAATTGATGGCACAGTTTCTGTGTTTGATGGCATGGCACAGTGGTGACAATTGATGGCACAGTGGCTGCATTTGGTGGCATGGCACAGTGGTGACAATTGATGGCACAGTGGCTGCATTTGGTGGCATGGCACAGTGGTGACAATTGATGGCACAGTTGCTGTGTTGCATGGCACAGTGGCTGCATTTGATGGCATGGCACAGTGGTGACAGTTGATGGCACAGTTGCTGTGTTTGATGGCATGGCACCGTGGTGACAATTGATGGCACAGTGGCTGCATTTGGTGGCATGGCACAGTGGTGACAATTGATGGCACAGTTTCTGTGTTTGATGGCATGGCACAGTGGTGACAATTGATGGCACAGTTTCTGTGTTTGATGGCATGGCACAGTGGTGACAATTGATGGCACAGTGGCTGCATTTGGTGGCGTGGCATAGTGGTGACAATTGATGGCACAGTGGCTGCATTTGGTGGCATGGCACAGTGGTGACAATTGATGGCACAGTTTCTGTGTTTGATGGCATGGCACAGTGATGACAATTGATGGCACAGTGGCTGCATTTGGTGGCATGGCACAGTGGCTGCATGTGATGGGCACAGTGAGGCTGCAATATTTTTTTTTTCGTTTGCGACCCCCCAAAAATTTTGAGCACCAGCCGCCACTGGTACATTTTATGTAGCCACCATATGAGAAGCGGGGGGGGGGTAATACTATAGAGCAGGCCTGGACAAAGACAAATCTCACCCAGAACTGGGAGTCTTTAAAAATCTAGGAGCCAGCCTATATGTGTCACAATGTTTTATATTTTAATCGGAACATATTGTAAACTTATTTAGAGAATGAAAAGGGAGTAGCCATTTAGCCCCCCCTTTCCTTATGGGGCCACAGCATGGGCAGCTAGTGAAATAGTTTAAAGGGATAATTTGGGGTCAGCACAAGGTCAGGGAGGAATAAAAGCTCGGTCAGCGGGGATTAGTTAAGTCAGAACAGCTGGTTTAGGAGGGCGTTAGTGTCAGAGAGGTTTTGGATCTAGATTGGTGGAGAGGAGGTCAGGTGATCAGGTAGAAAGTTCTGGTAGCAGCCCTAATCTTATTTAAAGCCAGGGCTCTGTGAGGGCCTGGGGCCGTCTTAAAGAAATTACCCCCCCCCCCCCCCTCCCGTCACGGCCAGAAGATTCACGTGGTGGCTCCCTCAGGTAAGTCACCTGAGGGGAGATTTGAGAAGGTTTTCAAACATGATGGTGATTCAGCTCGAGTCTCAGTGGCTGGGTTGAGGTTTGGTGGTAAGAAATATTAATTGGTTTATTTTGTTACAGTGATGATCTACGATTTGATATGTTGTAATATCAAGTTACTACATGATTTGTTATTAAACCAGTGAATCAGGCCGTGGCCAAAAATATTTCCAAAGTATTATGGTTTGTGCGATAAATGTTATATTTCCAATAAAATGTTCAAAAGAGATCCTTGTCTGTTACTTTATTACTCTTTGCATGTTTGAAGGGGTGTTTTGCATAATGCTTGTGGTCCCATAAACTAATCACAATTAGACTTT
Organism: Rana kukunoris; assembly: GCA_029574335.1. Classification (NCBI taxonomy): domain Eukaryota; kingdom Metazoa; phylum Chordata; class Amphibia; order Anura; family Ranidae; genus Rana; species Rana kukunoris. The sequence goes on from CM056051.1 coordinate 198,308,283, forward strand.
CATTTTATGTTATGTGTGGTGGAAGAAAAGAATGTTTGTGTCAGCTGTGGGTAAGAAAAGGGGGAAAGGTAGGTGGGGGTAATTTTATGCCGATTAGTTGTACAACTGTTTTGATCCATATGTCCAATAAATTGAAAGTGACAACAGGCTGTAATATTGATTAGTCACACACAGCAAGATGATAATAATGAACAATTTATTCACCTCAGGAGGTGATTAATAAACATCTTTATAAACTACCCAAATCATAATGAAAATATCTGGTCTGACTATTTGTCTGATTCATGCAATCTGATCTTGGCACAGACACACTCAAAGTGATTATACCGAATCACTTTATTTGTATGTAGGGCTACCTTCAGAAAAACAGCCCCGTTTAACCACTTGCTTACTGGGCACATATACCCCCCTCCTGCCCAGGTGAAATTTCAGCTTCCGGCACTGCGTCGCTTTAACTGACAATTGCGCGGTTGTGCGACGTGGCTCCCAAACAAAATTTACGTCCTTTTTTTCCCACAAGTAGAGGTTTCTTTTGGTGGTATTTGGAAAATGGTAAAATGTTCCGCGCCAGAAAAGAATAAATTTAAAGCTGCTACTTAAAAAACTTGTGAAAAATTCTTCCAAAATCTTGAATGCGTGTATAGAAAACCTTCACCACACTCTAAATCAGGGATCCTCAAACTACGGCCCTCCAGCTGTTGCAGAACTACACATCCCATGATGTAATGTAAAACTATGACATTCACACACATGACTAGGCATGATGGGAATTGTAGTTCCTGAACAACTGGAGGGCCATAGTTTGAAGACCCATGCTCTAAATGATTCCACCCAAAAGTGCTCAATTGATTAATTGCGCTTACCAGAACACTCTGACTTCTCTAATTAAAAAGAAAGTCAGAAACAGCATCAGCAGTATTGTGACTGCAAACACATCGATATGGCAGGACAGCTGATATTCTCAATCCCAGATTGGATACGGTGACATAAATGTAAAAGAAAAATAACAATGCTCCATCGCATAATACTGCTTGATTTATTTAAAAAATAAGAACATAAAACGGCCAAATGGCCTCTTACATTAAAAAGATGCCAGACCCGGCATCAAGGCTGCTCGGTCGTATGTCATAGGTGATCCGCTTTGATTACATTTGCACTGCCTCGCAGCAGCATGTAGCGGCGTGCGTTCCACTCTGAGACTCCGACAACCAGATGACCGGATACTGGACGTACAAATCATGTGACTAGGTACGCTGCCGACGTACGTTTCGTTTTCCAAACGTCTTCAGGGCGCGTCACTAGTCACTAAAATCTAATTGTATTTGTAGTATAGTAAACCCCTCCCATCTTTCAATTGAAACTAAAGGCCAATTAACCCATTGAGCGCAACAGCCTTGGTCTCGAGCGTTACAATTGATGTACATGGAAGTTTTATTCGGGCAATACAAAATGCAAAAACCTAGCAGTTTTGCCAAACAAATAAGTGAACATATATGAAGAATGGTTGATTTGCTTAAAATTGAATACTATAATTTACAAAAAATCGCAGGTGAACCTCACGCTCCTTACTATTTGCAAAAGTAGGTTACTACTTGCCAATAATACTCAAGGGTGGATGATACAGGCCAGCTATACATAAAATGACTTAGACTACCGTTCCAATAATGGGCCAGCTAGCAAAACCCCAAATTGGTGCTGTAGACCATAGGGCCCTCGCAACACATAAACTAAAGTTTAAGGGGACCTCTAATTTTATTCCTCCATTCACTAAAGGGCACTTAAATACTCCCCCAGTAAATTAATGATACATTCAATGGGACATCATACCTAGCACCTATGCCCCACTCAATGTCATTATGACAGATCTCATTAATTTTTGAAAAAAAGTTGGTACACTAATCAATTATTGGATAGAAAACAATTGAGATCAAGCTCAATGTTCATACCCAACGGTGGCATAGTACGAAGTTTATATATCCATTGCGTTTCATTTTGCGAAATGCTCCGGGTCATATGTGTCCCTCTCCAGTTTCTTGTTATTTTATCAACTCCAATGAAGGAGCATAAACTAGGGTTACTATCATGGTGACTGGCAAAATGCCTAGAGACACTATGATTTGGGAAGCTTTTTTTAATGTTGTCCAGATGTTCGTTTATTCTGATTTTTAACTGTCGGGTAGTTCTTCCGATGTACTGAAGTGGACATGGGCATTGAAGAATATAGGTCACATGATCAGTATGACAGGTAATGAAAGGTCGAATTTTAAATTTTTCTTCTGTTATTATTGATTGAAAATATATAGTTTTCTTCGGATCACTTGATTTCCTAGTTGTTTTACATGCCTTACATCTAGTGCAATGATAAAACCCAAATCCATCCAGAAAGGTACTCGGTTCCTACCAGTAGCTGCCACCATCCCCAGTGGATTGGGGCTGTCCCAAAAGGACAATACATGAGACTGAAAGGTAATTGTGCCACCTCTAGTGATTTTGACCAACAAGCCCGAACTTTGACATCACGATTTATCGAAAAGGGGTATGCACCTGAAGTGTTGAATCAAGAATTAACCCAAGTGTGCCAGTTAGACAGACAATCCTTATTGATTACTAAACCCAAAAAAGAGTTCAAGGCTGAAATGCCATTTATAACGGGGTACCATAGGCAATATAAACAAATTGAACGTATTTTTAAAAAATATTGGCCAATACTCCTCAAGGATAAAGATCTACAAACAGTCATCCCCCGTATCCCCAGGTTCATTTATAGAAGGGCACCAGGACTAAGAAATGAAATTGCCCCAAATGTACCTGATCCCCCCAAAAAAACGAGTACCTTTCTGGATGGATCTGGGTTTTATCATTGCACTAGATGTAAGGCATGTAAAACAACTAGGAAATCAAGTGATCCGAAGAAAACTATATATTTTCAATCAATAATAACAGAAGAAAAATTTAAAATTCGACCTTTCATTACCTGTCATACTGATCATGTGACCTATATTCTTCAATGCCCATGTCCACTTCAGTACGTCGGAAGAACTACCCGACAGTTAAAAATCAGAATAAACGAACATCTGGGCAACATTAAAAAAAGCTTCCCAAATCATAGTGTCTCTAGGCATTTTGCCAGTCACCGTGATAGTAACCCTAGTTTATGCTCCTTCATTGGAGTTGATAAAATAACAAGAAACTGGAGAGGGACACATATGACCCGGAGCATTTTGCAAAATGAAACGCAGTGGATAGATAAACTTCGTACTATGCCACCGTTGGGTATGAACATTGAGCTTGATCTCAATTGTTTTCTATCCAAAAATTGATTAGTGTACCAACTTTTTTTCAAAAATTAATGCGATCTGTCATAATGACATTGAGTGGGGCATAGGTGCCAGGTATGATGTCCCATTAACGTATCATGAATTTACTGGGGGAGTATTTAAGTGCCCTTTAGTGAATGGAGGAATAAAATTAGAGGTCCCCTTAAACTTTAGTTTATGTGTTGCGAGGGCCCTATGGTCTACAGCACCAATTTGGGGTTTTGCTAGCCGGCCCATTATTGGAACGGTAGTCCAAGTCATTTTATGTATAGCTGGCCTGTATCATCCACCCTTGAGTATTATTGGCAAATAGTAACCTACTTTTGCAAATAGTAAGGGGCGTGAGGTTCACCTGCGATTTTGTAAATTATAGTATTCAATTTTAAGCAAATCAACCATTCTTCATATATGTTCACTTATTTGTTTGGCAAAACTGCTAGGTTTTTGCATTTTGTATTGCCCGAATAAAACTTCCATGTACATCAATTGTAACGCTCGAGACCAAGGCTGTTGCGCTCAATGGGTTAATTGGCCTTTAGTTTCAATTGAAAGGTGGGAGGGGTTTACTATACTACAAATACCATTAGCTTTGAGTGACTAGTGACGCGCCTTGAAGACGTTTGGAAAACGAAACGTACGTCGGCAGCGTACCTAGTCACATGATTTGTACGTCCAGTATCCGGTCATCTGGTTGTCGGAGTCTCAGAGTGGAACGCACGCTGCTACATGCTGCTGCGAGGCAGTGCAAATGTAATCAAAGCGGATCACCTATGACATACGACCGAGCAGCCTTGATGCCGGGTCTGGCATCTTTTTAATGTAAGAGGCCATTTGGCCGTTTTATGTTCTTATTTTTTAAATAAATCAAGCAGTATTATGCGATGGAGCATTGTTGTTTTTCTTTTACATTTATGTCACCGTATCCAATCTGGGATTGAGAATATCAGCTGTCCTGCCATATCGATGTGTTTGCAGTCACAATACTGCTGATGCTGTTTCTGACTTTATTTTTAATTAGAGAAGTCAGAGTGTTCTGGTAAGCGCAATTAATCAATTGAGCACTTTTGGGTGGAATCATTTTGAGTGTGGTGAAGGTTTTCTATACACGCATTCAAGATTTTGGAAGAATTTTTCACAAGTTTTTCAGCAATTATTGCACCGATTGGGACTTTATATCAATACACTACTATGAATCATGTGGCGATTGTGGAACATTATTACGGACAATATTACTTTTTAGTTCTATGTCTATGTACTCAAGTATTTATATTAGCACATTGGTGTGTGGAATATTCTATTTTATGTAATCAGCGCACTTTTTGGTGGTATTTGATCACCTCTGCGGTTTTTATTTTTTGCGCTATAAACAAAAAAAGAGCGACAATTTTGAAAAAAAAAATGAATATTTTTTACTTGTTGCTGTAATATATATATTTTTTCTAAGTCTAGGCCGATAAGTATTCTACATATTTTTGGGGGGAAAAAAAACCCAATAAGCGACTGGTTTGTGCAAAAGTTATAGCGCCTACAAAATAGGGGACAGATTTTTTTTTTTTATTATTATTATTTTACTAGTAATGGCGGCGATCTGCGATTTTTATTGGGACTGCGACATTATGGCGGACACATCGGACACTTTTGACACATTTTTGGCACCATTCACATTTATACTACGATCAGTACTATAAATATGCACTAATGTATAAATGTGACTGGCATTGAAGGGGTTAACACTAGGGGGTGGAGAGAGAGAGAGAGAGAGAGAGAGAGAGAGAGAGAGGGGGGGGGAGAGGGGGGGAGAGAGAGAGAGAGAGGGAGAGAGGGAGAGGGAGAGAGGGAGGGGGAGAGGGAGGGAGAGAGAGAGGGAGAGGGAGAGAGATCTGTCTGTCTATGTGTGCGCATTTATAGTCTACACATAATGCGCATAATGAGAGAGAGATCTATCTGTCTGTCTATCTATCTATGTGTGTGTGCGCATTTATAGTCTACACATAATGCGCATAATGCGAGAGAGAGAGAGGGGAGGGGAGGGGGAGAGAGAGAGAGAGAGAGAGAGAGAGAGAGAGAGAGATAGGGGGGGGAGGGGGGAGAGAGAGAGAGATCTATCTGTCTGTCTGTCTGTCTATCTATCTATGCGCATTTATAGTCTACACATAGTATTACACAGAGGTGTATTTATCACAAATTCCTTTGTAGTTAATATTGCACCAATTGTTTGTTTCCATAAAGTGAAGATCTTTTGCCAAGTCCATATTGATTTTAGCCCTTCGCACTTTAAAAACCATTAATCAATTGGCTTTTGCCTTGCATCTTCTATGACTAAAAGGCCACATACTGAGATATGAGAACACTCCATGGCATTTAACATTTAAAAATAAATAAAAAATGAGTGTCAAGTACATATAAGGAAAAATAATGTTTCATTTTCTGACAATTATTTTTAATATGCTCAGCACTGAATTAAAGCTAAAGTATAGCATACTCTAACAGTTTTTTTAACCACTTAAGGACCTTGCCTGTTTTTCAGATTTGGCGTTTACAAGATTAAAACATTTTTTTTTGCTAGAAAATTACTTAAAACCCCCAAACATTATATATTTATTTTTTCTAACACCCTAGAGAATAAAATGGCGGTCATTGCAATACTTTTTGTCACACCGTATTTGCACAGCGGTCTTACAAGTGCACCGTTTTCATATGCGGGCGCTACTCACGTATGCGAGCCCCTCAGGACGGGGCGCTTTAAAAAACATTTTTTTTTGTTTTCTTATTTATTTTTATTTGTTTTATTAATTTTTACACACAAAAAAATAAATAAAAATGGATAATTTTTATTCCTATTACAAGGAATGTAAACATCCCTTGCTCTTCTTGTCCATTTACACATATAGCGCGGCTCGCCCCCCCTTCTCTCATTGGCTCACTGGTTGTAAGTGACAGTAGCAAGAGCCATTAGCTCCGCTGCTGTCTCAGCCAGTTAAAAGAAAGAGTCTTGGGAAAGCCGCTGCTCTGGTGCACATCACTGTAACAAGATGGGTCTCAGATAAGTATTAGGGGGGCTGCTGCACACAGAATGTTATTTTACCTTCTTGCATAGAATGCATGAAGATAAAAAAAAAACCTTGAGCCTTTACAACCACTTTAATACCACCCAGCAAAAACAGGATTATTATTATTATTTTTTTAAACTCACTGTAAAAATCCCTTTCTTTGAGTTAATTGAAGGACACAGCTTCAGCTTATTCTTGACCATAGGATTTATAGTGTCCGCTAGCGGTGTAGGACACTAGGAAAAACAAAAAAACAACATAGCACACCTATGGGCAGTTCTAGCTGTTACAAATCCTCTCTCTGCTATAGACAGCTTAGTTTGTCACAAAGCAGTACAAGAAACAATAACCAAATAGGAAGTGGGCGTTGTGTATGTCAAATAACATAGAAAACGGGTTTTATGGAGAGCAAACAAAATAAGGGGATTTTTATAACAGCTTACCTGTAAAATCCTTTCTTGGAGTACATCACGGGACACAGGGCAGCATAGTAATAACGATGTGGGTTATAGAGCCTACCTTCAGGTGATGGACACTGGCAATCAATACAGGAAGTTCCCTCCCTATATAACCCCTCCCTTACTGGGAGTACCTCAGTTTTGTAGCAAGCAATACAGGTCCCCCTGTCCCCAAGAAGAGTGGGTGGTGCTCTGTGTCCCGTGATGTACTCCAAGAAAAGGATTTTACAGGTAAGCGGTTATAAAAATCCCCTTTTCTTTATCGTACATCATGGGACACAGAGCAGCATAGTAATAACTATGTGGGATGTCCCATAGCAATGCCTACTGAGGGGAGGGAAACTAGAAAAAAAATCGAGTAATATAGGCACCCCCGGGTTCCGGGGATCTAAACAGCAGCCTGCAGGACCGCTTGCCCGAAGGATAGGTCCGAGCCCCGTGTAACATCTAACTGATAGAACCTTGTAAAGGTATGGACCGACGACCAGGTCGCCGCCCTACAGATTTGAGCCATGGGGGTCTGATGGTGCACCGCCCAAGAGGCGCCCACTGCCCTGGTGGAATGAGCCTTTATAGACCCTGGGAGGTCCTTCCCCCTTAATCCGTAGGCCTGAGAGATGGTCTGCCGGACCCACCTGGCAATAGTGGCCCTAGAAGCCGGCTGGCCTTTCCTAGGTCCATCTGGTAAAACAAAGAAGACGTCCGTCTTACGGATTTGGGCAGTAGCCCTCAGATAGATTCTGATCGCTCTTACCACATCTAAAGAATGTAATAATCTCTCCTTGCCAGAAGCCGGATTAGGGAAAAAGGAGGGAAGGATGACATCCTGGTTTAAATGGAAACTCGATACCACCTTCGGGAGGAAGGATGGATGAGGACGTAAGACAACTCTGTCCTTGTGGACGACTAAATACGGTTCTCGACAAGAGAAAGCAGCTAACTCAGAGACTCTTCTGGCCGAGCATATGGCCACCAAGAACACTAGCTTTCTAGTAAGTAGCACCAAGGGGATTTCCCTCAACAGTTCAAAGGGCTGTCTCTTCAGAACCGAGAGAACCAGGTTTAGGTCCCAAGGACATACGGGAACTTTAACTGGGGGATTAACCCGCAAGATTCCTTGTAGGAAGGTTTTGATCAAAGAATGGGTGGCCAACGGCCTCTGAAAGAACACGGATAGAGCCAAAATCTGCCCCTTAATGGTGCTGATGGCTAACTTCATTTCCACCCCTAACTGAAGGAATTCCAGAATCCTACCAACCATGAACTTGCGAGGGTGCCATTTCTTGGTTTCACACCAGGCCACGTAGGCCTTCCATACCCTATAATAGATCAATCTTGACACCGGCTTCCTGGCATTAATCAAAGTGGGTATCACCGATTTAGGGATTCCTCTTCTCTTCAAAATGTAGGATTCAGCCGCCAAGCCGTTAAACTTAACGACGGTAAGGAAGGGTGGCAGATCGGGCCGAAGAGGAAGGGGCCATGGGTCCCCTACCATCATCCTTACGATTAGGGTATACCACGACCTTCGGGGCCACGCTGGAGCTATCAGAATAACCGGCTTGCCCTCCATCCGGATCCTGCGGAGGAGACGGGGCAGAAGTCGAACCGGCGGAAAGGCGTAGATCAAAGAGAAGTGGGTCCAAGGGCACACTAGTGCGTCTGTCTGGCACGCTAACGGGTCTCTCGATTGGGAAACAAACCTGTCCAGCCTTGTATTGAATCTCGACGCCATCAGATCTATATCTGGCATCCCCCATTTGCTGCAAATGTCCTGGAACACCTGGTGATGGAGGCACCATTCTCCTGGCGAGATCTGCCGGCGGCTGAAATAATCCGCTCGCCAATTCTCTATGCCGGGGATGAACACCGCTGAAATGCAGGGTATGTGCCTCTCTGCCCAAGTGAGGACCTGATCGACCTTCTGGGCCGCCCGGCTCCGAGTGCCTCCCTGATGGTTTATATAAGCAACGGCAGTGGCATTGTCCGATTGCACTCTGACTGGACAACCGCGTAGCTCTGCTGTCCAGGCCCTCAGGGCTAGCCGGATGGCTCGAATCTCCAACTGGTTGATGGGCAGGGAAGTTTCTGCAACCGACCACGTTCCCTGCTGGGATAGGTCGCCCATTACCGCTCCCCAGCCTGTCAGGCTAGCGTCCGTTGTCACTATTTCCCATATGATTGGGCTAAAGAATCTCCCTTTTTGGAGATTTTGGGGCGATAGCCACCAGCATAGACTCTGAGAAAGAGACATGGGGTGATCCAATGCTTGGGTCTGCTTGTTCCAGGCAGCCAGGATGGCCGCCTGCAGCTTTCTCGAATGAAACTGTGCGTAAGGCACCGCCTCGAATGTGGCTACCAGTTTCCCTAACAGCCGCATACAGAGGCGAACGGACGGTCTTCTTCTGCTCAGAACGAACCGAATCAATGCCCATAGATTGTAGATCTTGGGAAGAGGCAAGAAAATCTTCTGATTTTCCGTATCGAACAGCAAGTCGAGATACTCCAATCGTCTTGTTGGTCGTAAGACCGATTTGTCCTCGTTTATAACCCAGCCCAGTGACTGGAGATAATGAACTGATATGCGAATTGCTCTCTTTAATTCTAAAGCTGAGCGATCTGTTAACAGAAGGTCGTCTAAATACGCTATCACCGAGACTCCCCGAATTCTCAAGTTGGCCATCAAGGGGGCCAGAATCTTTGTAAAAACCCTGGGAGCCGAGGCCAACCCGAAGAGCAGGGCCACGAACTGCAAATGCTGGTGACCCACCGCACAGCGCAGGTACTTGTGATGGCCTGGAATGTGCAGGTATGCATCCTTTATGTCGATGGATGCAAGGAAATCTTTGCCTTGTACTGCCGCTGCCACAGACTGGACCGAGTCCATACGGAAGGACCGGATGTTTAAGAAGCGGTTTAGGCCCTTCAGGTCCAAAATTGGCCTTATGTCGCCATTAGGCTTGGGGACAAGGAAAAGATTTGAGTAGTAACCCAGTCCCCGTTCTGGACCTGGTACCTCCACGATCACCCCTTGATGTTGAAGGCGATCCAAGGCCGTCAGAAGAGACCTTCTCTTTCCTAGGTCTTTTGGTATGTTTGAGACCAGAAAACGGGGAGGGGGGAATCCCCGAAACTCCAGGTGGTAGCCTGAGGAAACTGTGGAAAGAACCCATTTGTCGAGGGCTTCTGAAAAACCCTGGAGCCTTCCCCCCACCCGAGAGAGTGGGGGCGCCCCTTCAAAGGGACGCTTTAGGGGCTGGTTTGCCTGTTTTACGGGTCCAAGGCTTTCTGCTACTTGAACCCTGACCCTGAGGTCTGCCGCCTGAGCCCGGTCTACCAGAAGGCTGTCGATACTGCCGAGAGCTAGACGCTGTCGGGGCCGGAGAGGGGGGTCGCTTAAAAGTGGAGCCCCTGATCCTCTTTTTTACCGGTAATAAGGTACTCTTACCGCTAGAGATTTTCTGAATGTATTTGTCGAGATCGTCACCAAATAGCCTTTCCCCATGAAAAGGAAACCCCGCAAGGAGTTTCTTGCAGGGGGTCTCAGCTGGCCAATTTTTCAGCCATATAAGCCTTCTCATATGGACCAACGCCATGGAAAGGCGGGAAGCCTGCTGGATGGAATCCTTAATGGTGTCCACAGCAAAACACAATGCTCTAGGCAAATCGGCTAAATCTTGAGCCTGCTGAGGTGGGAGATCCCTCAGGATCTGTTTTGTCTGGTCTTTCAAGGTCTGACAGACCCCTATGGCTGCTATAGCCGGCTGAATGACAGCCCCTGCTGTGGTGAAGGATGCCCTCAACACAGTTTCCAATCGCTTATCAGCGGGGTCTTTAAACATTTGGACATTATCCACCGGGCAGGTGAGATTTTTATTGACACATGACACCGCCGCATCAACTGCGGGGACTGCCCATTTCTTTGTGAACCTCTCCTCCATCGGATAGAGGACAGAAAATCTTTTTGGGGTTACAAAAAGTTTGTCCGGGTGAACCCAATCCTGATACATCAGATCCTCCAAGAGAGGATGTATCGGAAACACTGAGCCCGATTGTGGGACTTTTAAGGAACCCAACGAAGAGACTGTGCTGACAGCCGGCAAGGGCCGGGGCAGCTTAAAAGCTGAATGCACCATGTCCGTTAAGGACTGGACCCAAAGCCTTTCTGCCTGAGTGGCAGAAAAAGGCTCCTCTAAGGTGGACTCTTCCGAATCAGCTGTCTCTGGCTCATCCGCCTGGTCCCTCTCTGAGAGAAAATCTTCCCTGTCCAGGGATTGTACCCCTGGAGAGGGGGACCTGGCCTGCTTTCTTTCAGGCAAAGCGGCTGCAACTAATGCAGTCAATCTTTACTCCAATCCCCCAAGGGTGGAGGCCAACACCTCCTCTGAAATATAGACAGGGGGCGCCTGGGCTAGGCTGGCAACAGCCCCCAAGGAACCCAATGGCTCAACCGGAGGGCCCAACTCTGGTGCCTCAGGGGAATAGGGTGTCATAGAGGCTTGTCCTTGATCCTCAGATCCCGATGGGGAGCCCTTTTGCTTCTTTGCATTTTTGGCGGTCTTTGCTGTCCCAGACCCTTTAGGAGCCATGTCCCTGTCTGGAGGACTGCTTATCAGGACACCCACCAGTCAGACAAGAAAAGGATCACTCTAAGGATAAACCCTGAGTCCTCCTTGTCTGAACAGTTACCAAACACTGTTGCTAGGCTACCGGGCCAATCCAACACACCCTACTGAGAAACCGAGTGTTCAGGGTTAAGGGGAGTCTTCGCTGAAGGAGACTGCTCTCTCTGCTGAGTCCACACCACCAAAGGTCCTCAGAGCCACAGGATAAACCTACACTCTGTGTCCCGCCTGCAGACTGACACAACTGAGTTTTTAAACTCACTGCTGTCTGTATCCGGGTGGGCGTCACACCCGCCCCTCCCCCCCAAAAGCGCGCACGCGCGCGCCCACACACAATGCCTCCGCACGCTACAGACGCGCACACACGCACGCCGAACAGGGGACAGCGAGGAGGAAGGGGGTGACTGCCCAGGCAGGAAAAACAATCCGGGACTCAGCAATCTAACCCAGGCTGAAGAAGAGAACCGACAGGTAACAGTTTACACTTAACAATCAACCATGCAAGTAGAAATATAGGATTGGCCAGGGGATAACCATATGGGGAATAGAAGCCATCCTGTCTAGTATAGACATAGTGGTCAACATTGCCTCTGCGATCAGCATAACAGGCCACCCATAGACCCCGAATAAACTGGAGGACCTACTGTCGGACCAAGTCCCGTAGGCCCCCCACTTACCTCTCCACGCTGCAGGGTATTGCCTAAGCAAGAGACCCAATCTTCACCCCTCACCGTGGGTATTGCCAAAAGACCTTCAGGGACCGGGGTCCATCAGTAGGAACACCACTCCCCTGGACCTATAGAGCACCCTGGCATCAGAAGCACTTAGCCATGGAATAGACCAGAGCTCTGGAGCCCAGCCCTCAATGAGAGAGGCGTTATAGGCCAAACCTCGTTCTTCCACCTGAGGCCCGGGTACCGTCCACTTTGGCTATGAAGCACTTTCAACGGATCCGGAATTCAAGCCTGCTTTAGTCCAGACAGGACCACCTAAGCAAGAGCTTTGCGAACGTGACCACCACCTAAGACACTGGCGAAAAAACTGAGGTACTCCCAGTAAGGGAGGGGTTATATAGGGAGGGAACTTCCTGTCTTGATTGCCAGTGTCCATCACCTGAAGGTAGGCTCTATAACCCACATGGTTATTACTATGCTGCTCTGTGTCCCGTGATGTACGATAAAGAAATCCCATCGTCTCTTATGTTTATTGATGGAAAACATGCAACCAGCCGAGAACTCCCCAGAAGGGAAACAAAGAACCACAAAGCCTGGTAGAGTGAGCCGGAATGGGGAAGGGAGGAATTCGACCCCTTTTTGGAAAATAGACAGTCCAATGTATTTAGTAGGAGGCATGGCAAATTTTTGGAAGTTGTAGTTTTTTGTCAGAAGAAATCGGAATATATTGTTTTGTTAAAAAAAAATCACCAGTGCAGTACAGCGTTATCATATAACTGGTGTGGCAGAAATCAGAGACACTAACTGGTAACAGTACAAGAAAAAATAAAATTAAAATTAAACAATTTATGACATTTTTTTTCGTTTTAGATTCGTTTTTTTTTTAAAGCGGGGGTTCACCCTAAAACTATTTTCTAACATTATAATGAGCTCACTCTCTACATTGACACTATGCCGATTTTTTTTTGCTGTACATACCTTCGTACGGCTATTTTCACCCACGGCTTCCAGGTAGTGAATCTAGTGGGACTGGGGGTTCCTATCCAGCAGGTGATTGACGTGATGACAAACACTAGCTCCCCCCGTTGCATAAGGAACGTCACGGGTTGGCCGAAAGAAGCCTAAGGGCGAGTCGGCGCTATACGGCGCCTGCACACCGAAATTGGCTTCTTTCGGCAACACGTGACGCTCCTTATGTGACGGGGGGCTAGTTTTTGTCATCACATCAATCACCTGCTGGAAAGGAATGCCCAGTCCCGCGGGATTCACTACCTGGAAGCTGTGGGTGAAAATAGCTGTACGAAGGTATGTACAGCAAAAAAAAATTAAAAATTTGGCATAGTGTCAATGTAGAGAGTGAGCTCATTGTAATGTTAGAAAATAGTTTTTAGGGTGAACACCTGCTTTAACCACTTCAGCCCCGGACCATTTTGCTGGTCAATGACCGGGCCACTTTTTCCCCCCCACAAATAGAGCTTTCTTTTGGTGATATTTGATCACATCTGCGGTTTTTAGTTTTTGCGCTATAAACAAAAATAGAGCGACAATTTTGAGAAAAAAAAAAAAGAATATGTTTTACTTTTTGCTGTAATAAATATCCCCCAAATATATATATATATTAAAAAAAAAAAAATTCCTCAGTTTAGGCCGATACGTATTCTTCTACATATTTCTCGTAAAAAATAAAATAAAAATCGCAATAAGCGTTTATTGATTGGTTTGCGCAAAAGTTATAGCTTCTACAAAATAGGGGATAGATTTATGGCATTTTTATTAATATTTTTTTTTTAGTAATGGCGGCGGTTTTTATCGGTACTGCGACCTTATGGCGGACACATCGGACACTTTTGACACATTTTTGGGACCAGTGGCATTTTTATAGCGATCAGTGCTATAAAAATGCATTGATTACTGTAAAAATGTCACTGGCAGGGAAGGGGTTAACACTAGGGGACGAGGAAGGGGTTACGTTCCCTCATTGTGTTCTAACTGAATGGGGGGTGGGACTGACTAGGGGAAATGACAGATCGCTGTTCATACATTGTATGAACATGCGATCAGTCATTTCTCCCCCTGAAAGGACCGGAAGCTGTGTGTTTACACACACAGCTCCCATTTCTCGCTCTGTAACGAGCGATCACGGGGGCCCGGCGGTGATCGCGCCCGTCGGGCACAGCCCCTAGTGGCTGCAATTTTATATTAAACGTTATATTAAGTGATTTTGCGCAGCCGAGCCAACCTGCCGCCGTAAAACTACGGTGGGCGGTCAGCAAGAGGTTAACACACTGTGACCAGAGAAAGTGATCAGAATTATTTATTTATTTTTACACATTATGTTTGCATATAGCAATTCATTACATTGCTATAAGCAAGCATTTTACAGAATTAAACTGAATAATTTAGTCTGTTTTGTTTTGATTAGCTGTGATTGTCCAGAGCTAATCACATGGTACAGATGGGCTGTGATTGGCCCTGTCTGTACCATGTGATCACACTGACCAACACAGTTGTATTCAATGGATGGCATGAAAGGAAGCAAATTATTATTTACAACTGTCGTGTGACCTGCTGTGATACGTCACGGTGATCACATGGTACTGGCAGCGAGTTGGTATTCGGATCAGTCATCGGCTGTGTGATGTGGACGTGGCCAGTGACAGATCGTGCCAGGACATCATATGAAGACCAGTCAGGATAACTGAACCACCGCTCGGCAGTCAATTTGCTATTGGCCAGGCAGGAAGGTGGTAAATCTAAATTTGTCCTAGTATATGTATGTATGTATGTATGTATGTATGAATGCGAGTTAGGGGCCTTAGATTGTAAGCTTTCGGAGGGCAGGAACGGACATGAATGTACAATATAGATGTATAAAGTGCTGCACACAGACACCGACTCCCGGTTGTGAAAAATGTGAAACACAAGCGCGCCATCCCTGTAAGATGTTATACACTTACCGTAGACCTCAGATGTGCAGGTTTTTCTATTGGTTTTACATATTTCCTTTCATCTTTGCCTTTACTTTGATTGGCAAGATCATTCTGGCTGAGCATCACTGTTTTGTCACCAAGTTCCTAGAGCAGTAAATTAATTCATAAGTATCTACATTGTTCAAAGAGATGCCATTACAAAGACTAAAAGAAATTACTAAGACAGACTTAGAGAGAGATTTATAAAATGGTAAACAAGGAAAGAAGACGGAGGATGACTGGAAGAGACATACCCAGCTAATATTCTATAGTAAAACTTTCTGTAGGGTGCTCTATATGCAGCACATTATCAGTCTTTAACGTCTAGTATGGGTTGCATTCCTAGATTAGGCGACCCGTCGGAATTTGTAACGGAAGTGCCATTCCGTCGCCACCATCTTGCTACACCCCGCACTCCTCCACAAAAAGGATACACAGAGAAGGGGGCAACCGCACATCTTGTTACACCCACTAGAGTTTTGCATTTCACACTTATTTTTAACAGTAAACAGAGCTTATACGGTCAAATTCAGTACTTAGAATTCCGGACTGTTTACATGTTCAATTTTAAAAGCAGCTGCAAACCTGGTGATCTCACAGGTTTGCTAATCTCACAGAACACCTCTGATTTTATAATTCAACATGTAAACAGTCAGACGGATTTCTAAATACTGTATTTCACTATATAAGCTCTGTTTACTGTTAAAAAAAAGGATTTTTAATAAACAGCTTACCTGTAAAATCCTTTTCTTGAAGTACATCATGGGACACAGAGCGCATAGCCATTACACTTGGGTTATATGGGTACCTTCAGGTGATGGACACTGGTGTAATCAATTTCACAGGAAGTCTCCTCCCTATATAACCCCCTCCCACTGGGAGTGCTTCAGTTTTGTAGCAAGCAATTCCTCCGAGGTTACACAATGTTCCCCAAAAGAGGGGTGGGAGCTCTGTGTCCCGTGATGTACTTCAAGAAAAGGATTTTACAGGTAAGCTGTTTATTAAAAATCCTTTTTTCTTTATCGTACATCACGGGACACAGAGCGCATAGCCATTACACTTGGGATGTCCTAAAGCAATGCTCTATGAAGGGAGGGAGACCGTAAGGCCAAGAATAGCCAAACAAAAAAATTATCAGGAAGTAAAGTAGCTCCACCAACAGAGAAAAGGGGGCGTGACCCGGGCCAGAGGATTCTATACTGCTGCCCGTAGGCCCGCCTGCCCAAATGCTGCGTCCGTACCCTTTGCAACGTCCAACTTATAAAATTTAGTAAACGTATGTACGGAAGACCAGGTTACCAAGAAAACCAACTTCCGGGTTAGTAGCACAAGAGGGATTTCTGTCAGAGGTTCAAACGGCTGCCTTTGTAAAGCTGACAAGACCAGATTTAAATTCCAGGGGCAGAGGGGAGCTCTAATAGGGGGATTCACATGCAAGACCCCCTGCAAGAAGGTTTTCATAAGCGAATGGGTGGCCAAGGGTCTTTGAAACCATATCGATAAAGCCGACACCTGCCCCTTTAGAGTACTAAGAGCCAACCCTTTGTCAACGCCAACCTGGAGGAATCGCAAGATTCTGTCAATAAAAAACTTTTGAGACTCGCACCACTCCACATAGGTCCTCCAGACTCTGTAATAAATATTTCTAGAGACTGGTTTCCTAGCCTGAATCAACGTAGATATGACCTGAGCTGAGAGGCCTCTGCCCTTAAGAATTAGGCATTCAGCCGCCAAGCCGTCAAATTTAGCTGCTGTGTAGCAGGGTGGCAGATTGGGCCCTGAGACAGCAGATCTGGGCGCAGGGGGAGCGGCCACGGCGCCCTTACTGACATCCTCACGATGAGTGCGTACCAAGCCCTCCTGGGCCAGGCTGGGGCCACCAGGATCACAGGCCTGCGCTCCACCCTGATCCTCCGTAGAAGGCGGGGAATCATCTGCAGTGGAGGGAACGCATACAGGAGAGAAAACTGGTGCCAGGGGCAAACCAACGCATCGGTCCCGTAGGCCGAGGGATCCCTGGCTCGGGATATGAATTTGTCCAACTTTTTGTTGGATCTCGTTGCCATAATGTCCACATCTGGAACTCCGAATCTTTGGCAAATCTCCTGGAATACCTGGGGGTGAAGAGACCACTCCCCCGGGAGCAACTGTTGACGCCTCAAAAAATCTGCTCGAGAATTGTCTATCCCTGGGATGAACACCGCCGAGATGCAGGGTACATGGGCTTCGGCTCATGAGAAAATCAGGTTTACTTCCCTTTGAGCCGCTAGGCTCCTCGTGCCCCCCTGGTGGTTTATGTATGCCACCGCAGTGGCATTGTCGGACTGTATCCTTACTGGCAGACCCTGAAGGGGAAGAGTCCAGGCCCAAAAGATTTCCCCTTTGACAAACCTTGAGGGACCAGCCACCAGAACAGGCTGCGCCGGACCCCTGGGGAGAGAACTAACGGACGATCTAATGCCTGACGATCTAATCTGGGCGTAGGGCACTGCTTCGAAGGCGGCCACCATCTTCCCCCGCAGTCACATACATAGGCGAATAGTCGGCCTCTTCTTGCCTAAGACCATTTGAAGTGTTTGAGTTAATGACCTGACTTTTGCTTGAGGTAGAAATATCCTCTGGCAGTCTGTATCTAGCCGAAGGCCTAGATATTCCAACTGCTTTGTGGGTTGCAACATCGATTTCTTCTTGGTTCACAATCCACCCGAATTCCTCTAGATGCCGAATTGTGCGGACTACTGCATGATTGGGGTTGGAAGCTGATCTGTCGATAACCAGGAGATCGTCCAGGTATTCCAGGACCAAAACGCCTTCTGTCCTTAGGACGGCTAGCACCGGGGTTAACACCTTTGTGAATATCCGCGGAGCTGTTGCCAACCCGAAAGGGAGGGCTACGAACTGGTAATGACGGTGATCTATCATAAAACGAAGAAACTTGTGATGTGCCGGGTAGATCGGCACGTGTAGATATGCATCCTTTATGTCTATAGATGCTAGAAAGTCGTCTTGATGTAGGCTGGCTGCCACCGAACGTATGGACTCCATACGAAAGGTCTGAATGTTTAGAAAGCGATTTAGGCGTTTGAGGTCCAAGATAGGCCTGACGTCGCCATTGGGCTTTGGTATTATGAAAAGGTTGGAATAGAATCCCAGACCCCATTCCTGGGTTGGTATTTCTACAATTACTCCTTGGAGCAAAAGGGGATCCAATGCCTTTACAAGAGAGGCCCTCTTTAATGGGTCGCTTGGAAGACTTGACCCCTTAAAATGAGGAGGGGGACTTCCCGAAACTCTATCTTGTAGCCCGTGGCTACCACGGACCTACCCAAGAGTCGGGAATTCTGGCCTCCCACACGTCGGAGAAAACCGAAGCCTTCCCCCCACCCAAGAGTGGGGGCGCCCCTTCATGAATCTGACTTGATGACTGGTTTAACCGGCTTGCGAGACCATGGCCTCTTGCCTGCCGTGGCTTGTCCTTGTGGGCGGCTATTAAATGCTGAACGCCCGGGAGGCCGTCGATACTGACGGGAAGTTGAAGGGGCCGAGCCTGCGAAGGCCTGTTGCTTAAACGCGGGCCCACGCGGTCTTTTCTTGACAGGTAAGAAAGAACTTTTACCACTTGATATGGTCTGGATATATTTATCTAGGTCTTCACCGAATAGTCTCCCACCATGAAAGGGAAATCCTGCTAAAAGCTTTTTGCAGGGTGCCTCTGCTGACCAGTTCTTCAGCCACAAAAGGCGACGCATATGAACCAACAGCAGAGATAGACGGGACGCCTGTTGAATGGAGTCCTTAATAGCATCTACTGCAAAGCAGAGAGCCCTTGGTAGGTCTGCCAATTCACGAGTTTGCTGAGCCGGCATGTCCCTTAATATCTGTTTAGTCTGATCCTTTAACGCCTGACAAACGCCAATGGCTGCCACTGCTGGCTGAACCACGGCACCTACTGTGGTAAAAGAAGCCTTCAGTAGGGTCTCCAATTTTTTGTCGACCGGATCTTTGAACATCTGGACATTTTCAACCGGACAGGTCAGGGATTTATTCACGCAGGAAATGGCTGCGTCCAAAGTAGGAAGTGCCCATTTCTTGCAAATTCCTCTTCCATAGGATAGAGAATAGAGAACCTTTTAGGAGGGATAAAGATCCTATCAGGTTGAGCCCAATCCTGAAAAATCACGCTCTCCAGAAGGGGGTGAATCGGAAAAGACGCACAACTTAATGGTGCCTTTGAAGAACCTAAAGAGGATACCGCAGGGGCTAATAGTTCTGACACTGGAAGTTTAAAAGCAGTGCGAACCATATCTGTCAGAGACTGGATCCACAGGCTCTCCGCTTCAGAAGCCGAAAAAAAAATTCA
The DNA here is from genome assembly GCA_029574335.1 of Rana kukunoris. Classification (NCBI taxonomy): domain Eukaryota; kingdom Metazoa; phylum Chordata; class Amphibia; order Anura; family Ranidae; genus Rana; species Rana kukunoris. The sequence goes on from CM056051.1 coordinate 198,327,736, forward strand.
TCTACAGTGGAACCCTCAATGTCTGAACCGTCGGGACTCGGGTCCGCTTGATCCCCCTGTGGGTCCAATTCCTCTGAAGAGAGGACCCTGCATCTGAAAACACCAATCTAGGTGACGGGGATCTAGCCCGTTTGCCACTTGGCAAAGAGCGGGCAATCCAAGCAGTTAACCTTTCCTCTAGCCCACCCAGGGTGGTCGCTAGCATTTCTTCCGTAACGTAAACGGGAATGGGTTGATTGGGGGCCGCCTCTGCCCCTAGCACCCTCAATGGCTCCTGCAACATGCTACTCGGTGGTCTATCTGGTGAGGGTGGGACCGTTGGAGCCTGGCCCAAATCCTCTGACCCCGATGGAGACCTCTTTAGTTTTTTGGCACCCTTTGCAGCCTTAGCTGGTCCTGATCCCTTGGGAGCCATTGCACAACCTTGAGACACCCCTGTAGCCAACACCCGACTGTTGTAGCTAGAAGTGAATCATTAATAAGAACAGGCTATGGTAAAAAATTATATATATATATTTTTTTTTTTCAAATTTCCACACGCCCGAGAAGGCGGCAATACCGAGGAAATCCTGTGAGTATTGCAACACCAATGCCCGTTAGCCGGAGCCCAAGGTTGCACCGACTCAGATACTGCCGGATCTAAGGCTGAGTCCCTTTAAGAAAAAAACTCTTTTTTTTTTTTTGTCAGTATGGAGCTAAGTCCAGACCTGAAGATCCACAAACCACCACTAGGTGTCACTGCATAGCCAGAATGGCTCAGCTGAGTGCTCTGTGTCCTCTCTCTCCTCTGCTCTCAGGAGGGAATGACCAGCCAGGAAATGCTTTGCTTTAACTGAGACCTGACACTGCTGGCCCGCCCCCCCCCCATCCCCCCCCCCACGCTGAAACCAACATGGAGGAAGCAGAGGAGAAGCATGGACCAGCGCTAGCAACCCAACAGACACCAGGTAAGCACCAATACTTAATGTAGTGCACACACAGAGGAAGCTGTCCCCATAGGCTTCCTAAGAAACAGGAGTTTCACCAGCATTCCCCCTTTATAGTACGTGGGGCTGCAGTATCATGCTAACAGGCAGATCTGGGGGGAGTAGCAAATACATATCTTAAACAAGCATACATAAACCTACATGTTATCTGGGTAAACATTAGTACATCCCATCCTGCATCAAAGACATAGTGGAGATAGTGGCTGATGCACAAGCATACCATTAGCCAACCCAGAACCCCCAGGGGGATACCTACTGTCGAACCAAGTCCCGCAGGTTCCCTCTTACCTGCTCCACGCCGCAGGGTATTGCAAACTGCAAGAGGCCCAATCTTCCCCCATCTCCGTGGGTATTGTCTTGGACCTTCAGGGACCGGGGTCCTGTGTTAAGGAACCCACACACCTGGGCCTATATAGCATCCTGGCATCAGTAGCGTTTAGTCCTTGGAAGAGACTAAGGCACTGGAGCCCAGAATCCAGCCCTCCAAGGAGAGGCATTATAGGCAAAACCCCACGCAAGCAGGGTCCAGGTACCGTACACCTTGGCTTTGAAGCACTTCGGACGGATCCGGCTAGCTATCCTGGGTCCCGAGACCTCCGAGGGACAGCTAGACGTGACCAACACCTAAGACACTGGCGAAAAAACTGAAGCACTCCCAGTGGGAGGGGGTAATATAGGGAGGAGACTTCCTGTGAAATTGATTACACTAGTGTCCATCACCTGAAGGTACCCATATAACCCAAGTGTAATGGCTATGCGCTCTGTGTCCCGTGATGTACGATAAAGAAATAAGTGTAAAAAAGGGATTTTTAATAACAGCTTACCTGTAAAATCCTTTTCTTGGAGTACATCACGGGACACAGAGCGCATAGTCATTACATATGGGTTATATGGAGTACCTTCAGGTGTGGACACTGGTGTAATCAACTTCACAGGAAGTTCCTCCCTATATAACCCCCTCCCACTGAGAGTGCTTTAGTTTTGTAGCAAGCAATTTCTCTGAGGTTACACAATGTTCCCACAAAGAGGGGTGGGAGCTCTGTGTCCCGTGATGTACTCCAAGAAAAGGATTTTACAGGTAAGCTGTTATTAAAAATCCCTTTTTCTTGATCGTACATCACGGGACACAGAGCGCATAGTCATTACATATGGGATGTCCCAAAGCAATGCTCTATGAAGGGAGGGAGACCGTAAGGCCAAAAATAGCCAAACAGAAAATATATCAGGAGGTAAAATAGCTCCACCAACAGAAAAAGGGGGCGTGAACCGGGCCAGAGGATTCTATACTGCTGCCCGTAGGACCGCCTGCCCAAATGCTGCGTCCGCAGCCTTTGTGACGTCCAACTTATAAAATTTAGTAAACGTATGTACGGAAGACCAGGTTGCCGCTTTGCAAACCTGTGCCATAGAGATCTGATGGTGTGCCGCCCAAGAGGCACTCATGGCCCTCGTAGAATGGGCCTTAACTGATAAGGGCGGTGGAACGCGCTTCAGACCATAGGCCTGAAAAATCAGCTGCTTAATCCACCTAGCCAAGGAAGACTTGGCAGCCGGCTGACCCTTCTTGGGGCCATCCGGAAGAATGAAAAGCACATCTGTTTTCCTAATCTTTTCTGTAGCCTTGAGATAAACTCTCATGGCTCGGACCACATCCAAAGTATGAAGCAATCTTTCCTCTCTGGACTGGGGAGTAGGAAAGAAGGATGGTAGGACTAGGTCCTGATTCAAGTGAAAACTGGATATGACCTTAGGAAGGAAAGAAGGCTGAGGCCGCAGAACCACTCTGTCCTTATGCAGAATAAGGTACGGTTCCCTGCAAGACAAGGCTGCCAGCTCGGAGACCCTTCTGGCCGAAGCCATAGCCACCAAGAAAACCAACTTTCGGGTTAGCAGCACAAGAGGGATTTCTGTCAGAGGTTCAAACGGCTGCTTTTGTAAAGCTGACAAGACCAGATTTAAATTCCAGGGGCAGAGGGGAGCTCTAATAGGGGGATTTACATGCAAGACCCCCTGCAAAAAGGTTTTTACAAGCGAATGTGTGGCCAAAGGCCTTTGAAACCATATCGATAAGGCAGACACCTGCCCCTTTAGAGTACTAAGAGCCAACCCCTTGTCAACGCCAACCTGGAGGAATCGCAAGATCCTGTCAATAAAAAACTTGCGAGGATGCCCTCCTTGAGACTCGCACCACTCCACATAGGTTCTCCAGACTCTGTAATAGATATTTCTAGAGACTGGCTTTCTAGCTTGAATTAACGTAGATATGACTTGGGCCGAGAGGCCTCTGCCCTTAAGAATTAGAGATTCAGCCGCCAAGCCATCAAATTTAGCTGCTGTGAAGCAGGGTGGTAGATCGGGCCCTGAGACAGCAGATCTGGGCGCAGGGGGAGTGGCCACGGTGCCCTTACTGACATCCTCACGATGAGTGCGTACCAAGCCCTTCTGGGCCAGGCTGGGGCCACCAGGATCACCGGCCTGCGCTCCACCCTGATCCTTCGTAGAAGGCGGGGAATCATCTGTAGTGGAGGGAACGCATACAGGAGAGAAAACTGGTGCCAGGGGCAAACCAACGCATCGGTCCCGTAGGCCGAGGGGTCCCTGGCTCGGGATACAAATTTGTCCAATTTCTTGTTGAATCTTGTTGCCATGATGTCCACATCGGGAACTCCGAATCTTTGGCAAATCTCTTGGAATACCTGGGGGTGAAGAGACCACTCTCCCGGGAGCAACTGTTGACGACTCAAAAAATCTGCTTGAGAATTGTCTATCCCTGGGATGAACACTGCTGAGATGCAGGGTACATGGGCTTCGGCCCATGCAAAAATTAGGTTTACTTCCCTTTGAGCCGCCAGGCTCTTTGTGCCCCCCTGGTGGTTTATGTATGCCACCGCCGTGGCATTGTCGGACTGTATCCTTACTGGCAGACCCTGCAGGGGGAGAGTCCAGGCGACCAGGGCCAACCGAACAGCTCTGATCTCTAGGACATTGATGGGAAGCAGACTTTCTGCCTCTGACCACTGTCCCTGCTGGGTCCGTTTTCCTAAGATTGCCCCCCAACCTGTTAGGCTGGCATCTGTGGTTACTATTTTCCACGAGATGGGGCAAAAGGTTTTCCCTTTTGATAATTTTTGAGGGATCAGCCACCAGTACAGGCTGTGCCTGACTTCTGGAGAAAGAACTAATGGACGGTCTAATGCCTGTATGGACTTGTTCCAAGCAGAGAGAATAGCTGCTTGCAGAATTCTGGTATGGATCTGGGCGTAGGGCGCTGCTTCGAAGGCGGCCGCCATCTTCCCCAGCAGTCGCATGCATAGGCGAATAGTCGGCTTCTTTTTGCCTAAGACTATTTGAATCGTTTGAATCAACGACCTGATCTTCTCTTGAGGTAAAAATACCCTCTGGCATTCTGTATCTAACCGAAAGCCTAGATATTCCAACTGTCTTGTGGGATGTAACCTTGATTTTTCTTGGTTCACAATCCACCCGAACTCTTCTAGATGCCGCACTGTGCGGACTACTGCATGATTGAGGTTGGAAGCTGAACTGTCGATAACCAGGAGATCGTCCAGGTATGCTAGGACCAAGATGCCTTCTGTCCTTAGGACGGCTAGTACCGGGGCTAACACCTTTGTGAATACCCGTGGAGCTGTTGCCAACCCGAAAGGGAGGGCTACGAACTGATAATGACTTTGGTTTATCGTAAAACGAAGAAACTTGTGATGTGCTGGGTAAATTGGCACATGCAGATATGCATCCTTTATGTCTATAGATGCTAGGAAGTCGCCCTGATGCAGGCTGGTTGTCACTGAACGTATGGAGTCCATACGGAAGGTCTGAATCCTTAGAAAGCGATTTAGGCGTTTGAGGTCTAATATAGGCCTGACGTCGCCATTGGGTTTTGGTATAACAAAAAGGTTGGAGTAGAATCCCAGACCCCTTTCTTGGGTTGGTACTTCTACAATTACTCCTTGGAGCAAGAGGCGATCCAACGCCTTTACGAGAGAGGCCCTCTTTAACGGGTCGCTTGGAAGACTTGACCCCTGAAAATGAGGAGGGGGGATTTCTCGAAACTCTAGTTTGTAGCCTGAGGCTACTACGGACCGAACCCAAGAGTCGGGAATTCTGGCCTTCCAGACTTCGGAGAAAAACTGAAGTCTTCCCCCCACCCAAGAGAGTGGGGGCGCCCCTTCATGAATCTGATTTGATGACTGGTTTAGCCGGCTTGCGAGACCAGGGCCTCTTGTTTGCCGCGGCTTGTCCCTGTGGGCGGCTATTAACTGCTGAACGCCCGGGAGGCCGTCGATACTGACGGGAAGTCGAAGGGGCCGAGCCTGCAATGGCCTGTCGTTTAAACGTGGGCCCACGCGGTCTTTTCTTGACCGGTAAGGAAGTACTTTTTCCACTTGATATGGTGTGGATATATTTATCTAGGTCTTCCCCGAATAGTCTTCCCCCATGAAAGGGAAACCCTGCTAGAAGCTTTTTGCAGGGTGCCTCTGCTGACCAGTTCTTTAGCCACAAAAGACGACGCATGTGAACCATCAGTAGAGATAAACGAGATGCCTGTTGGATGGAGTCCTTAATAGCATCTACTGCAAAGCAGAGAGCCCTAGGGAATTCTGCTAATTCATGAGTATGCTGAGCCGGCATGTCCTTCAATATATGCTTTGCCTGATCCTTCAAGGCCTGACAAACACCAATGGCTGCTACTGCTGGCTGAACCATGGCACCTACTGAGGTAAAAGCTGCTTTCAGTAGTGTCTCGAATTTCTTGTCGACCGGATCCTTGAACATATGGACATTTTCAACCGGACAAGTCAGGGATTTATTCACGCAGGAAATGGCTGCGTCCACTGTAGGGAGAGCCCATTTCTTTACATATTCCTCTTCCATAGGGTAGAGAATAGAGAATCTTTTAGGAGGGACAAAGATTCTATCAGGTCGAGCCCAATCTTGGTAAATCACGTTCCGCAGAAGGGGGTGCATTGGAAAAGACGCACAAGTTAATGGGGCCTTTAAAGAACCCAATGAGGATACCTCCGGGGCTACTAGTTCTGGCACTGGAAGTTTAAAGGCAGTGCGAACCATATCTGTCAAAGACTGGATCCACAGGCCCTCCGCTTGAGAGGCCGAAAAATATTCATCTATAGTGGAATTTTCCCTGTCTGAACCGTCGGGACTTGGGTCTGCCTGATCCCCTTGTGGGTCCCGTTCCTCTGAAGAGGAGACCTCCGCATCTGAAAACCCCACACTGGGTGAGGGGGATCTAGCCCGCTTGCTACTTGGGCAAGGACGGGAAAACAACGCAGTTAACCTTTTCTCTAGCCCACACATGGTGGCTGCTAGCATTTCTTCCGTCACGTAAACGGGAATGGGTGGATCGGGGGCCGCCTCTGCCCCCAGCACCCCCAATGGCTCTTGTACTATGCCACTCGGTGTCCTGACTGGCGAGGGTGGGGCCGTAGAAGCCTGGCCCAAATCCTCTGACCCCGATGGAGACCCCTTTTGCTTTTTGGTACCTTTAGCAGCCTTGGCTGGTCCAGATCCCTTTGGAGCCATTGTACAACCTTGGGTCACCCCTATAGCCAACACCTGACTGTTGTAGCTAGGAATAACCAATATGAGGGCAGGTATGAGAAAATGAAAAAGAACTAATTTCTCTCTTTTTCTTTTATATTTCTCTTTTTTTTTTTTTTTTTCCAAAAAAATTTTTTACCCGCCTGGGAGGTGACAATACCGAGGAAGCCTGTGAGTATTGACACACCAATGCCCGTTAGCCGGAGTCCAAGGTAGACTCAGATACTGCTGGATCTAAGGCTGAGTCCCTTTTTGCAAAAAACATTTTTTTTTTTTTTTTTTTTTTTTCTGGTCAATAGTGGACCTAAGTCCTAGACCTGAAGATCCACAAAACCGCCACTAGGTGTCCCTGTGTGGCCAAAAGACCCAGCTGCACGCTCTGTATCCTTTCTTCCTCTGCCTCCAGGAGGGAAAAGACCAGCCAGAGAAAAAGTTTTTCCTTTATACAGACCCTGACGCTGCTGGCCCGCCCCCCCGACGCACGCCGACGCTATAAAAGGCGGCGTGCACGCGCGCGCGTATGCGCGCGCACACACGCGCGCACGATCGCGCGCATGATCGCGCGCACGATCGCGCGCACCACGCTGAACCCACATGGAGGAAGCAGAGCAGAGGAACAACATGGACCAGCGTTATGCAGCACCAACAGACACCAGGTAAGCACTAATCTTATTGTAGTGCACACACAGCGAGGAAGCTGTCCCCATGGGCTTCCTAAGAAACAGGAGTTTTTTACCAGCAATTTCCTCTTTAAAACATGTGGGGTTGCAGTATCAGTGTTAACAGGCAGACCTGGGGTGAGTAGCAAATATATAACTTACACAAGTATACATATATTTACATATTATCTGGGTAAACATTATAATCCCATCCTGCCTCAACAGACATAGTGGAGATAGTGGCTGATGCACAAGCATACTGTTAGCCAACCCAGAACCCCCAGGGGGATACCTACTGTCGGACCAAGTCCCGCAGGTTCCCTCTTACCTGCTCCACGCCGCAGGGTATTGCAAAATGCAAGAGGCCCAGCCTTCCCCCATCTCCGTGGGTATTGTCTTGGACCTTCAGGGACCGGGGTCCTGTGTTAAGGAACCCACACCCCTGGACCTATATAGCATCCTGGCATCAGTAGGGTTTAGTTCTTGGAAGAGACTAAGGCACTGGAGCCCAGAATCCAGCCCTCCAAGGAGAGGCATTATAGGCACAACCCCACTCCAGCAGGGCCCGGGTACCGTACATCTTGGCTCTGAAGCACTTCGGACGGATCCGGCTAGCTATCCTGGGTCCCGAGACCTCCGAGGGACAGCTAGACGTGACCAACACCTAAGACACTGGCGGAAAAACTAAAGCACTCTCAGTGGGAGGGGGTTATATAGGGAGGAACTTCCTGTGAAGTTGATTACACCAGTGTCCACACCTGAAGGTACTCCATATAACCCATATGTAATGACTATGCGCTCTGTGTCCCGTGATGTACGATCAAGAAATACACCCACCGGAGTTTTGCAACAAGATGTCCGCTTGCCCCCTTCTCACTGTATCCATACGGTGGAAGAAAGCGTGGTGTAGCAAGATGGTGGCAACAGAACGTCAGATTCTGACGGGTCGCCAAGTCTGATGAAACACGGCCAAAGACCCGTCTCAGGTGAGGACCGCGCTGGATCCCTGGACAGGAAAGTGCCCTTTTATTAAAAGTCAGCATTTATACCTGCAGATTTTATATTTTTAGTTTCTAGGGTGAAGAACGTCTTAAAGTTATTAAAGATGCAAAATTATGGGACAGTCCGCAAAAAGGGATCTACGGGGTTCCAAAATGAAAGCTTGTATCTTTAACACCAGTTGGCCAATGAATTAAAGGTATCACTTAAAGCAGAGTTCCACCCATAAATTAAACTTCTGCTCTTTCAGTTCCTTCCCCCCTCCGTGTCACATTTGGCACCTTTCAGGGGGGAGCAGAAACCTGTATAATACAGGTATTTGCTCCCACTTCCGGTGATAGATCTGCAGCGATCTATGCCATGTCCGGGCCCTCCTCTCCCCCACCCCTCCCGCTGTCTTCTGGGAGATACACAGGTCCCAGAAGACAGCTAGGACCAGTGAGGATGTGCATGCACAGTAGGGAAACATGCTGTGAAGCCACAAGGCTTCACTTCCTGATTCCCTTACTAAAGATAACGGCGCCTCCACCCGGGAGCTGAGGGATGGGTCGCTTCAGCTTAAGACATTGAGGGTGCCCTGCACAGGTAAGTGTCCATATTTTAAAAGTCAGCAGCTTTAACTACAAATGTTTTCATTGATCAATAACCAACACCTCTAATACTGCTATGTTTACATGTATGACAGTACAGTGATGGTGTTATTTGTAGTTTGGAGTTATTATTTTATTTCTGCTTTTCAACCATGTTAGAGTCGCATTTCATATTTTCATGAAAGCCCATTTCTTAGGTTTATTTCTGGATTGGAAAATGTTACCTTTAAAAATGTACCACCTGGCCAATAATGACATTTAATCTATTAACACTAGAGTTACAAAATATCAAAATAATCAGTCAGATGACTAATGGAAGACTATTGCAAAGATCAAGCATTTGAATCTGGGATGTAAGAACACAAACAAAATATACTGTAATGCCGCGTACACACGATCGGTTCCATTTTCATCAGACGAACCGATCGTGTGTGGGCCCCATCGTTTTTTTTTCCCTATCGGTGAAAAAAAAAAATGTAAGAACCTGTTTTAAAATTATCTGATGTTTAAAAAACTGATAGAAAAAAAAACGATCGTCTGTGGGGAAATCCATCAAACTCATGCTGAAAATCAAGTCGACGCATGCTCAGAAGCATTGAATTTTTCTCAGCACGTCGTCGTGTTTTACGTCACCGCGTTCTGACACGATCGTTTTTTTTTTTAACCAATGGTGTGTAGGTAAGACTGATGAAAGTCAGCTTCATCGGATATCTGATAAAAAAATCCATCAGACCGTTTTCATCAGATGAACCGATCGTGTGTACAGGGCATAACTTTTATAGCATGCCGCTCACCCAAATAACAGCTTTTTGATGAACTTGCCTGAGATATTTTTGCCAGTTCTGATGCTGCTTGCTTGTTACCAGGCTCCAGTTTTAAAACCGTTTCAAAATCTAGAAAAGTCAACATATTAAAACATTTCCATTTTTTTTATAGAATATAGATAAGTCGTATCAAAAAAACATACATTGTCAAGACAATTACAACTACTAGAAGCAAACAGTGTATTATCAGAGGGGAAAACAAAACACAAATCAGTTGCCTTCCCCCAAAAAAACAACCTCAGCCAAAGGGTATGGATCCCTTAAAGGGTAACTTCATCTTTGCTGAGAAAAAAACATTGCCCTCTCTGGGTGATCTTTGTACATTGCAAGGATTTTAACAAACTATGTTGCTACTATTTGTTATTCTGAAAAAAATTGCTGTTTGTGTGTCCATGTGCAAAGTGAATGTGAATGGGAGTGATTTTATAATTATTAGCTGCTGCAGCTGCAGGGTTGTAATGAAGAAAGTATCAGGGTCTGCATCTCTTTAGATGCCATTTTTCTTTGGGGGTATCTCTCTAAAAATTAAATTTTTGTTGCAAGGGATTCCCTAAATCTGACTTGCATCTTTGTGCAGACTTCTGGGAAAATCAAGAGAAAATGGGAAGAGCTTGGAAGTCACACATCTAAGGTGTCCCAGAGAGGTGAATGGAGTAGCAACCTCAGCCTGGACTGCGACCTAGCCATGCCTCCCAACGTGTTTCACTCCACCCCATGAACAAGCCTCAGGGGCGAGTAAAAAGCATTGGAGGCGTGGCCTGGTCGGAAGTCTGCCCGAAGATGCAAGTCAGATTTAGGGAATCCCTTGCAACAAAAATGAAATTTTAAGTGCGATACCCTCTGTCAGCACTCATTTACATAACCCCTTTCTATTGAGCCTGAGCGGCACACATACCCTTTCCAAATAACATTCTGGGAAAATCAGTAAGCCAATCACACAAGCAGGAAATTGCCTATCTGGCGGGCATTCTGTACACCATCTGTGTACAGAACACTTCCAGGGAGCCATATTGCAGGGTTCGACAAAATCCGGGCGCCCGGTCACAATTGCGACAAGAAATTGTGACCTGGCGCCCAGGGAAGCTTAGGCCTGCAGAAGGCCGCAAAGTCACTGCCTCAATTACCGGCCGGCGTGGGCCGGCCAGTAATTGAGGCCGCGGCTTTGTGGCCTTCTGCAGGCCTAAGCTTTCTTCCGTGATCTGGCGCCATCTTGTGGTGGCCGTTGGCATTACAAGTAGTTACATTACAAGTAGCAAAACAGCAGTTCTAATGTGTTTTTCACAGTTTTCACTGCCATCTCCTCCCCTCTAATTAGAACCCCCAAACATGTATGCGTTCGCTTCCGAGTGCGAGATTGGCCGGAGGGGGTGTGTTTTTTGGCTTCTAGATTCCAAGCAAATTTGTCAAACCTTGCCATACTGTATTGCATTTTACACAAAATGACAGAGTTACAGATAATTTGTAATAACATTCAATTACAATATGACTTGTGTAGCAATTGTATATACTACATTATTATTTTTAAGCTATCCCCCCCTCCACAAAAGTGGAGTTACCCTTTAACTACCTGCCCAAAATAACCAGTTCAAAGTAATTAGCCGATTCTGGTATTAGAGGGATGTAATCTATGAAAGTATATGACTAGACTTATAAACAGATCAAGTATCTAAATGCCAGTCAGTTCTTTTCTAGTCACCTTCTTTTGCTTCCTTCAGCTTTCGTAGCATTACCCTTGCAGTCCCTCTTCTGGCATAAGCTTTCCCGTATGTTGTATCCAGAGCCAATGCTTGTGTGCAGTCTTCCTCTGCTTCCATGTATCTGAAATAACACCCGAGACACTAGTTTATTGCAATTTGTATTAGAAGAGTATTGCAAAACACTGGAAAGCAGTAGCAATATATATTTTACCAAAATAATTTGTCAGCTAACTTGCTATGGCAGACATTTTTAGCACAAAATGGAAAACGGGTATTGATTCACAGTCAACTTTGCTATGACCTTGGTTTGTATTAACAGATACTTAAATGTCACACCATTCACACAAAGATCTCCAAAGGGATTTCTTGGAAATTCTTAGAAAAGCTTAGCGATGGCTTAGTAGAGTAAAATGACCTTGACCTTGGAAGATACTAATGAGATTGCCGCACACATATATACACATAAAATGACTGACCTTTCAAACAATTCTTTGTTTACTGTAAACCAAAACCCACACAGCAATAACCAATCATGCTTTATCTTCAGACTTTGCTTTCTTGGTTCATGTAGTAGGAGCACAATCTATATAGAAAGCTCCTGATCTTTTATTTTCAGAATAAATTATCCTGTAAATTACTTTTTATTGGAGAGTTCATATTACTAACGTTGGTTAGTGGGTTAGAAAGAATTGTTTGCAAAAAAAATAAAAAATTCTGGTTATAACCAATTCAATTTAAACTAAAAGTATAGCCAAAACTATTTTGGCTGTGCTTCTTCTTGAGATCACAGGAGTGCAGTTTGTTCTGCACTCCTGTGACCTGTTTCCAGCCGACAACAGGCTAAATAAAGCCCACCGTTGTCTGATGTTACTCAGCCAGTCCAAGCTTAGGAAAGATCCTGACTTTCAGCCTCTCAGCGAGCCACTGAGAGTCTGAACCAGCCGCTCCCACCCCCTCCACGGCATTAGTGCAGAGCAGAGAGATGATAGTCACCGGCTCTCTGCAGGCTGAAGACCGAGAGCCGAGTGACCAGCGGTGTTTGATCGCTCAGTTCTTGGTCTTTGAGGCAATGGGGGACAGCTCCGATCGGTGCTGTAGTGCTCCCTCGTCCTCTAGCCAGGCTTAAAAGTTGGCTTTCTCCCCCTGTTGGGCAGGCTCGATAAAGGTGGCCAAGCCCTTGAAACATGTTGCTGCTCAACCCCCCCCCCCCCCCACTGTACTGTGTGGTCATGCATAGAGATCGGCCAGATAAGCAGCGGATATCACCATCATCTGGTGGGTCTTGTGCTTAGTCCTGAGCATACTGATCACACTGATCCTTTTGTTCTATCTTGCCATGTTGATACATCATCTCTCTGTGGTGCTTATATTGGTCCAGCAGTGCACCAACACCTTTGCAGCCATTGAGCTACATGCTGGGTGTTTGGTGTGCTCCTGTACCTTTAAGGAGGTGTGGCTCCCCTTCAGTTCACCTACCCCTTTCTTTCCATTAAAATGCACGTGCCTCCACTGTGGGGACGCTCATTGTTTAGTGTTAGGACCACAGATTGAGGGGTGCCTTGGCGTGGCTCTGTGGCTCACGCATGCGTTTGCAAATGCGTGCGGACAAAACCCCTGTTTTTAACGCATACTGTTAGACAGGTTCATTGGTTGTTTTGCAAGCTGGTCGGTAAGTAGGCTTGGTTTTTCCCTGGGCATTCCCCAGGTCACTTTTGTTCTCTGCATGGTGAACCTACTATAGTCTACCTCCCTGTAAGTAATACAATTGTTTACAAATGAAGGGGTTTATTTACTAAAGGTAAATCCACTTTGCACTACAAGTACACTGCAAGTGCAATTGGGAGTACAGTCGCTGTAAATCTGAGGGAAATAAAAAACAGCATTTTTGCTTGTATATGATTGGATTATATAATCAGCAGAGCTTCCCCTGATTTCAGATCTTCTTCTCAAATCTACAGTGACTGCACTTCCAAGTGCACTGTGAATTTACCTTTAAACCCTGTACACACGGCCCGGATTCTCGTCGGGAAAAAAACGTTGTTTTCCCGACGAGATTCCTGGCAAGAATCTCTTGCCGGCCGAGTGTACAGACACACCATTCAAAAGAACCGCCGTTCTTTTGAATGGCACAAACACGGTGACGTCATCGACTACAACGAGCTTGCACTCGTCACATTCAATGCCATCGCTGCTATCTTGCTTCACCCTACCTATGCCTTGGAAGCTACCGTGCATGCACTGAAGTCATTTCGAGCATGCTGGGTTTCCATGGAGAGGTAAGTATATACACGCTCGGGTTTCTCGGAAGGAAAACACTGCCGAGAATCTCACAACGAGAAAATAGAGAGCAGGTTCTCTATTTTTCTCGTCTAGTTTTTGGCCAGTTTTCTTGACGAGAAACCTCAAAGCCACGTACACACGCACAGTTTACTTGGCAAGAAAGCTCTGCCAGCAGTTCTCTTGCAGGTTCTTGCCGAGAAAACCGAGTGCATGTACGAGGCTTTAGTAAATCAACCCCAAAGTGTTACAAGTTTTTAATCCCTGCTACTCGGTTTCCTTTGCATACTGGCTGGATCACCCACTGATCTGTTGGAGGAGCTGCAAAGTTGTTTTTTACTTCTGAAGTTTCATTCTCTAGCTGACGCAAGTGAAGGGAGCTGTTGTACTGAACTCCAGATACCATATTTTATTGCTAAGCGAGTATGATTATTTTTTTTAAAGTCAGGTGCCGTACACACGGCCGAGGTTCTCGCTGAAAATCAGCGAGAACCTCGCTGGAATGCACATTCCAGCGAGGACCTCGGCCGTGTGTACGGTCTCGGCGAGCTTCCCGTCGGGAAGCTCGTCGAGCCGAAAAAGAGAGCACGCTCTCTTTTTTCTCGACGGCCCGCCTGGAAGAATGGCTGGTTGCCATTCCCGACGGGCGGGTCGCCGAATTCGACGGCCGGGAGAGAACCTCGACGGGCGGAACGATGTGTTCTGCCCGTCGAGGTTCTGGGTCGTGTGTACGCGGCCTCATACTTCTCTTTTAAGGCCAACTCAAAATAAGCTACTGTATTTATTGGCATATAACACTCACTTTTTTACCCTGAAAATAGAGGGTAAACTGTGCCTGCGTGTTATACGGAGGGGGTTGTGTAACGTTTTTCTCCTGAAACTTCCCTCTTAAAGTTAGGGTGCGTGTTATACGCCGATAAATACAGTATTCTGTTTGAGGGAATAAAGTAGGCTTCTTTCCCATATTGCTGGTTAAAAGACAAATGACACTGCTGGGTGGTATAAACCTGAGCAATGCTCGTCACATGAACAGCAGAGTAGGAAAGATAACTCCATTGTGTCTCTGGAGACCTTTAACATTGCTGCTTAGTATCTAACCATGCTGTAGCCTATTCAATACAGAACAAGTGGGATTGGAGTAGTTTCTCCACTCCAGTTGTTAATATACAATACTTACTTTTGGATTTTCAGATAGGCCATGGCTCGATTTGCTGGTAGTAGTGCATTTGTACTGTCTGCGGTAATTCCTTGAGTATAACATTCAATAGCAGCCTCATATTTTCCTTCTTTAAAGTAAGCATTGCCCTGTAACATTTCAAAAAGCATTTTATTTAGCATTAACTGAACAAGCATTCAACAAAAAAGATAAATTATTTGTATAAAATAAAAACTATTACGACCCATTTGAAGGCCAGAGATTGTCATTGGTGCAATCTCTTTATGGTGGTTTTAAAAGGCACTTTACCATAAAGTGATAATAAAGGCTCCGTTTTTATTAAAAGAAAATAAGAAACATGTTATGTTATAATTACCTGCTCTGTGCAATGGTTTTGCACAGAGCAGTCCTGATCCTCCTCTTCTCAGGCCCATGCCAGCCCTCCTGGCTACTCCCTCCTGTGCCCATAGCAAGCAGCTTGCTATGGGGGCACCGGAGCTGAGCCACTGCTCTGTGTGTCAATTCAGACACAGAGCTGTGGCTCAGCCCCGCCCTGTCCCCTAGGTCTCCTGATTGGCTCACTGGCTGTGATTGACAGCAGCAGAAGCCAATGGCTTCCGATTCTGCCAAAAGCCAATCAGGCTGCACAGTTTGGCTCTGAATAGAGTCTGCACGAGTGCCCTACATAGCAAGCAGGTTGCCATAGAGGCACTGGGAGAAGAGAAGCAGTGACGGTGGAGGACTGCAGAAGAGGAGGATTGGGGCTTACAAAAAAAAATTACAAATACTTTAAGCATGTTTCTGAACTGCCCTTAATAAAAACATACAAGAAAGCATGGTGTACAATAATCTAGGCTATGATTTCATACAGAAGACATTACTTCAGCTGCTTTGCCAACTGACACTTTGGACATTTTGTGGAAACGAGTGACACCATCAACATCATAAAGTGATCAGTACTAAAAATATACACTGTCACTTTACTAATGACACTGACTAGGAAGGGGTTAAACATCTCTAGGGCAAAGGGTTAAATGTGTGCCTAACCAGTGTTTATGTGTGTACTGCAAGGTGCTTCCAAGTTCATCCATTGGCCGACACCCACTTATTGTCTTGTGCTGTGACTAAGCACAGCCAGTGCGCACGCACACCCCCCACCCGGAAAAGCAGAATCACACAAAGCTACAGTGCCTGGTGGGCAAGTGGTTAACAGGACAAGCTGTCTAGAAAAAGTGTCAGAGGGTTGAGACAAACCATTTAACACTGACAGAAAAGCACACATTGGTCAGCATTATCTTTTAGTTTCAAAAGAAAAAACTCAAAGTGTGAACTCTATAATGTATCAAGCCCCGTACACACGGCCGAGATTCTCGGCAGAAACCAGCGAGAAGCTCGCTGGGATCCTCATTCTGCCGAGAACCTCGGCCGTGTGTACGGATTCGGCGAGCCCAGCCCGTCGGGAAGAAAAAAAGGAATGAAACTGCGCCACAGACAACTTAAATTAAATAAATGATTAAATATTTAGTGGCAGCCCCTGCATAGAAACCCACCTAGGTGGGAATGAGTGATTGAGGTAGAAGATAGCAGGTGATGGCGCCTACTACTAATTAAAAATTGCATGCACAAGTGTATCCAAATCAATGGTGCTAGTAATACTACTCCGTGTAGTGATGTCAATTGAAAAATAAAATAAAATATAAATAATAATAAAGATAGTACTTCAACCAATAATAGTGCTAAAAATGTTAATCCTTGTAGTGGTGTCAATTATTCATATTACAAAATACAAAAAAAAAAAAAAAAAAAAATAATAAATGTGTGCAAAATGGTATATATAGAAATATAAAATATAAAAAATATATAAAATCCTAGTGGTGATAGTCCATATAATCCAATCAAAATCCAGTTTCTAGTTTACAAAAATTAATAGTTCCATAAATAAAATTGATGTTTTTATAATAGTCCAAGGGTAATATTTGCAAAATTTTCTTCATATACAATAAAATAAAGTGACAGGTGCTTCATGCAAGTACAGCCATCAGTGGATCATTCAGTGCTCTCCCCCAATGGTCCCGCACTCACCGGATCCAATCACCCCCACAGGGGCAACAGGCTCTTTTCTAATAAGTATCCAAGTTCCAAACTTCAAAAAGGCTGCCTGGTTTTCTCCCCTGGGATCTGTTCAGCCGTTCAACCGCTCATAGAGAAAATAAAGGTGCCCAATAGCGTGATACCGTCTTACAATAAAAGTTTATTTTGACAAAAACAATGGGTACTCACAATTTACATGTAGTTAAAAAGCATTGAGTAAAAAGTGTGCTGTGGCTCTGAAGCACGATCGCCCTACCGGTTTCGTCGTTGTGACGTCGTCTGGAGCGTGTGCTCCAGACGACGTCACAACGACGAAACCGGTAGAGCGATCGTGCTTCAGAGCCACAGCACACTTTTTACTCAATGCTTTTTAACTACATGTAAATTGTGAGTACCCATTGTTTTTGTCAAAATAAACTTTTATTGTAAGACGGTATCACGCTATTGGGCACCTTTATTTTCTCTATGAGCGGTTGAACGGCTGAACAGATCCCAGGGGAGAAAACCAGGCAGCCTTTTTGAAGTTTGGAACTTGGATACTTATTAGAAAAGAGCCTGTTGCCCCTGTGGGGGTGATTGGATCCGGTGAGTGCGGGACCATTGGGGGAGAGCACTGAATGATCCACTGATGGCTGTACTTGCATGAAGCACCTGTCACTTTATTTTATTGTATATGAAGAAAATTTTGCAAATATTACCCTTGGACTATTATAAAAACATCAATTTTATTTATGGAACTATTAATTTTTGTAAACTAGAAACTGGATTTTGATTGGATTATATGGACTATCACCACTAGGATTTTATATATTTTTTATATTTTATATTTCTATATATACCATTTTGCACACATTTATTATTTTTTTTTTTTTTTTTTTTTTTGTATTTTGTAATATGAATAATTGACACCACTACAAGGATTAACATTTTTAGCACTATTATTGGTTGAAGTACTATCTTTATTATTATTTATATTTTATTTTATTTTTCAATTGACATCACTACACGGAGTAGTATTACTAGCACCATTGATTTGGATACACTTGTGCATGCAATTTTTAATTAGTAGTAGGCGCCATCACCTGCTATCTTCTACCTCAACCAGCCCGTCGGGAAACCCGTCGAGCAAATAGAGAGCAGGTTCTCTATTTGCTCGACGGCCCGTCGGGATTAATGGCTCGTCGCCTTTCCCGACGGGCTGGTCGCCGAATCTGACGGCCGGCCAAGAACCTTGATGGGCGGAACAATGTGGTTCTCATACGTGTGTACGGGGCCTCAGGTTGTTGCAAAACAACAACTCACAAGCCCAGCAGAAGTAGCAGACAGTGACTCAATACAAATGACACCTTCCAGATCACAGACAGCTTTAATCCAAAATATGTGCAGATATTGGTGGAATCAGGACCATCTTAATAGCATCATGGGCCCCTGGGCAAAGTAATGCTATAGGGCCCCTACAAGGTTGCCCCAATTTACACACCTACTCTCAAAAATGGAGGTGCAATATTTCTACTTTACAGTGTGTCACTTGCCACCGTCCCCTGTCACCAGATTCAGCGTGTCACTCGCCACCAAATTCAGTGTGTCACTCGCCACCGTCACCTGTCAACAAATTCAGCGAGTCAATTGCCACCCATCCCCTGCCACCAAATTCAGCGTGTCACTTGCCACCAAATTCAGCGTGTCACTCGCAACCTGTCACCAGATTCAGCATGTCAATCGCCACCCATCCCCTGTGTCCAAGTTCCAAATGTCCAAATTCAGCGCGTCACTTGCCACCGCCACCTGTCACCAGATTCAGCGTGTCACTTGCCACCAAATTCAACGTGTCAATTGCCACCCATCCCCTGCCACCAAATTCAGCGTGTCACTTGCCACCCATCCCCTGCCACCAAATTCAGCGTGTCGCTTGCCACCGCCACCTGTAACCAGATTTAGCGTGTCACTTGCCACTAAATTCAGTGTGTCACTTGCCACCGTCACCTGTCAATAAATTCAGCGTGTCAATTGCCACCCATCCCCTGCCAACAAATTCAGCGTGTCACTTGCCACCGCTACCTGCCACCAAATTCAGTGTGTCACTCGCCACCGTCACCTGTCACCAGATTTAGCATTTCAATTGCCACCCATCCCCTGCCACCAGATTCGGCGTGTCACTTGCCACTGTCACCAGATTCAGCGTGTCACTTGCCACCCACCCCTTGCCACCAGATTCAGCATGTTTGGAAGGGGGGGGGGGGAGAAGGAAGGAGGAGGGAGGAAGAAGAAAGAGGAAGGCAGAAGGAAGGGGGGAGAGAAGGAAAGCGGAAAAAAAAAAAAAGGAGGAGCGAGGAGAAGGGAGGAGAGAGGGGAGGAGGGGGGAGAGAAGGAAGGCGAGGGAGAAGGAATGGGGGAAAAGGAAGGAGAGGGGGAAGAAAGAGGGAGAGAAGGGGGAGGTGGGGGAGAGAAGGAAGGCAAGGGAGAAGGAAAGGGGGGAGAAGAAGAAGGGGAGAGAAGGAAGAATTTCTTATTAGTTGTTGGTTTTAGGAATGTTTCTCCTTAACCACTCAATGTATCTGACAACTTGAGGAGTCTCTCTTCTTTTATCTGCCACAATTTTTGTTAAGATAAGCTAGTAGAGAAGATACATGTCACGTATGAAATGCCCTAAATTAGGAACTGTTTGAGGTTTGGGAACTGTTTGAGGTGATCTATAGCCACCAATAAAATTCTAACCTGTCCTGGACTCATTTAAGTGGTTCTAAAGCTGCTTTTTCAAATATGTTTTTGTATTCAAATAACATACACATCTATACTTACCTGCTCGGTGCAATGTTTCTCCACAGAGAAGTCCCAATCCTCTTCTACTGTCCCCCGCCAGCGGGATCTACCAAGTTCATATACATCGCTGGATCAGGCTCGGGTAAGAAAAAGGGGGAGGGGGCTGCAACACAGAATGTTTTTTTCACCTTAATGCATAGAATTCATTAAGGTAACAAAACTTAAAGGGGTTGTAAAGGTTGTTCTTTCAAAATAACAAACATGTTATACTTACCTCCTCTGTGGGATTTGCACAGAGCAGCCCTGATCCTCCTCTTCTGGTGCTCCTGCCTCCTACTATTCTCGAGTGCCCCCATGGAGAGCCACTTTCCATGGGGGCACTTGTTCTAGTACACTCCTGAGTCCTGCTACTACGTCTATTGACACAAACAGCAGGACTTGGCCCCGCCCCCCCACGGGGAGCCAATGGCTCCTGCTGCTATCAATCTTTCCAATGAGGGCCCGAGACAGTGGCTGGAGCTGCTGTGCTCATGCCCGTTGCTGGAACAATTGGGTTTAGGCAAGTAAAGGGAGGGGGAGTTGCTGCACTACAGAAGGTTTTTCACCCTAATGCATAAAGGTGAAAAACCTTGAGGGTTTACAACCCATTTAAGGCTTTAGAACTACTTTAATTTGATCAACTACATTGAGGCATTACACATACACTACATAAACCACATTATAAACCACATTTGTTTTACAATGTTGACCAAACTAAGGAAATGTACATACAACGGGTTATTTATGAAAGGCAAATCCACTTGGAAGTGCAGTCGCTGTAGATCTGAGGGGGACATGCAAGAAAAATAAAAAAACAGCTTGCACATGATTGGATGATAAAATCATCAGAGCTTCACCTTATTTCAGATCTATCCCACAGCGACTGCACTTTCAAGTGCACTTGCAGTGCAAAGTTGATTTGTCTTTAGTGAATAACCCCCACAGTGTACCACAATCAAATAATAGCGCTAGGTTGCTTCACTTCTACAATAAGTAAGAGGT
This sequence comes from Rana kukunoris, assembly GCA_029574335.1. Lineage (NCBI taxonomy): Eukaryota > Metazoa > Chordata > Amphibia > Anura > Ranidae > Rana > Rana kukunoris. The sequence continues at coordinate 198,348,393 of CM056051.1, forward strand.
CTGTAAAAGCAAGAGAAAAAATTTACCAAGTCTTTCTGCACAATTGCTTGTTGCTTCAGTTTCTGGGCTTCGATGGCTTTTTTATCTTTTTCTGATAAAACAATTTCATTTTCTTTTACTTCTTCCTTTTGCTCTTGAGTAATACCAGATGCCTGTAATTCCTAAAATTAAAATAGGTTCTGTTTAAATATGTGATCAGTATTCTTTTACTTCAGTGGCTCAGAAGATGACATTATCGTATCCTAATGCCGTGTACACACGATCACTTTTTGTGATGAAAAAAAAAACGACGTTTTCAAAAACGTCATTTAAAATGATCGTGTGTGGGCAAAACGTCGTTTTATGTCTTCAAAAAAACGACCAAAAAAGAATTCGAACATGCTTGAATTTTTTGTGTCGTTTTTCAAAATGTCATTTTTTGTGTCATAAAAAGTGATAGCGTGTGGGCAAAACGATGTTGAAAACAACGTTTTTAAACCCGCGCATGCTCAGAAGCAAGTGATGAGATGGAGCTTCAATGGAACAGAGTGCCGTCGAACGTGGTGTACGTCACCACGCTTTGCTAGAGCATTTTGGAAAAACGATGGTGTGTATGCAACGTCGTTTTGGAAAATTAAGTTTGAAAAACGTTGTTTTGTTTCGTCACATATAACGTCGTTTTTTTTCATCACAAAAAGTGATCGTGTGTACGCGGCATTGGAATGGATGTGATCCAAAGTGAGTGAAAGATGCCTAGCTATACTCAACATTGACCAGCACTATGTCAGTTCTGAATTTGTTTCATTGCATTTGCATGCAGCAGTAGCTAACATACATTTGGCTAGGTGCCTAACCACTCACAATTTATTCACTCAACTTCCATTAATATATAAAATATTCGTTTCAAGAAAATAATATTAGGAAAGGCTACAAGCTACAAAAAAAGGGCACTCATGGAATGCAATGGTACAGACCTTTTTTGCCACTTCGGTGCCGTTTGGTTTGTTTTCAAACCTTCCTTACTCTGGGTCGGACGTCATATGACGTTTTTGTCTTCCCGGCATTGTGGTGAGCGCGCACGCACCATCACTGTGGACCTAATGTGCATGCCTGGCAGCTGCGATTGTTTAAACACACAGATCAACGTCCTGTCAGGGGAGAGGAGAACTGATCGCATGTTTCTTGTATATAGGAACAACGATTAGTCTCCTCCTCTCATCAGTCAACTCCCCCCACAGTTGGAATCACTCCCTATGACACACAATTAACCCGTTGATCGCCCCCCTAGTGTTAACCCCTTCCCTGCCAGTCACATTTATACAGTAAGAAGTGCATTTTTATAGCACTGATAGCTGTATAAATGTAAATGGTCCCAAAAATGTGTCAAAAGTGTCCGATATGTCCATTACAATGTCACAGTCATAATAAAAATGCCATAAATCTATCTCCCATTTTGTAGAGGCTATAACTTTTGCGCAAACCAAATCAATATAAGCTTATTGCAATTTTTTTTACCCAAAAATATGTAGAAGAATATATATCAGCCTAAACTGAGGGGGTAAAAAAACATAAAAAAAAAAATTGGGATATTTATTATTATAGTAAACAAAATTGTTGGTCTTTGTGATAAAGTGATGTCAAAGTTTTTTTTTTTTTTTTTTTTCTTTAATAACAAACATGTTATACTAACAAACATGTAATACAGAGCAGCCTCGATCCTTCTCTTTTTGGGTTTCCCCGGCAGCGCTCCAGGCCCCTCCCTCCTTCCTAGTGCCCTCCATAGGAAGCAGCTTGCTATGGAAATTCCCGAACCACTGCTCGGCCCTGCCCCACTCTCTTCATAGGTTCACTGATTGTGATTTACAGTAGCGTGATCCAATGGCTACCACTGTTTCAGCCAATGAGGAGGGAGAGACCCAGTAGAGCTGAAGCTCTTGTGTACATCACTAGATTTGGATTGGGCTCAGGTAAGTTTTAGATGGACTGGGGATGCTGCTGCACACAAAACTTGAGCCTATACTACCATTTTATACAATTTAAGGAGACAGTGCAATATTTGCCTTTACAAAGTAGAAGTCCACCCTAACACTAAAATCTCTACATCTACAGGCATCCAAGATCTAAGACTAACCTATCTAGCCCTGTAAAGAAGAAATCGCTATACACTTTTTGAAGCCGTTCCGGTCCAAAACTGACCTGTCAGAGGCTTCTCTGTGTAGACGGGTGCAGAAGAGGCAGCAGACAACAGAAGCCCCATTGTAACTCTATGGGTGACGTCACTTTCCATTAATTTCTCAGCCGTTGTCGGCTGTCTCCTCTGCAGAGCTTCCACTGCTGGAGACCGGACCAACTTTGAAAAAGGTACGTATAGCGATTTCTTCTTTACAGGGCTAGATAGGTTAGTATTAGATGGTGGATGTCTGTAGAGTTAGAGATTTTAATGCTAGGTTGGATTCCCATTTAAAGTCACTATCCAGCAGAAAGGTTTTATTTGTTCTAAAGGAGGTTTTATTTGTTCTAAAGGAGAAATTATAAACAAATTTTTCTAGGGTCAAATGGTTATTACTATCCTGGATGTAGTGAAGGCAAAATGCTCTCTGAATGCATCAATGAAATACTGCATGTGTTATGATTTATTGAATTGGTCCTTATATGTTTTTTTTTATTATTATATTACAACTATAGTATATCATTCCCAAGAAGAAACAATTTAGACTTACACAGTTAATTTTTCTAAGTTCATTCGTTGCCTCAAAGTTATTTGAATCAAGCTCCAGAACTTTTTCATAATCTGTGAAATAAAATAATTAACTTAGTATAAAAGACCTCATAATTTAAAGATGTTTAACTAACAAAGGTAAATATCCTGGGCCAGATTCTCAAAGCAGTTACGTTGGCGTATCTCGAGATACGCCGCCTAACTTCTAGGATACGCCGGCGTATCCGTTTTCTGTATTCTTTGCTTAGATACGACCGGCGTAAGTCTCTTACGCCGTCGTATCTTAGTTGCATATTTACGCTGGCCGCTAGGTGGCACTTCCGTCGTTTTACGCGTCGAATATGCAAATCAGCTAGATACGCCGATTCCCGAACGTACTTGCGCCCGGCGCATTATTTTTACGTTGTTTGCGTAAGCGTAAGTCCGGCGTAAAGTAACCCCTGCTATATGAGGCGTACGTGAGGCACAGGTAATGTTAAGTGTGGACGTCGCGACAGCGTCAAATTTTCCGTCGTTTACGTAAAACGTTAGTGAATAGGGCTTTGCGTAAGTTGCGTTCACATCGAAACCAATGAGTATTTGCAGCGTAATTTTGAGCATGCGCACTGCGATACGTCCACGGACAGCGCCGTTCGGAAAAAGCGTCAATTACGTGGGGTCACGATTCATTTACATGGATCACGCCCCCTACCTGCCTATTTTGAATTAGGCACGGTTACGCTGGCCCACTTACGCTACGCCGCAACTTTGGGCGCACCTTCTTTGAGAATACTGAACTTGCGTCCAAAGTTTCGGCGGCGTAGCGTAAATACGATACGCTACGCCCCGCTCGAGGTTACGCCGCCCTTCGAGAATCTGGCCCCCTGTATATATTAATTGCAGAAAGTCATATAAAAAAGTTTCAGCAGTAAAGGACTACTAGCAAACAATAATAATAATAATAAACAGATATGTTGCACATCAAATAAAGGAGAAAGTGTAAAAGGTTACTAATAGGGTATTTAACTTGTGTAAATGGCAGCTGATACCAGAACGTTTTTCCTTCATTATGCATGATACCATGTGGTCATCAAATTACTTAAAGTGGATGTAAACTCTTCATACACCCATTGAAGTGAAGAGCCTGAGATGATACACAGGGATGAAACAAATCTCCTTACAGGTTTTACATCCATATGGCTGTCCTCGCATTTATATACTGTTTAGAAAGTTCAGATGTGTTAAGAGATTTTCTCTTGCTGGTTAACATAGAATGTGATGTCTGGGCATACAGCCAAGATGGCTAACATTGCTGATTGGAGGAAAGGCACACACCCCCTCTCATCATAGGCAAAGACTCTCAGAGGTGTTTTGTAACAGGGCCAGCTGCCTGCTAAACTATTTATAGGAACCTCCCCAGACAGAACTGTCAGGCTGCTTTTATCTGATGTGTCCGAGAATTGGTCAGGAGTTATCTGGCTGATAACAGAGGAACAGTTCAGGAGAGAGCTATGGGACTTAGCACTTTGAAGGGAGATAACACAACACTGCAGATATATGTGCCCAGCTCAGATTTAATGAATTGGGTTTTCATCAACTTTAAAAAGAGCCAGAGTGACCACAATGTTATATTCAGGATTGGATAGGGTCTAGGTAACAGGTCATCAAAAAATAAATAAAAAATAAAAGCCACAGAAGTAATTTTTCAGTGATTTCCTATAATACAAACTATTTAAAATACGCATTAGTGGCCATTATCTATAACCAACCAAATGTAAGACTTCAGGGAAGTCATTTAAAACAATCAGGATTTCTTAAACAGAAATAACAGAAAGCTCTGAGATCTTTAGGAAAGTTGTTTAGACTATCTAGAGGTAAAACTGTATACATTTATAGAAAACCCCACTAAACCCCCATAACGGCATGCACCATTCTACAGTATATGTATTCCTATATGTAATTTTAACTGCGCAAAGTAAATCAAATAAGATCAGAGTATTGATTAGACAACCTTCTTTTGCGCCTTGCAAATTTTTTAAAGCAAAACGAGCAGCGGCCCTTCGAGCGTAAGCTTTTGTATAGTTGCGGTCTAGTGCAATAGCCAGATTGCAGTCTGATTCAGCAACAGCATATCTGCAGAAGAAAAAAATATGTAAACGTTAGGGAACTACAGAAACCAATTCTGTATCAATTATTGTACATAAAAATAGTGCAAAGACTTACTTCTTTAATCTAAAGAAAGTGGATGCTCTGTTGGTTGGTAATACTGCATTATACGGATCTGCATTCATGCCTTTTGTATAGCACTGCACAGCTTCATCATACTTTCCCGCTCTAAAATAATCATTTCCCTAAAACAAAGCAATGGCAATTTAGCATCAGTTTAGAATGACGATTTGTTTTTCTTTACTGTATAAAACAATCCACTAACATGTATTTACCTATCTGTCCATTCAAAAGCACATTAAAGAGGTTTTAAAGTCTAGCTGTTTTTTTTTTTTTTTTTACCTTAACGTCGTTTTAAAAAAAATGTAATTTAAAAATAATTTTTCAAGTTCTGAAAAACACCATATTTTTTTTTCGAGCATGCTGCATTTTTTAACAACGTTTTAAACTATGTCGTTTTGCGGGTTGTAAAAAATGATCGTGTGTGGGCTAAAACGACGTTGAAAACCCGCACATGCTCAGAAGCAGTTATGAGACGGGAGCGCTCGTTCTGGTAAAACTACCATTCGTAATGGAATAAGCACATTCATCACGTTGTAACGGACAGAAAGGCGCAAATCGTCTTTTACTAACACGGAATCAGCTAAAGCAGCCCCAAGGGTGGCGTCATCCGCATGGAACTTCCCCTTTATAGTGCCGTCGTACGTGTTGTACGTCACCACGCTTTGCTAGAGCATTTTTAAAAAACGATGGTGTGTGGGCAATGTTTTAATGATGGAGTTGGAAAAGCCTTTTTTTTTTAATGCCGAAAAATGATCGGGTGTACGTGGCATTAGAGCAGAAAAATGGCCAAAGGCGCCTAGGCGTGAATGGAGCCTGAAATGTTACTGAACCCAGGACCCTGCATTCACCATATCTGGTCTCGAAGTGCCGGTTCACACAGGGGCAACACGACTCTGGTCGCGACTTTGCGAGGCGACTTCAGCGCAATTTGGTGTGACTTACAACACGACTTTAAGTCACCTCCAGGACAGGTGACTTTGCCAGTGGCCAATCAAACAATAATCAGTTCTGTGGAAGGGAGGGGTTTGCCTGAGAAAACGAGTTTCTCTTCCTGTAAAGTTGCTTCAGTTAAGACAGGGGATTAGACTCGGAGGCGACTTCCATTGAAATCAATGGGTACAAGTTGCCTAGAAGTCGGATTGAAGTAGTACAGGAACCTTTTCTGAAGTCGGAGCGTCTTCAGTAGTGTGCATTAAGACGGCTCCATTCACTTCAATGTAATTTGTCTTGTTGGCGACCCAGGTCGCTGTATTGTGAACCGGCACTCACAGTACAAAGGACATGGAATTGCAATTATTTTGGTAAATATAAACTGCTAAATACCCTTTCTCATCAACAGTATACAGCAGTCCTGTGACTTCTATCAGTGTTTAGCACTGGTTAAAGCTTGTAGGAGGGGTTTTCATTCAACTCTGAGAGTGCTATGAGGCTGCAGGACCCCTGGCCCTTTGTCTGAACAGTGCTGATTGGCCCAAGAAAAATAAACTCTCTAGCAATACACACCAAACTGAGCATGTGCAGAGTGACTCCAATGCTCTATTCTATCAGGAGTGGGGACAATGGAAGAAGGGGGGGGGGTCAGAGAAGACAGCATAAAACAGCCTTTTTAAACAATGCGGAAGAGTTCCTCTGGATCCTGGACCCAACATACTGATTTTTGCCTTTGATTTGTATCGAGACATTTTAAGCTGCATTAAAAGGTTTTAAAACATGAGTGCCCAAAATATAGTAGTAGTAAAACTGCATATAAAAAGTCTGCACAATGTCAGGTTTGATGTAAAAAAAAAAAAAAAAAATTAGACAAAGATAAATAAATTATTTCAGAGCTTTTTCCACCTAATGTGACCTACAAATGGTACAACTCCTTTAACAAGCTAAAATATTTTAGGTGACGGAAAGTAAAAATCTAAAATAATATGGTTGCATAAGTGTGCACACCCTTAAACTAATACTTTGTTGAAGCACCTTTTGATTTTATTACAGCACTCAGTCTTTTGGGGTATGAGTCTATCAGCAGGAATATTTGCCCACTCTTCTTTGCAAAAACACTACAAATCTGTCAGATTGTGAGGGGATCTCCTGTGCACAGCCCTCTTCAGATCGCCCCACAGATTTTCAATCGAATTGAGATCTGGGCTGTGGCTGGGCCATTCCAAAACTTTAATCTTCTTCTGGTAAAGCCATTCCTTTGTTAATTTGGATGTAGGCTTTGGGTCGTTGTCATGCTGAGAGATGAAGTTCCTCTTCATGTTCAGCTTTCTAGCAAAAGTCTAAAGGTTTTGAGTCAATATTAACTGTTGATTATTCCTTCCACCTTGACTACAGCCACAAAGCATCATGCTGCCACCACCATGCTTCACTTTGGGTATGGTGTTTTTTTGGTGATGCGCAGTGTTTTTGCACCAAACATATCTTTTGGAATATTTTCCCACATTCTTTTGGGGAACTTCAGATGTGTCTTTTGCAAAATTTAGCCGGGCTTGGATGTTTTTCTTCGTAAGAAAAGGCTTCTGTCTTTCCCCATAGCCCACGCAAGTGAAGAATATGGGAGATTGCTGTCACAAGTACCACACAGACAGATATTCCTACAGCTCCTTGTTGCTGTAGGCCTCTTGGAAGCCTTCTTGACCAATTTTCTTCTCGTCTTTTCATAAATTTTGGAGGGACATCCAGTTCTTGGTAATGTCACCGTTGTGCCATATTTTCTCCACTTGATGATGACGGTCTTCACTGTGTTCCATGGTACAGTGCGGAAAATAAGTATTTGAACACCCTGCTATTTTGCAAGTTCTCCCACTTGGAGGGGTCTGAAATTGTCATCGTAGGTGCATGTCCACTGTGAGAGACATAATCAAAAAAAAAAATTCCAGAAATCACAATGTATGATTTTTTAACTATTTATTTGTATGATACAGCTGCAAAGAAGTATTTGAACACCTGTCTATCAGCTAGAATTCTGACCCTCAAAGACCTGTTAGTCTGCCTTTAAAATGTCCACCTCCACTCCATTTATTATCCTAAATTAGATGCACCTGTTTGAGGTCATTAGCTGCATAAAGACACCTGTCCACCCCATACAATCAGTAAGAATCCAACTACTAACATGGCCAAGACCAAAGAGCTGTCCAAAGTCACTAGAGACAAAATTAAGGCTGTAAAGGGCTACGGGGAAATTGCCAAGCAGCTTGGTGAAAAAAGGTCCATTGTTGGAGCAATCATTAGAAAATGGAAGAAGCTAAACATGACTGTCAATCTCCCTCGGACTGGGGCTCCATGCAAAATCTCACCTCGTGGGGTCTCAATGATCCTAAGAAAGGTGAGAAATCATCCCAGGACTACACGGGAGGAGCTGGTCAATGACCCTGAAAAGAGCTGGGACCACCGTTTCCAAGGTTACTGTTGGTAATACACTAAGACGTCATGGTTTGAAATCATGCATGGCACGGAAGGTTCCCCTGCCTAAACCAGCACATGTCAAGGCCCGTCTTAAGTTTGCCAATGACCATTTGGATGATCCAGAGGAGTCGTGGGAGAAAGTCATGTGGTCAGATGAGACCAAAAAAGAGATTTTTTAATACAGCTTACCTGTAAAATCTTTTTCTTGGAGTACATCACGGGACACAGAGCAGCATATTCATTACTATATGGGTTATATGGAGTACCTTCAGGTGTGGACACTGGCAATCTCAAACAGGAAGTCCCCTCCCTATATAACCCCCTCCCATAGAGGAAGTACCTCAGTTTTGTAGCAAGCAGTATGCCTCCCAAAAATGTTCCCCAAAAGAGGGGTGGGAGCTCTGTGTCCCGTGATGTACTCCAAGAAAAAGATTTTACAGGTAAGCTGTATTTAAAAATCCCTTTTTCTTTCTCGTACATCACGGGACACAGAGCAGCATATTCATTACTATATGGGATGTCCGAAAGCAATGCTTTAATGAGGGGAGGGAGACATCTTCCAAAAAAGGATTTAATTTAGAGGTATACTCAAATACTAGTAAATCCAACTTAGACAAGAAATGTAAATCTCAAATCTAAATCAAGGGAGCCCCCTCAGATCCTGAGGAGCTTGAATCGCGGCCTGTAGTACTGCCTGTCCAAAGGCTGTATCCGCATTCCTTCTTACGTCCAATTGATAAAAAAATTTTAAACGTGTGGACTGACGACCACGTTGCTGCCTTGCATATTCGAGCCATAGAGATCTGATGATGTGCTGCCCAGGAGGTGCCCATGGCCCTGGTAGAATGGGCCTTTACCGACAAACGAGGAGGCAACCTCTTCAAACCGCAGGCCTGAACGATTAATTGTTTAATCCATCTTGCGATGGTGGATCAAGCAGCTGCCTGACCCATCTTGGGCCCTTCCGGTAAAATGAACACCACATCTGTTTTCCGAACCTTCTCTGTAGCTTTAAGATAGGCCTTAATGGCCCTGACAATATCCAACGTATGCAGCAACCCCTCCTTTCTAGAGGTGGGTTTTGGAAAGAAGGATGGAAGTACCACATCCTAGTTCAAGTGGAAACTGGATATAACCTTTGGTAGAAAGGAAGGATGAGGACGGAACCCCGCCCTATCCTTATGTAAAATGAGATATGGTTCCTTACAAGATAAGGCTGCCAATTCCGATACTCTCCTGGCCGAAACTATGGTAATCAGAAATACCTTCTTTCTAGTCAGTAAAACCAAAGGTACCTCAGCCAACGGCTCAAAGGGTTGTTTCTGTAGAGTTGACAGAACAAGATTTAAGTCCCATGGACAAAGTGGTGATTTGAACGGAGGATTAACACGTAAGACTCCCTGTACGAAGATCTTAACCAGCGAGTGGGCGGCCAGCGGCCTCTGAAACCACACTGATAAGGCTGAAATCTGTCCCTAGATCGTGCTTAATGCCAGGCCTTTATCCACTCCTAGCTGGAGAAAACTTAATACTCTATCAATGGTATACTTGCGGGAAACCCATCTCTTAGCCTCACACCAGCCTACGTAGGCCCTCCAAACCCTGTAACAAAATTACCCTGGAGGCCGGCTTTCTAGCCTTAATGAGGGTAGGGATTACCTGCCTAGACAGACCTCTACCCCTGAGAATCAGGGATTCAGCCGCCAGGCCGTCAAATTTAGATGCCGTAATGCAGGGTGGAGGATCGGGCCTTGTGAGAGTAGGTCTGGCCATCGAGGAAGAGTCCAAGGGCCTCCCGCTGCCAATTTCAGGACTAGTGAGTACCATGCCCTCCGGTACCAAGCTGGGGCTACCAGGATAACCGGCCTGTGCTATGATCCTGCGCCACAGACGGGGTAGTAACTGCAGTGGGGGAAATGCATATAGAAGTTATGATTGATGCCAAGGGCAAACCAACACATCGGTTCCGCAGGCCATAGGGTCCCTCGTTCGAGACATGAACCTGTCTAGCTTCTTGTTGAATCCTGATGCCCTGACATCCACGTCCGGCACTCCCCACTTCTGGCAGATTGTCTGAAAAACTTGTGGATGCAGAGACCACCCCCCCGGCGACAGGGTTTGGCGACTTAGGAAGTACGCCTGCAGGTTGTCCACCCCGGGAATGAATGTCGCCGATATGCAGGGTACATAAACCTCTGCCCACCGAAAGACCAAGCTCCTCTCACTCTGAGTGGCTTGACTCTTGGTTCCCCCTTGGTGGTTCACATATATGCCACCGCTGTGGCATTGTCTGAATGACTTCTCACCGAGGACCCCTGTAATCTGGATGTCTATGCCAGGAGGGCTAGCCGAGCCGCTCTGATCTCCCAGACATTGATGGGCAGCTGCCTCTCCGCCTCTGCCCAAGTTCCTTGGCGAGTGAACCCGTTCAAGACCGCTCTCCAGCCTTCCAGACCACTGGGCAGAAAGACTCCCCTTCAGAAGGTTCTGAGGGTTTAACCACCAGCATAGACTCTGCCGGACCTTTAATGACGGCGTCAAAGGAAACTCCAAGGCCTTTACTCCCTTGCTCCAAGCTGCTAGAATTGCTGTCTGTAGGACACGAGTGTGGAAGCGTGCGGTATCGCCTCGAACATGGCCATTAGTTTGCCTAGTAATCGCATACATAGGCGAATAGTTGGTTCTCTTTTGCTTAGAACCAACTGAATCAATCTTTTGATAGCCTCGATCTTTACCAGGGGCAGGAACGCCCATCTTCTGTTCTGTGTCTAATCTCATGCCGAGATATTCCAACTGTTTTGTAGGTTGAAATGCTGATTTTTTCCCCGGTTTAGGACCCAGCCGAACCTCTCGAGGTACTGAACCATGAGGGCTACTGCGCATTCCACCAAGGAAGCGAGTGATCTATGATTAAGAGGTCGTCCAGGTATGCTAGGACCGAGACCCCTTGGATCCTTTAGACTGACTAGAATTGGAGCTAGGACCTTCGTGAATACCCGGGGGCCGTAGCCAGCCCGAAGGGGGGCGCCACGAATTGGAAGTGACGCTGTATCACTGCGAAGCGTAAAAAAAAATATTTGATGTGGCTGAAAGATTGGTACATGAAGGTAACCATCCTTTATGTCTATAGAAGCCAGATCCTTCTGGAGTGTGGCGGCTGCTGACCGAACGGATTTCATCCGGAAAGAGCGAACCCTTAGGTAAGCATTTAAACCTTTTTAGGTCCAAAATTGGTCTGACATCGCCGATGGGCCTTGGTATGACAAACAGATTGGAATAGAAACCTAGCCCCTGTTCTTGGGCTGGTACCTCTACCATTATGCCCTGGTAAAGCAGATGATCCAATGCCGCCCGCATTGAGGCCTTCCTTGTGGAGGAAATTTTAGAAATTCTAATCTGTAGCCTGTGGCCACAGATGATCGGACCCCCTCTGTCGGGGATCGATACCATGGCCCCTTGCCCCCAGAGGCCTGTCCTTGCGATCCATTGTTAAAAGTTTGATCGCGCAGGAGGTCCGATACTGCCTGGAATTTGAGGGCCCCGGAACAGGGGGGAGCTGCCTTTTAAACGCAGGACCCCGGAACTTCTTTTGACTGGTAAAAGGGTACTTTTGCCACTTGAAACAGTCTGAATGTATCTATCCAGGTCTTTCCATGGAAGGGCAAACCTGCCAGTAGTCTTTTGCATGGGGCTCGGCCGCCCAGTTCTTCAACCATAAGAGCCTTCTCATATGCACTAAAAATAGTGACAAACGAGACGCCTGCTGGATGGAGTCTTTTATAACCTCTACCGCAAAGCACAGAGCTCTGGGAATATCCAATAACTCCTCTGCCTATTGGGCAGGGATGTCTTTAAGCATCTGTTTTGTCTGGTTCTTTAACGCCTGACAAAACTCCAATTGCAGCCACTGCTGGCTGTACCACTGCTCCTGCCGTAGCCAAGGATGCTAGAAAAAGTGTCTCTAAACGTTTATCGACCGGGACCTTAAACATTTGTATGTTTCCCCTCAGGCCAGTTAATGATTTATTCACCCATGAGATGGCTGCGTCCACAGTTGGGAGCGCCCCCTTTCTTAGAAAAATGTATTTTCCATAGGGTAAATAACAGAAAACCTTCCAGGCGGTCTCCCATCCAGGCACTAACCAGGCCCGACCCTGCTTAGCCTCCGAGATCAGACGAGATCGGGCGCTTTCAGGGTGATGTGGCCTCAAGGACCTCACGGGTAGTTGAAAAGCAGCGCCCGAACCGGGACTTGAACCCTGGACCCTCAGACCAAAAGTCCGATGCTCTACCGACTGAGCCATCCGGGCCTCTTTTAAAGAGCAATTGGTCAGGGAAAAGAGTGCCTGCAAGCACAAATATTTCCTGGCAGACGTGCATAAAGACTACCCTATCGTCAGCTTTAGGCGGCAGAAAAAGTTCTGTCCGGTCGTCCCAATCCTGGAAAAACCAATTCCTCTAACAGAGGATGGACCGGAAAAGCTGCGTTGCTTAAAGGCGCTTTTAAAAGAACCCAAAGAGGATACCGCAGGAACCTGAGGCTCTGGAAATGGCAAATTAAATGCCGAGCGGACCATGTCTGTCAAAGACTGGACCCACAGACTCTCCGCCTGGGAGGCTGAAAATGATTCTTCAGTGGTAGATCCTTCCTCTAGGTTCTGGTCCAACCGATCCTCCTGAAATTCTAATTCCTCTGGAGAGAGAATCTCAGCATCCGAGGATACACCTTTTGGCGATGGGGATCTAGTCCGCTTCTTGCCAGAAAAAGAGCCAGCGATCATAGCTGTTAACTTTTTTCTCTAGCCCCCCTAGGGTGACGGCTAGCATCTCCTCTGTGATAACACAGGGTTGGGCCGACCTGGGCCAGCCTCAGCACCAGACCCCCTTAATGGCTTATCCAAGGTGACCCCTATAGGAATAACCTGTGGGGAAAGTATTGGCATATCATCAGAACCAGAGGAGGAACCCCTTTGTCTTTGCCTTTTCTTTTTTTTTTTTTTTTGTGTTTTGATCCTGAACCCTTGGAAGCCATAATACAAAACCGAGGGACTCCGCCTACAACAGACTGTTATAGCCAGGAGTACAAAAAAATAAGGTTTAGGGGACAATAGGATCACTAATGCCCAAAAACGGTGGGGCTCAGTATGTTTTCCTTTATAATATTATTGTTTTTCACAACATACAGCCCCACCCCCAACATGTTTGCCAGCATTCAACCTGTTGCCAAGGGGATTTTTGGCTTAACAAAAAGTATTGGAGCTGACTCCAGGATGTAGTACCCCTTCTCGCCACCGGGAGTCACTGTGCTGCCAGCTCTACGTCCTCTCTCTTCCAGCTCAGCTTTGAACTGAGCTAAGAACGCGCCTGCTGTGTATAACAGCAATTGAAGGCACGCCCACTCTACACTGCAGTCACGCTCCCCGACCCCCCCCCCCCCTCCCGAACGGCGCAAACATTTTTCTATATGCATGCATGCGCGCGTGCGACTGTCGGGGGAGGAGAGCCCAGGAGGAGACGCACTCTGGAGCCCAGGAATGCAGGCTGGAGGACGCATCAGGCGGCAGATTTGAATCCCGGCTAGGTAAGGCTAAAAACAGGCCCCTAAGGAGTCCCTTTAGCCTAGAGACAGATCTGTCTTTTTTTTTTTTTTTTTAAAGATCTTCAACCAGCGAGCAGCAGGTAGCTAGCAAACATACATAGATAGGTAGGGGGATCAAGTGATGGGGGGGGGGGGGGAACATTTCAGGGCATCCTGTCCATCAGACATAGTGACCATGGTGCCAATGCAGAGCATACTCAGGCTACCCCCCTTAAGATCTCCCCTGGAGAGCCTGCTGTCGAACCAAGTCCCGCAGGCTCCCTCTTACCTGCTCCATGCCGCAGGACGTTTGCAAAACGGTCCAATCTACTCCCATCTCCGTGGGTAGCGTAGTAGACCTTCAGGCACTGGGGTCCTGGAAGGAACCGCTGTCCTGGACCTATACAGCACCCTGGCAAACAGGATCTTTTGGTTTAGAAAACTCCAAGTCCTGGGCCCAGGGTCCAGCCCTCTAGAGAGGAGCATTATAGGCAAAACCCCACGGTTTGGGGCCCGGGTACTGTCCACTTTGGCACTGAGGCTCCTTGGACAGATCCGGTTAGCCCGCCTTAATCCCAAGGATGTGGAGGCAAAGCTATTCCGTGACCAACACCTAAGACACTGGCGAAAAAACTGAGGTACTTCCTCTATGGGAGGGGGTTATATAGGGAGGGGACTTCCTGTTTGAGATTGCCAGTGTCCACACCTGAAGGTACTCCATATAACCCATATAGTAATGAATATGCTGCTCTGTGTCCCGTGATGTACGAGAAAGAAATAGAACTTTTTGGTCATAATTCCACTAACCGTGTTTGGAGGAAGAAGAATGATGAGTACCATCCCAAGAACACCATCCCTACTGTGAAGCATGGGGGTGGTAGCATCATGCTTTGTGGGTGTTTTTCTGCACATGGGACAGGGCGACTGCACTGTATTAAGGAGAGGATGACCGGGGCCATGTATTGCGAGATTTTGGGCAACAACCTCCTTCCCTCAGTTAGAGCTTTGAAGATGGGTCGAGGCTGGGTCTTCCAACATGACAATGACCCGAAGCACACAGCCAGGATAACCAAGGAGTGGCTCTGTAAGAAGCATATCAAGGTTCTGGCGTGGCCTAGCCAGTCTCCAGACCTAAACCCAATAGAGAATCTTTGGAGGGAGCTCAAACTCCGTGTTTCTCAGCGACAGCCCAGAAACCTGACTGATCTAGAGAAGATCTGTGTGGAGGAGTGGGCCAAAATCCCTCCTCCAGTGTGTGCAAACCTGGTGAAAAACTACAAGAAACGTTTGACCTCTGTAATTGCAAACAAAGGCTACTGTACCAAATATTAACATTGATTTTCTCAGGTGTTCAAATACTTCTTTGCAGCTGTATCATACAAATAAATAGTTAAAAAAAAAAAAATTTCAGAAATCACAATTTATTAATTTTTTTATTATGTCTCTCACAGTGGACATGCACCTACGATGACAATTTCAGACCCCTCCATGATTTCCAAGTGGGAGAACTTGCTAAATAGCAGGGTGTTCAAATACTTATTTTCCGCACTGTATATGTAATGCTTTGGAAATTAGTTTGTACCCTTTTCCTGACAGATACCTTTTAACAATGAGACCCCTCTGATGCTTTGGAAGCTCTGCGGAACATGGCTTTTGCTGTAGGAATGTGACTAATCAAATGTCAGGAAGGTCCTACTAGAAGAGCTGAACTTTATTTGGCTACTATTTAACATGAGTTCGAATGTGATTGCTTAACTTTGAACACAGCTACATCCCCACCCCAGTTATAAAAGAGTGCACACTTATGCAACCACATTATTTTATTTTTTTACTCCCCGCTTTCTGATTTTTTTTTATCTTTGTCTTATTATTTTACATCACAGAAATCTGACATTTTAACAGGGGTGTGTAGACTTTTTAGATCCACTGTAGATATAAGAATTAATTAGGTCAGCGTTTTTCAATCAGGGTGCCTGTACCTAAGCTCATCAGGTGTGCTGTGCTGCATATGTTTTTTTTCCCCGCACAGCGTTAGTCGTTTACATGGTGCAGAACGATCAGCTGTCAACACCATAGAAGCACATAGCGCTACTCCAGAGTGGGTGGCATTCAGGGATCCATCTCACAACTACTGCCATGATGCCACAGCTGCACCCCGGATAGGTCCTTGATGTGCAATTGGGGGAAATTCGAGGACTCGGATGTGAAAGGGTTGGGGGAGTGACAACTCTGATGTGAAGGTGATGGGGACCCCAGTTTAGATGGGGGTATCTCAAGATTTTGCATATTCTCAAGGGGTGCCACAAATGAAAGAAGGTTTAAATACATTTTGCCACTGAGATTTATAATTTCCCCTCCATTGCACAGATTTTGAAAAACTATTGTTGTGTGAAAACGATATCTACTTTTTATTTAGGTCTAAGCAGTGGATACAACTAATTGGAACTTATGGGCTTTTCTTTATTATAGATTTTGCACAATAATGTGTATTGCTATAAATTTAATTCTTAGAGGTGTTTTCATACTGCAGGGCTTGACAAATTTGCTTGGAATCTAGGAGCCAGCTAAAAAAATTTAGGAGCCAAAACGCGCCCCATCCCGCTGAGCTTGCGCGCAGAAGTAAACGCATACGTCAGCATCGGCCGCATATGAAAGCAGTGTTCAAACCACACATGTGAGGAATCGCCGCAATTGGTAGAGCGAGATCAATAATTCTAGCCCTAGACCTCCTCTGTAACGCAAAACATGCAACCTGTAGAATTTTTTAAATGTCGTCTATGGAGATTTTAAAGGGTAAGTGTTTGTTGCCATTCCACGAGCGGACGCAATTTTGAAGCGTGACATGTTGGTTATCAATTTACTCAGCGTAACATTATCTTTCACAATATAAAAAAAAATTGGGCTAACTTTACTGGTGTCTTTTTTAAAGTGCGCTTGTAAGACCGCTGCGCAAATACGGTGCAACGACCACCTTTTTATTCTCTAGGGTGTTAGAATAAAAACTATATATAATGTTTGGGGGCTCTAATTAGAGGGAATTCATACCAAAGGCCACCACAAGATGGCGTTACATCACAGAAGGAAGCATAGGCCTGCAGAAGGCAGCAAAGCCGTGGCCCGACAAAATCACGCGGCGGGAAGGTGGGGGCACACGGAGACACAGGTTACCCCAGCTGTGCCGCCCCAGGTGGCTAATTTAAGTCGCAATTGCGACCTGGTGCCCGTGGTTTGTCGAACCCTGTTATACTTAATCATAAACCATTATATTTTGCTGTCCATAGTGGTCCATTAAACGGGTACTTTGGCCAAGGTGTACTATTTGCACATATCCAACAGATATAGCAAAAAAAATACCTTACATTTTGCACATAAGAAGACAGCAAATATGAGAAGTTCTTTGGGTTTTCATACAGTAAGTGACTGCCCATTTAAAAAACAAAAACAAAAAAACAAACCCAAAAAAAACCTCCAAATCTATTCTGATCCGTAATAAAGGCGACTGCCCCACTAAACCGTCCACCAATCAGCCATTTCAGTACTGTTTAACTTTAAATAACAACAATGAGTGAAACAGTACTGTGGAAACTGCAGGTCAGTGGCTACTTGTTCACCCAGTATTTAGGGAATATGGACCTCTAGCTCTGAGAAAGTATAATAAGGCCATAGACTTCTACATGTCTCAATTCCATCACAGATCTCAGTTTTCTCTCATTAACCACTTAAGGACCGCCTACTGCACATTTACGTCGGCAGAATGGCACGGCTGGGCACATCAACGTATATATACGTTGGTTTTAGTACCCAGCCGTGGGTCGCGGGCGCGCGCCCGCGACCCGGTCCGGAGCTCCAGGACCGGGACCGCGGGATTCGCGGACCCGATCGCCGCTGCAGTGCGGCGATCCGTCCCTGGAGCGGAAGAACGGGGAGAGCCGTGTGTACACACGGCTTCCCCGTGCTTCTCTGTGGCCGGAGCATCGATCGCGTCATCCCTGTAATAGGGGGACGCGATCGATGACGTCACACCTACAGCCACACCCCCCTACAGTTGTAAACACACACATTAGGGCATACATTCCCTACAGCGCCACCTGTGGTTAACTCCCAAACTGCAACTGTCATTTCCACAGTAAACAATGCAATTTAAATGCATTTTTTGCTGTGAAAATGACAATTGTCCCAAAAATGTGTCAAAATTGTCCGAAGTGTCCGCCATATTGTCGCAGTCACGAAAAAAATCGCTGATCGCCGCTATTAGTAGTAAAAAAAAAAAAAATTAATAAAAATGCAATAAAACTATCCCTTATTTTGTAAACGCTATAAATTTTGCGAAAACCAACCGATAAACGCTTATTGCGATTTTTTTTACCAAAAATATGTAGAAGAATACGTATCGGCCTAAACTGAGGAAAAAAAATGTTTTTTTATATATTTTTGGGGGATATTTATTATAGCAAAAAGTAAAAAATATTGCATTTTTTTTTAAATTGTCGCTCTATTTTTGTTTATAGCGCAAAAAATAAAAACCGCAGAGGTGATCAAATACCACCAAAAGAAAGCTCTATTTGTGGGAAAAAAAGGACGCAAATTTTGTTTGGGAGCCACGTCGCACGACCGCGCAATTGTCTGTTAAAGCGACGCAGTGCCGAATCGCAAAAACCCCTTGGGTCATTTGCCAGCGTATTGGTCCGGGTCTTAAGTGGTTAAGCAATTAATTACGACCGTTCCTTTAACTGATGACAGTGGGTGATGTAATTGAGCCCTACCTTTTCCTTCTCGGTCAGAGCTCTGTTCTTATCAATGAGGATTCCATCGTCATCTCCAGAATCAGACTCTGTGGAAACAGATTCATTTGTGTTGTCTTCCTTATCAATCTCTTGTAGTGCCTTGTCCTGGACAAAATCATACAAATTATGAATTCAGCTGTAAATACGATTAGTCACAGACTAAAAAAAAAAAAAAACTTGGTAAAGATGCCTAAAACAGAACTCTTATGCCGCGTACACACGATCGGAAATTCTGTCAACAAAACAGTGGATTTTTTCTGACGGAATATTGGCTCAAACTTGTCTTGCATACACACAGTCACACAAATCTTGTCGGAAATTCCGTCTGTCAAGAACGCGGTGACATACAAGACGTACGACGAGCTGAGATCAAAAAGGTTAATAGGCAGTTCGGTTCTTCTGCTTGATTCTGAGCATGTGTGTTTTTTTTTTGCCCGTAAGGAATTGCATACAGACGAGCAGATTTTCCGATAGAAACTTTTTCCGTCAGAAAAATAGAGATCCTGCTCTCAATCTTTTGCAAAAGTCCGATGGAGCCTACACACGTTTGGAATTTTCGACCAAAATCTCACTTTGGACTTTTCTTGACGGAATTTCTGATCGTGTGTACGCAGCAATATGCAGAATACAAGTTCCAGAGCACTGGCCTCAAATTTGCAAAGATTTTAAACAAACCTCTTTGACATTATTATGGAGTATTGTTTGTAGTATTTTGGGAAAAATAACAAATTTGATTGATTTTGGAATAAGACTGAGTCTAACATAATAAAATGTGGAAAAGGTGTATATGGTAGCAGGAACAATTACCCATCATACTTAAAGTAAACCTGTGCTTTGCCTAAAGCAACAGGGTTCACTTTAGTGCCTCCATCCTAAACAGCATATACTTACCTTCCATTTGCTTCTCCACCACTTTGTTCAGCTACTAGACGCAAAGTAAAGCTCCCAGACTTTCAATGCGCTGGATCACATAGATAGATAGATAGATAGATAGATAGATAGATAGAGCTATAGATATCTCTCTCTCACACACAGATTATATATGTATATATATATATATATATATATATATATATATATATACACACATATACACACACACACACATACATATATATACACACAGGCATACCCTACTTTTAAGTACACAATGGGGTTTATTTACTAAAGCTGTGAAGAGCAACATCAGGCTGACTTCTGTACAGAAACCAATGAGCTTCCAGGTTTTATTACCAGGCTTAATTGAACAAGCTGGGGTTAGAAGTTTATTGGTTTCTATACAGAAGTGAGCCTGATTTTGTGCTTTCCAGCTTTAGTAAATAAACTCCATTGTGTACTTAAAACTGAGGTATGCCTGTATATATATATATATATATATATACACACACACACACACACACACACACACACACACACACACACACACACACATATATATATATATATATATATATATATATATATATATATATATATATATATACACACACATACACATACGTGATCCAGCACAGGGGGCTGCACTGTCGCAGTTAAGCTACAGAAGGCTGTCCGGAAGTGATTAAGAAGCACCTTCCATTGTTGTCAGCCTCATCCATATGTCTTTGTTTTTGCTGAGTTAGATGGTGGCTACATTTGTTCTCCGTGACCCACTGTATGTAGAAACGTAGCCAAGATCTCTGGTTTAGGATAAGGTTCTATGGGATTCGTAGTGTGCATAGAGCAATGCAAATGACCACTAACATGTAATGCTCATTCCAAACAGACAGAAGTGGAATCTCATGGGAGACATTACAATGAGGCAGAAAAACACAATAATAAAAAATTTCATGAAGAAAAAAAAAAAAAAAGGGGGGGGGGGGAGAAGATTACAGGGCCATAAGGTAGGGGATGTGTATGGATTTTTTTTGGGGGGGAAAATAATGGATATCGTTTAGTGTGTAGCTGTGCACAACACAAACATCTCGCCAGTTTTCCATTTTTTTTATTAACATCAAAATTTATCATGTACAAGAATTGGAGAAAAAAAAGGGAATACATTTGTGCACAAGTCATTACACGAATCCAACACTCACCACATCCATCTTGTCCCAGTACTCATAATCAAGTAACTTTCGTTTTGGCTTTTTGCAGTTTCCTTGTTTATTTTCATTTGAATCTGTGCTTTTGCTCTTTTTTTTTTTTCTGTAGTCCTTGTTTCTGACAGGTGGTAATGTCTGTAAAATGAAATAGACTTTTTACTACAGAATACATCTCACAAAAGGTTTTGAAAAAATAAAATGATAAGTTACAAAACCACTGATACCTTTCAAAGACGGGTATCCTGTCCCCTCCCCCCGAAAGGTGGCAATTATGGCACTGGAGGGGGAGTAATCAGATGAGCGGAAGTTCCACTTTTGGGTGGAACTCCGCTTGACTAACTAGGCATGGTTGTTGGTGCCAGACATGTTGGTCTAATGTCGCGTACACACGATCACTTTTTGCAATGAAAAAAAACTATGGTGTGTACGCAACGTCGTTTTGGAAAATGTCGTTTTTTTTTCATGATTGAAAGGGTCGTTTTTTTTCATCGCAAAAAGTGATCGTGTGTACGCGGCATAAGTATTTCAAAAACTGCTGATCTACTGGGATTTTTACACGCAACCATCTCTAGGGTTTACAGAGAATGGTCTGAAATAAGAGAAAATATCCAGTGAGAGGCAGTTGTGTGGACGAAAATGCCTTGTTGTTGTCAGAGGAGAATGGGCAGACTGGTTTGAGATGATAGAAAATCAAATAACCACTTGTTACAACCACGGTATGCAGAATACATCTCTGATTGCACAACACATAGAACCTTGAAGTAGGTGGGCTACAGCAGCAGAAGACTACACCGGGTAGCACTCCTGTCAGCTAACAACAGGAAACTGAGGCTACAATTCACACAGGCTCACCAAATTTGGACAATAGAAGATTGGAAAAACGTTGCCTGGTCTGAGGAGTCTCGATTTCAGCTGCAACATTCAGAGAGTAGGGTCAGAATTTGGCATAAACAACATGAAAGCATGGATCCATCCTGCCTTCCTTGTATCAACAGTTCAGGTAGGTGGTGGTGTAATGGTGTGGGGGCACACTCTGTACCAATGGAGCATCATTTAAACACCACAGCCTACCTGAGTCATGTTTATCCCTTTATGACTACAGTGTACCCATCTTCTGATGGCTACTTCCAGCAGAATAATGCACCATGTCACAAAGCTCAAATCATCTCCCCACTGGTTTCTTGAACATGACAATGAGGTCACTGTACTTCAATGGCCTCCACAGTCACCAGATCTTATGGCAATAGAGCACCTTTGGGATGTGGTGGAATGCGAGATTCCCTTCATAGATGTACAGCCAACATTTTTGCAGCAACTGCGTGATGCTATCATGTCAATATGGACCAAAATCTCTGAGGAATGTTTCCAACACTTGTTGAAACTATGCCATAAAAAGGCAAAAAGGGGTTTCCAACCCGATACTAGCAAGCTGTACCTAATAAAATGTCCCGTGAGTGTACCTTCCTTCTAACTGCAGAAAAACGAATGCAGACAACTCTTTGCATTTCATTTTGGAAGGGTTTTGTCAGATAATCCAACCGTTTGTACGCTCCATCGGACAATTGTTAACGGAAATTCCGACAACAAATGTGGGATAGCACTTTAAAATTTCCAGACAACAAATATGTCTTGTTGGATTATCCGATCGTGTGTACGGGCCTTTAGAGTTACTTGCACTTTCATTTACCATGTTCTATTGACAGTCCATCTGAAAAAAATCCAAAGTACAAACACATATGCTCCGAATCAATGCGATAAGACAACATTAGCAGACGTTGCCCAAAGGGTGGCGCTAAAGACCTGAAAAACCATGTTGTTTCATGTATGTTGGCCAAAAATATTTTTCCATCTGTATGCAGAATAAGTTCATGGCCAATGCCCCTAGCACAAAATTCCAAGGATTTGTCTGTTGAAAATCCAATCATGTGTACGAGGCTTAAAGGAGTTGTAAAGGGGAAAAGTTTTTTGCCTAAAATGAATGTCTGCAAGGTAGGTAGACAGACAGAATGGTGTAATGATTCTGTTAACAAACAAGTAAATACCTATTAAATTCCTTCATCTATATCACCTCCGGCGTTCTAGTTTCTGTTCTCTCATTCACTTACTGGTTTGCATCACTTGTTCATGTGAAAACTAAATTTCCCAGTATGCATTGCGGCACGCTCAGCATTTCACACCTGCTTGAAGTCTCTAACACGTAGAGAGCGGCCTGCCGCCCACAGATGTAGTTCCCAGGAGGGGGCGAGCACGTTACTGACCACCGCAGTAAAGCCTTCCTTCACGGTGGTGAGTAACAATCAGACAAGCAGGAAGTGAACAGAACAGAGAAGAAATAGAGAAACTTCTGAGCAAAAACGAACAATGAGGAAGTGAAAAGAGGAATGTTTGCAGGTAAAGGATGCTTATTATGAAAAAAAAATCCTTTACAATCCCTTTAAGAGAGCCTGTTGCAGGCTTCATTTATCCTTCCCCTGCCTCTCTAGCCTCAAACACTCACACCAATGCTTGGATTGGCTCTGCTTAATGGATCCAAGCACAACACTCCTTATTCTATCCTAGCCAAAATGGTATCACTCTGTCTGCCTATCCAAGCTCCGTCATTAAGCATAGGACAATGTGTTACAGACCAAAAACTATTCAGTGCTAAACTTTATAAATCAAAGGTATAAAAAGTCCATAATAATGTCCCATTTAAGTCCAAAACTGGCTGTGTAGAACCTCTAGAGATCCTAAAGGACATTGCAGTGGGCTAAAACACTCACCAGATATAATGGCCTGAATATCCAATGTAAATAGCAGTGCTCCTTAGTGAAGACAACCCTTCACCAATCATAAGCACACACCAGAGATCTTGAAAGCATTGTATCAATGTCTTGGAGCTTGGCATCCTTACATCCGAAATGGTAGGTGATGTAAGGATACCAAACTCCCAGACAGTGATACAAAGCTTTCAAAGACTTATTGTTTCTGGGCCATAATACGGGTACAAACAACAACTAACATACACATATGTGGCATCACTGAGATCGTTTGGTGGTAGGCTATGGTAATAGTAAGAGATACAAGATATATTATTTTTACTATTTTGACCAAGTTTTCCTTTGGTAATAGAAACTATTGTTTCTGGGCCCTACTATGGGTAAAAACAACTAACATTCACATACAGTATGTGGCATCACCAAGATCATCAGGAGCAAGGGAATTTCTGGTTGTTCTTTGGTGGTAAGTTATGGTAATAGTACGAAATATGCAGCAAAATTAAAAATAATATATATATATTTTTTTTTTACTATTTGGGCCAGTTTTCCTTTGATAATATAAAAAAAAAAAAAAAAAATCAGGAGATATCTGTTACCATTTAACCACCAAATGAAAGTCCAATTTGTCCTAAAGGGAACGAGGTATAATCCACCTGGATGCAGAAAGTAGTTCTGAAGATATGTACAGTTTTACGAAGACATGTCAAAGTTGCAAAATTGTGTTCAGGCATTAACATTTGTTTTACCCCCAGGCACAAAGGGGTTAAGGAACCCCTAGAGCAGGGGTCTCCAAACTTTTCAAACAAAGGGCCACTTTATTGTCCTTAAGGGCCGGATTGTGGCCAGTGGGTGCAGAAAATGTCCGGGGCCCAGCACCAGTAAGAATAAATGTGGCCTCAGGGTTGGTGGTCAGTAGGAGGAGAAGTAGGGCCCCTATCAGTAGGAGGAATAGTATCCCATCATTGATATCAGTAGAAGAAATAGTGCCCCCTTGTTGGTGTCAGTGGAAGGAAAAGTGCCTCATATCAGTTGGAGGGATAGTGCCCCAAGGGCCGCATTTAAGACTAGCAAAGGGCCACATCCGGCCCTCGGGCCGCAATTTGGAGACCCCTGCCCTAGAGGGACCCTAGGTTTCCATGGAACCCTCAGCTGTTCTAAATGGATGAGCCCACGATACAAATGCACATTGTTTCAGTACTCACCGCTTCACTTTCATCAGTCTCTATTCTCAGAGAGGCATCTTTTTCTTTTATATCCTTTTCCCAGCTATCCAACTCCTTCATGAAATCCTGAAGCTCTTCCGCGTTTTGTCTCATTTGTAATTGCAGTTCAATAGCTTTATTCGGAGAAGACATGGTGGATGGTGTCACTCAACGAAAGGAATCCTTGGCAAAGGAAAGCAATTAAATGTACCATGTGGTTAGAAGATTTGAATATGTTGAAATTCATTTAATAAATGTTTATGGTTCTCGTAACCCATTAAATCTGTTTATGTGTTCAGAAAAAATGACACCACCATATTGGTTATCAGTACTGGAGCTGCATACAGTTTGCTGCCATGTGCAGTGCTGGCGGTTAAAGGGGTTGTAAACCCGTTGTGTTTTTTCACCTTAATGCATCCTATGCATTAAGGTGAAAAAAATTCTGTCACTCAGGACCCCCCTCCCCCCGTTTTACTCACCAAAACCCATTCGTTCCCCCGCTGGAGTCGCGCTCTACCTCTCTGGCTGGGGTTCTTAGCTCGATTAGATAGATTGATAGCAGCGCAGCCATTGGCTCCCGCTACTGTCAATCAAATCCAATGCTGTGGCCGCCAGGAAGTAAGGCCGAGTCTGGCATTCCGTGTCTATGGATGCAAAAGCTGGACTCGGGAGCGCGCGCGCGTGCGGTAACCCCCTGGGAGAGCGCTTCTTCTAGGCCCAAAGTGAGGGCAAATTTTTGTAACTACATTAGCATTAGCTCGATTCACATCTATGCATGTTTCTTTTGGCCTTTTTTAGCAGTACTTTTTGCTACGCTTTCCGTGTTGTTTTTTGCCGCCAATTGCATTTTTTTTTTGTACGGGCCTTTAGAGACAGCCTGCTTGGCTGTAAAGGATAGGAGGGTTTATTTAAGATGTCGCAGTTGTGTGCAGATTATAGGAATTTGCTAGCAGATAAGATTTTTTTTTTGTGCAAAATGCCCCTTTTACATGTAGTGGATCTGTCCAAGTAGAATCCGCCTGTTCAGGGATCTTTCCACTGAGCGGCTGCATGTTCTTTTCCATCCGACTGTCATTCGATCTGCTCACCATACGTCCGTTTTCAGCGGATTTTGTTGGATTGGATGCCTGGCAGATGTCAGTGGACACATGTCTGCTGACCGAGGATGAGCTCTGGTGTGTTCGCAAACCCCACGTGCAGAGCCCGCCAGGAAGTCAGCACTGCGCTAATCACAGGCAGTGAGACATTTCCCGATCTCTACAGCCTCACATCGGGGACAATGTCTCACTGCCTGTGATTAGCGAAGCGCAGTTCTGACTTCCTGGCGGGGTCTGCGTGTGGACTTTGCGAACACACCAGAGCTCATCCTTACTGCTGACATCCGCCACCTCATAGAGGAGAATGGGTGGTCTGATCGGGTGTGCCTAAAAAACAGACAGGCGGATCCGATTGGTCCACTGGTGTGAAAGGGGCCTAAGACCTCAGTCACATGGACAACATATTGTTGTGGCTGGGATGACAGATGTATGTGGAAATCTGCAGAACTCAGCTTGTACAAATCCTAGACAAACGGCGCTGGTGTTCACATTTGGCCACACATCCAGTGATTATCTGTGGATGCCCAGTCCCTGGACCCACACTAGGGTTGCCAGTTTGCCACCTGTCTGGGATTTACCCAGACAGTTTGGGTTTTAAATCATGTGTCCGGGTTTCAGGCGGGCTGTGGCTCCCCAAGTAAACAGGAAAGTCACACACAAATAAGTTGCTGTCCGGGAGCTGTGGGTGGCTGTCTGGGGGCAGGTTTGACATGGGGGGGGGGGGGGGGGGCATAATGTCAGCAAAATCAATTTGGCCACACCCACTGTTTGTTGTAGCATGCTAAGCGGACTGCATTTCTACTCTCCTTGGGGGCATCCAAAAGGTTTCCCAGGGCACTAAAGTGTTTGGGTTTGGCTTGAAGAAAGGGTGGCAAACCTAACCCACACAGATGAGTCCAGGGTCAGACATCAAGGTAGCAACTCTAACCCACACAGATGAGTCTAGGGTGAGACATCAAGGTGGCAACCCTAACCCACAGAGATGAGTCTATCGTCAGACATCAAGGTGGCAACCCTAACCCACACAGATGAGTCTAGGGTAAGACATCAAGGTGGCAACCCTAACCCACAGAGATGAGTCTAGGGTGAGACATCAAGGTGGCAACCCTAACCCACAGAGATGAGTCTAGGGTCAGACATCAAGGTGGCAACCCTAACCCACACAGATGAGTCTAGGGTCAGACATCAAGGTGGCAACCCTAACCCACACAGATGAGTCTAGGGTGAGACATCAAGGTGGCAACCCTAACCCACAGAGATGAGTCTATCGTCAGACATCAAGGTGGCAACCCTAACCCACACAGATGAGTCTAGGGTCAGACATCAAGGTGGCAACCCTAACCCACAGAGATGAGTCTAGGGTCAGACATCAAGGTGGCAACCCTAGCCCACACAGATGAGTCTAGGGTCAGACATCAAGGTGGCAACCCTAACCCACACAGATGAGTCTATCGCCAGACATCAAGGTGGCAAACCTAACCCTCACAGATGAGTCTAGGGTCAGGCATCAAGGTGGCAACCCTAACCTACACAGATGAGTCTAGGGTCAGACATCAAGTTGGCAACCCTAACCTACACAGATGAGTCCATTGTCAGACATCAAGGTGGCAACCCTAACCTACACAGATGAGTCTAGGGTCAGACATCAAGGTGGCAACCCTAACCCACACAGATGAGTCTAGGGTCAGACATCAAGTTGGCAACCCTAACCCACACAGATGAGTCTAGGGTCAGACATCAAGATGGCAACCCTAACCCACACAGATGAGTCTAGGGTCAGACATCAAGTTGGCAACCCTAACCTACACAGATAAGTCCATTGTCAGACATCAAGGTGGCAACCCTAACCCACACAGATGAGTCTAGGGTCAGACATCAAGGTGGCAACCCTAACCCACAGAGATGAGTCTTGGGTCAGACATCAAGGTGGCTCCCGTCATTGCCTTGTATTGCCCTCATACATCTCTCATCCCAGCCACAACAATACGCTGTGCATGTGAATGCTTTACTTTTAGCTTTAATTTCACATAACATCAGCTTCTAATCTCAGCTTAATCAATTAAGCTTTGGCAATAAAAGCTGGAAGCTGATTGGTTTCTGTGCAGAAGTGAGCCTGGTTTTGCACTCTCCAGCTTTAGTAAATAAGCCCCAATGAATATCATCCTCAATATAGCAATACAGAGCATATTGGCTCCATGGATGGAGGATTGCACTGCTCCTCTCCCATGCAGGACACCACTGATAGTGATTACTTCAGTCAGACAAGCTCTTGTCATTGTCTTAGGGATCCCCCATGTCCCTCCTGTCTGTGTGTTCCTATCACCCCGAACCCCCACACGAGCCATGCACTGATCTCACCTACCTGCAGCTCTCACTCCTCCGCTCATCACTTCCCATCCACCACTTCCCAGCGTGCCTTGCGCCACCACCGTCACCATGGAGATGCTTCACCCGATACCCGGAAGCTGGAGAAGTAAACGGTCCCAAAACACAGACATCTCGTTTGTTTGTTTTCTTGTACTGAAGAATTATCTATGGGATAATACACCCGGCGCATTAATAATCATTACATTTGTCTTTTAGAGTTCCCTTTCTTCCCATATATAAGATGGCTGCGATGGACCCGATGACGTAATATCACGCGCCGGGCTGCTTTTAGTGACGTATCATCATGGCGGCCCCCTGGCCAGATGGGGACATGAGACAGCTGTAAAGGTGACAGAGGGGGCCCCATGGAGGAAGAAAGGTCGGCAGATGTAGGACACGGGTACCCTGTGTTCCCAGAGAGGCAGAGCTGGGAGAACAAGGAGGCACACCATCCAGCCATGTCCAGGTGTCACAGCATGCTCAATGTTACTATGGAGACAAGTATGGGCCACACTTCCAGCATGATATTCTATATATTCTTCCGGTCTACTATACTCGCACGATCTATTCGTTTTAAATAGAGCAGAGAAGGGTAAGAGTCATCGGGTGTTTACTGCCCCCTGTTGGAGAAATTTCACCTCACTTCCTGTCCTGATCAGATTCACCAGACAGGAAATCAGGGATTTTTTTTTTTTTTCAGTAGATCTGAAGCCAAATTGTTTCATGGAGTACAGAGAGATTAGGACACCTGGTAGGTTTTGTTGGGGTCTGTGTCTCAGTTAAAGAGGAACTGCAGTCTGCTCACATAATTTGTAATAAAAACATCTTTGCCATTCTGAAGCTTCTCTCCAACCACTTTGCTGTTCTATATATATATATATATATATATATATATATATATATATATTATATAAAACTGTGATTCTTTACTTGCCAAATATGCTGCAGAAATCTCCCACGACTGAGTCTGGTTGCATCCATTTTAACTGTGGGCACTTGAAGCTGCTGCCTGTTCACTTCCTGGATTTACACAGACACACTTCCACCTCTGCAGCTCTAATTTGCCTTCTTATGACTCCTCCCTCCCTCCTCCTGTTCATGGCAAACTCTCACAAGAGTGATATTATATGCCTAGGCTTTTTACTAGACAAGAAACAGGAAGTGGGCTGTATAAGGTTTTTACTGGCAGGAAAAAAAATAAAAAAAATTACTATCCAAAGTTAAAGGGCAGAAGTTTCAATAGATTGAAAGATGGAACGACTGAAGTTCAGCTTTAAGGAGATTTACCCTCTCTATTTGTCCTGGTGATCGTTATCACTGAAAGTGAAAGGAAATTTCACATTTTGAGATGTCATCCAAAGGCAAATTAATTAAAAACCTTCCAAAGAGGACACTGTTTTTTGTGATAACCTCACTTCCTGTTGTAGCTGTGGGGCAGGAGGACTCCCTGTTGTAGCTGTGGGGGCTCATTTACATAGCTGCACAGCAAAGCTTAAAGCGGAGCTCCAGCCGCGAAATTTTTTTTTTTTAAAGTCAGCAGCTACTAACAGTGTAGCTGCTGACTTTAAATAAGGACACTTACCTGTCCTAGTCGCCCGCGCTGACGGCCCCCCCCGATGCCGGTCCCGCGATCGCTCCGAGTCCCGCGCCGCCATTCACACTATGGGAAACAGGCAGTGAAGCCGTACGGCTTCACTGCCCGTTTCCTACTGTGCCTGCGCGAGTCTCACGCTGGCTTGTGAATGGGCGCGCTGCTCTCTGAGAACACACACAGTTCCCAGAAAGCAGCGCGCCCCATTCACAAGGAGAAGGAGAAGAAGAAATCAAACCGCGGAGTGGAAGAGGCAGATTACGGACTTCCGCATAGCAACAGCTATCTCGGGGGAGTATTTTTTTTTTTTTTTTTTTTCAGGTTTTTTTTTTTTTATTTTTATTTTTTTAAACAACATGGCAAAATGTTGTTTATATGGGTGGAGCTCCGCTTTAAATAGGTGTGTGTTTATACAACCTGGGGCGACAGGTATTTGCAAACATCTGCTTGTACAAAACAATGACAGGCTGCAGCTGCATGCATGTCCCCACACAGCCAAACACCTGCTTGTCTATAGAGATGGATGATCAGATTACAAACTGCATATTGGCCTTCTCATGTCCCTGTATGCATGCAATCCCTCAGATATGTGGTAACATACATACAGCTGCAGCCTGCTATTCATTTATACAGATGGATGTTGGCAAATACCTGACAATCCAGGCTGCATAAACATGACCGTTTACTGAGGATGTACTCAGGTGTGTTCGCAGCTCCACATGCCTGAGCCCGCCAGGAAGCTCGCACTGCACAGCGCTAATCACAAACGGTGAGACATTTCCCGGACTGCGGCTGCACAGATCAGGAAATGTCTCATTGGCTGTGATTAGCACTGTACAGTGTAAGCTTCCTGGCGGGCTCAGGAATATGGAGCTGCAAACACGCCATAGTCCATCCTTGCTGTTTACTTTGTACTGCACTCTGCACCTGTGTGAATGAGGCCATTGAATAGAGTAGGTGAATCCACCCACCGGAATGCTCTGGGTTCTTAAAACACTAAAATCCTATATGAATAAGCCCTTAAAGCAGGGGTGCCCAACCTTTTGAAGAGCGAGGGCTACTTAAGCGACCTGGTAAGCGGTCACGGGCCACAATGAGCAGAGAGGATGGACGGGGTGTCCGTGTCTGCTCTGCATGTGAAGAGCGGACACAGACACAGCCTACTATATTCCTTATTTAATTTGTTTTGCAGATTGGAGGTAGGCCACAAGTCTGCCACTCCTTTGAGGTGAATGGAGTGTCGATTTGGGTCGGACTGACCGTGTGAAAAAGGCCCAAGGCTGATTTCACACTGATGGAATGCGTTTTTTCCTGCACTGCGGGTACAACGCAGTGTACCTTTTGGCTTTCCTGCACTTTGCAATAGACTTCTAATATATTCTGCAGGCTTGGTGCACTTTCAGAAAGAACACCAAACTCACAGGTAGTAACAGAAGTCTATGGCTCGGTGCAGGTAACCTGCAGGTGCGCTGCTCTGCACCTGTGGATCAGTTTGAAAGCAGCCCAGTAACCGCTGCACAACAGATATGTCCATATATACACTGCGATTTTAGTATTAAAATATGGCCTTTAATAACCGTATTCTATTCTATTCCAGAGCAGGAGGCCGCGGGCCACATTAGATGGCTCCATGGGCCACTGGTTGGGCACCTCTGCCTTTTATTTATTTTTTTCTTCAGTTTTGGACAGCGTGGCATATGTTTAGAGTTGACAGACAACACATGGGTTATGCATGAATCCCTCCTCCTCATTGGGTCTTTTTATAGGCAAAAGGGATCTGGATGGGTGGTTATTTCTAGATTTGCATTTTTGTGAGCTGTGGTGAGGAGTTTGGCTCAGTTAAGGTGTTTGGCACCCGGCCAACTTAATCTGGATTAAATTTACAATCTCTGGCACTCAAGTCGCAAGAAAGTTGTAACGAATTAGTGCAGCGACCTTTTCAAAGTTGCTGTGACTTTAAGTTGCATAGATTGGAACGGGTGGTATTAAAATCAATGGGCTGCGACTTTGTGTCTAGCGGGAACAGAGCCTAAAGCCTCGTACACACCGTACGGTTGTTGGCCAACGGAGCGTCTGATTTTTGTCAAAAGGGTGTGTGCCAGGATCTTGTCTTGCATACCAACCGTACACAATTGTCGCGCCACAAACCCGAGCGTAGTTATGTACTACAAGGAATTTCAGCTCTTGAGCGCCACCCTTTGGGTCCCTTCTGCTAACTTTGTGTTTGGTGAGCATTGATTCCGATCGTGCGTGTTTGTACTTTCGACTTTTGTGTGACGGACTTGTGTACTGGCCATACAAAAATCGGACACTGGGCTGTTGTCCACCAAAAATTTACTAGCCTGTCATGCAACATTTGTTGACCGGCAATTGGACAACAATTGTCAAAAGGAGCGTATTAATAGTAAGAATTTAGGAGAGTGATGGCGAACCTTGGCACCCCAGATGATTTGGAACTACATTTCTTGTGATGCTCACCTACACTGCAGAGTGCAAGAGCATTATGGGAAATGTAGTTCCAAAACATCTGGGGTGCCAAGGTTCACCATCACTGATTTAGGACAACAGACAATCCCCTGCCAACAATCGTACCGTGTGTATGAGGCTTGAGTCATGTGGCTTGGTGCTCTTGTCCTTTCAGTCTATACCAGCTATTTCTTCTTGAACCTGTTGGGGCTCCACTAGGCAGTAGAGAGCTGAGAGCTGCCACACTACATCAATCATTTAATTGATCCGGAGCCTCCATCAAGCTTGGAGTTAAAGTTCTGAAGGGAATAAGCCCTTTACATGTACCTATTGCACAGTCCGTACTGGTAGAATACTGCATGTTATGTCATACATTTAGATATTATTTTTGTTGTTCCTTAGGTCCATATGCAAAGTTACTTTTAGATGCCATGAAACAATCAGGCTGGTAAGTCTCTTAAGTTAAATACAAAATGGATGTAAAACTGTTTTGGATCAATCAGACTTGATTTAATAACATCACCAAAAACTGTGATGAGCACTAATATATCAGAAATCATCATTTATTATAATGGACAGTTTATATTTCTTTCTCGTACATCACGGGACACAGAGCGGCATATTCATTACTATGTGGGTTATATGGAGTACCTTCAGGTGTGGACACTGGCAATCTCAAACAGGAAGTCCCCTCCCTATATAACCCCCTCCCCTAGAGGGAGTCCCTCAGTTTTTTCGCCAGTGTCTTAAGTGTTGGTCACGGAATAGCTTTGCTCCACATCCTTGGGATTAAGGGCGGGCTAACCGGATCTGTCCAAGGAGCCTCAGTGCCAAAGTGGACAGTACCCGGCCCCAAAGCCGTGGGTTTTGCCTATAATGCTCCTCTTTGGAGGGCTGGACCCTGGGCCCAGGACTTGGAGTTTGTAAAAACCATAAGTTCCTGTTTGCCAGGTGCTATATAGGTCCCAGGACAGTGGGTACCTTCATAGGACCCCAGGGCCTGAAGGTCTACTACGTTACCCACGGAGATGGGAGAAGATTGGATCAGTTTGCTGGGCAAACATCCTGCAGCATGGAGCAGGTAAGGGGGAGCCTGCGGGACTTGGTTCGACAGCAGGCTCTCCGGGGTAACCTAAAGGGGGGATAGCCTAAGTATGCTCTGCATGGGCAACCGTGCTCACTATGTCTAAGGGAGACAGGATGACACCCTTTTCCCCCATCAATAGGTTCCCCTGTCTAAAGATGTGTTGCTAGCTAAACCTGCTGCTTTCTTCCTAGGACTAGTAAGGATCCCTAGGGGCCTTTGGAGAGTCCTTACCTGGCCGGGGGTTTTTGAATCTGCCGCCTGTTCTGCGTTCCTGGATCTCCAGCAGCGCGGCTCCTCCATGTTCTTCCTGTTTTCCGGCATACGCGCGCGTGCGGCGCGCGCACACGTCTTATAGACGTTTTTTCCGCGCCGTTCAGGACAGGAGGGCGGGGGGGGGGGGGGCGTGCCTGCGGCGTCATACAGGGGCGCGCCTTTTTGCTGTTATAGACAGCAGGCATGATCAGTGCTCATTCTGAGACTGATTTTCAGAGGAGAGGACGCAGAGCGGCAGAACAGTGACTCCCGGTGGCGGAAGAGGGGTAGTACATGCGGGACTTTGTTCCAATGACTCTTTTTGTTAAGCCAAGAAATTCCCTTATTTGCAGCAGGTTGGAGGCTGGCAACTAAGTTTGGGGTCACTGTATGTCTAAAAATATATATAATAATATTATTAAAAAAAAAAAAAAAAAAAATATATATACTACGGGATCCCATCAGTTTTGGGGCATTAGTGATCTATTGTCCCCTAAACTGGTTTTGTACTCCTGGCCACTACAGTCTGTTGTTGTGGGCGGAGTCCCCGATTTGTGTATTATGGCTTCCAAGGGTTCCGGGGTTCAAAGGGTACAAAAAAGACCAAAAAACAAAAGGGTTCCCTTTCTGATTCTGATGATATGCCGATACTTTCCCCGCAACTTATTAACATAAAAGGCGCCTTGGATGAGCCATTAGGGGGATCTGGTGCGGAGGCTGGCCCAGATCAGCCCAGCCCTGTGTTTATCACAGAGGAGATGCTAGCCGTATCCCTAGGGGGGCTAGAAGAGAGAATAGCAGCATTGATCGCTAGAGCTATTCCTGGTAAAAAACGGGTTAGATCCCCATCACCAAGAGGTGTATCCTCAGATGCTGAGATTCTCTCTCTGGAGGAATTGGAATCACAGGAGGATCAACTAGACCTGAACCAAGAGGGTTCAGGGATGAGGGGTCTGCCTCTGAGAAACCATTTTCAGACTCCCAGACAGAAAGACTGTGGGTACAGTCTTTGACGGACATGGTCCGCTCGGCATTTAGTTTGCCATTACCAGAGCCTCAGGTTCCTCCGGTATCCTCTCTGGGCTCTTTGAAAGCTCCGTTAAGCAACGCAGTTTTTCCGGTCCATCCTCTCTTGGAGGAATTGATCTTTCGGGATTGGGTACGGCCGGACAGGATTTTTCTGCCACCGAAAAAGATTTGCGGTCATTTACCCCATGGAGGAAAAATTCTCCAAGAGGTGGAGGCTCCCAGTAGTGGATGCAGCCATCTCATGTGTGAATAAATCACTAACTTGCCCGGTGGAAAACATACATATGTTTAAAGATCCGGTTGATAAAAGATTAGAGACACTTTTAAAAGCATCCTTTGCTACGGCAGGAGCAGTGGTGCAGCCAGCGTGGCTGCAATTGGAGTTTGTCAGGCATTAAAAGACCAGACAAAGGAAATGTTAAAGGACATGCCTACCCAACAAGCAGAAGAGTTTTCTGACATTCCCAGCTCTGTGTTTTGCGGTAGATGCTATAAAAGATTCCATCCAGCAGGCCTCTCGTTTATCACTATTTTTGGTGCACATGAGAAGGCTCTTATGGTTGAAGAACTGGGCGGCGGAGCCCCCATGCAAAAAGCTTCTGGCAGGTTTTCCCTTCCATGGAGGACGACTCTTCGGAGAGGATCTGGATAAATATATTCAGACTATTTCAAATGGCAAGAGTACCCTTTTACCGGTCAAAAAAGACATTCCGGGCTCCTACATTTAAAAGGCAGCTCTTTCCTGTCTCAGGGGCCCTCAAATTCCAGGCAGTATCGACGGCCGCCTGCACGATCCAACGTTAACAGTAGATCGCAGGGACAGACCCCTGGGGGTAAGAGGCCGTGGTATCGCAAGCCGTCAAAGACAGCCCCTAAGTCTGCCTTATGAAGGGGCGCCCCGCACTCTCGCGGGGGGGGAAAGGCTTCGTTTCTTCTCAGAAGTTTGGGAAGCCAAGATCCCCGACAAATGGGTCCGGGCATCTGTAACCACAGGTTACAGACTGGAGTTTCTAAGGTATCCTCCGCCTCATTTTCAAGAATCAAGGCTACCAAGGGATCCAGCAAGGAAGGCCTCAATGCTGGCAGCTTTGGATCACCTGCTTTGCCAGGACGTAATATAGAGGTGCCAGCCCAAGAGCAAGGCCTAGGTTTCTATTCCAATCTCTTTGTCATACCAAAACCCAACGGCGATGTCAGGCCAATCTTGGACCTAAAGAGGTTAAACGGTTTCCTAAGGGTTCGTTCCTTCCGGATGGAATCCATCCGGTCAGCAGCCGCCGCGCTTCAGAAGGACGATTTTCTGGCCTCCATAGACATAAAGGATGCTTACCTTCATGTACCAATCTTTCAGTCGCATCAAAGATTTTTACGCTTCGCGGTGGGGCAGCGACACTTCCAATTCAGGGCGCTCCCCTTCGGGCTGGCCACGGCCCCCCGGGTATTCACGAAGATCCTAGCCCCAGTTCTGGCCAATTTAAGGATCCAGGGGTCACAGTCCTAGCATACTTGGACGACCTTTTAATCATAGATCACCTCACGGCCGGTCTGCAAAAGGCAGTAAACCTCACGGTTCGGTACCTCGAAGAATTCGGCTGGCTGTCCTAAACCGGGAAAGTCAGCGTTCCAGCCTACAAAGCAGTTGGAATACCTCGGCATGAGGTTAGACACAGAACATCAAAAGGTGTTCCTGCCCCTTGTAAAGATCGAGGCTATCAAGGGGTTGGTTCAGTTGGTTCTAAACAAGAAAAAACCAACTATTCGCCTGTATATGCGATTACTAGGCAAGCTAGTGGCCACGTTCGAGGCAGTACCATACGCTCAGATCCACACTCGTCGCGTCCTACAGGCAGCCATTCTAGCAGCCTGGGGCAAGAGGGCACATGCCTTAGAGTCCCCTTTGACGCTATCATCAAGGGTCCGACAAAGCCTGGCCTGGTGGTTGAACCCTCAGAACCTTCTAAAGGGAAAATCCTTCAGCCCTGTTGTCTGGAAGGTAGTTACCACAGACGCCAGCCTGGCAGGCTGGGGGGCGGTCTTCGAGGGTTTCTCCCGCCAGGGAACTTGGGTGAAAGCAGAGAGGCAGCTCCCCATCAATATCTTGGAAATCAGAGCTGCTCGCCTAGCCCTTCTGGCATGGACCTCCAGATTAAAGGGGTTCCCGGTGAGAATCCAGTCAGACAATGCCACGGCGGTGGCATACATAAACCACCAAGGGGGAACCAGGAGCCAGGCCGCTCAGAGGGAGGTGAACTTGATTTTTCAATGGGCAGAGGTTCATGTACCCTGCATTTCAGCGATATTCATTCCCGGAGTGGACAATCCTGCAGGCAGACTTCTTAAGTCGCCAGAGTCTGTTGCCAGGGGATGGTCTCTGCATCCCCAGGTCTTTCAGACAATCTGCCAGAGGTGGGGAATGCCGGACGTAGATATAATGGCATCCAGGTTCAACAAGAAACTAGACAGGTTCGTGTCTCGAGCGAGGATCCTATGGCCTGCGGAACCGATGCGTTGGTTTGCCCTTGGCATCAATTCAAACTTCTATATGCATTCCCTCCCTACAGTTACTCCCGCGCCTGTTGCGCAAGATCAGAGTGGAGAACAAGCCAGTCATGCTAGTAGCTCCGGCTTGGCCCCGGAGGACTTGGTACTCACTAGTCCTGAAGATGGCAGTGGGAGACCCTTGGACTCTTCCTCTACAACCAGACCTACTCTCACAAGGCCCGATCCTCCACCCTACATTACAGCGTCTAAATTTGACGGCCTGGAGGCTGAATCCCTGATTCTCAGGGGTAGGGGTCTGTCTAGGCAGGTAATCCCTACCCTGATTAGGGCTAGAAAGCCGGTCTCCAGGGTGATTTATTACAGGGTGTGGAGGAACTACGTAGGCTGGTGTGAATCCAAAAGATGGAATTCCCGCAAATATACTATTGATAGGGTGTTAAGTTTTCTCCAGCTAGGAGTGGATAAAGCCTGGCACTAAGCACAATCAAGGGACAGATCTCAGCTCTGTCAGTGTGGTTTCAGAGGCCGCTGGCCACCCACTCGCTGGTAAAGACCTTCTTACAGGGGGTCTTGCGTATTAATCCTCCGGTCAAGTCACCAATTTGTCCTTGGGACTTAAATCTTGTCCTGTCCACTCTACAGAAACAGCCTTTTGAGCCATTGGCTGAGATTCCTTTACTCTTACTGACAAGAAAGTTGGTTTTCTTGGTCGCCATAGTTTCGGCCAGGAGAGTGTCAGAATTAGCAGCCTTATCGTGTAAGGAACCATATCTCGTTCTGCATAAGGACAGGGCAGTTCTCGGCCCCATCCTTCCTTTCTACCAAAGGTTATATCCAAATTTCACTTAAACCAGGATTTGGTACTTCCATCCTTCTTTCCAAAACCTACATCTAGAAAGGAGGGGTTGCTGCATACCTTGGATATTGTCCGGGCCATGAAGGCCTATCTTAAAGCTACAGAAAAGATCCGGAAAACAGATGTGTTATTCGTTCTACCAGATGGCCCCAAGAAGGGGCAGGCAGCTGCAAAATCCACCATCTCGAGATGGATTAGACAGTTAATCATTCAAGCCTACGGATTGAAGAGGTTGCCTCCTCCGTTGTCGGTAAAGGCCCATTCTACCAGGGCCATGGGCGCCTCTTGGGCAGCACACCATCAGATCTCTATGGCTCAGATATGCAAGGCAGCAACGTGGTCATCAGTCCACACGTTTACAAGGTTTTCAACTAGACGTGAGAAGAAATGCGGATTCTGCCTTTGGACAGGCAGTACTACAGGCTGCAGTTTGAAATCCTCGGGATCAGAAGCACCCTTGGTTATAAAAAAAAAAAAAAAAAAAAAAGTTTTTTTCTTGACTAAGTTGGAATTATTATTATGATTTGAGTTTATCTCTAAATTGAATCCTTCTTTGGAAGATGTCTCCCTCCCCTCATTAAAGCATTGCTTTCGGACATCCCACATAGTAATGAATATGCCGCTCTGTGTCCCGTGATGTACGAGAAAGAAAAAGGGATTTTTAAATACAGCTTACCTGTAAAATCCTTTTCTTGGAGTACATCACGGGACACAGAGCTCCCACCCCTCTTTTGGGTGACCATTTTGGGAGGCATACTGCTTGCTACAAAACTGAGGGACTCCCTCTAGGGGAGGGGGTTATATAGGGAGGGGACTTCCTGTTTGAGATTGCCAGTGTCCAAACCTGAAGGTACTCCATATAACCCACATAGTAATGAATATGCCGCTCTGTGTCCCGTGATGTACTCCAAGAAAAGGATTTTACAGGTAAGCTGTATTTAAAAATCCCTTTTTCTTAGCACAATAGCTAAGTGAGCTTTATTGGCACTTGCAGTATGATCAAATGATGCTTGAGAAAACAGTCTGGTTCATTCATATTCTGTTGTAATAAAGGGTTGCTATATTTAGTGTGTATCTGTAAAATTCATAACTAAACCATAGAAAATGTACTGAATCTGAATGAAGAGGGGATATCCTGTATGAGGATAATGGACCTAGCACTTGCAAATGTGTTCATGGAAAAATGTCCTAAAACCTAAAGCTCTGCTAATAGCTGCTTGAATAGAGCCTAGGATATGGCCTACCCTTACACAGGCTATCCCCCCTCCAGTCTATTATGAATTCTGCTGATAGACAAATAAACCTTACTAACTGATCCGTGACTGCTGCTCCTCCCTGCCAATCCCTTCTCTGGCTTCCCCTACCCCACCGTATAAAATTCACAATAGTAACCACAACATACAAGGCCATTCACAACATCGCCCCTATCTACATCACAAACCTTAACAGCAGATATCACGCAAATCGTCCTCCCAGGACCTCCTGCTCTCTAGCTCCCTTGTTCCCTCCTCCAATGTTCACCTTCAGGACTTCTTCAGAGCCTCTCCTATCCTCTGGAACTCCCTGCCTCGGTATGTCCGGTCAGCCCCTAACCTGTCCACCTTTAGGAGATCCCTAAAAAACTCACTTATTCAGGGAAGCCTATCTCACACCCACCTAACAACTGTCCCCGAGCCACCCCCATCAAATCATTCTCTGCAGCAATTACTTTTTGTACCGTCAACCGCCTCCCTTTTAGAACGTAAGCTCTACAAGCAGGGCCCTCCTGTCCCTTCTGTATTGTAATTGTGCTGTCCGCCCCCCCCCCCCCCTCTACATTGTAAAGTGATGCGTAAACTGTTGGTGTTATATAAATCATGTATAATCCACAAGATCACAGAAAAGGTCTCGTAA
The DNA here is from genome assembly GCA_029574335.1 of Rana kukunoris. Classification (NCBI taxonomy): domain Eukaryota; kingdom Metazoa; phylum Chordata; class Amphibia; order Anura; family Ranidae; genus Rana; species Rana kukunoris. Next base: position 198,388,239 of record CM056051.1, read on the forward strand.
CTAATTCCATTCCACTTTTCAGTGCAGTTTCCAAGGACAGACATTTTGCTTGTGAAGACTGCCAAGAATCAGTAAGTGGAGGTTTTGATGCAGATACTTCTGAAGTAAGTCAACATATTAAACCCGAATTTCCTTTGTAAATAACAATAAAGAAATGCTGTGACCAGGAAATGTGAGAAAAAAGTTGCACCTCCCCTGGTACAGGCACTTGGCAAAGAATTCTACAAAGTTTTATTTTCTTGTAAACACATTTTATCCAATGAAAAGTGTTGTACAGCCATTGTGACGTTGGTCAGGGATTTTCCCCTAACTTCCTTCTGCAAGCACTGTCTTGGGACACCTGCCTACAAACTTGTTGTAATAAAGATTAACTCTGGGCATAGCTAAAGTCATGTACAGTGCAGAAAATAAGTATTTGAACACCCTGCTATTTTGCAAGTTCTCCCACTTGGAAATCATGGAGGGGTCTGAAATTGTTATGATAGGTGCATGTCCACTGTGAGAGACATAATCCCAAAATAAAATTCCAGAAATCACAATTTATGATTTTTTAACTATTTATTTGTATGATACAGCTGCAAAGAAGTATTTGAACACCTGTCTATCAGCTAGAATTCTGACCCTCAAAGACCTGTTAGTCTGCCTTTAAAATGTCCACCTCCACTCCATTTATTATCCTAAATTAGATGCACCTGTTTGGAGGTCATTAGCTGCATAAAGACACCTGTCCACCCCATACAATCAGTAAGAATCCAACTACTAACATGGCCAAGACCAAAGAGCTGTCCAAAGAACACTAGAGACAAAATTGTACACCTCCACAAGGCTGGAAAGGGCTACGGGGAAATTGCCAAGCAGCTTGGTGAAAAAAGGTCCACTGTTGGAGCAATCATTAGAAAATGGAAGAAGCTAAACATGACTGTCAATCTCCCTCGGACTGGGGCTCCATGCAAAATCTCACCTCGTGGGGTCTCAATGATCCTAAGAAAAGGTGAGAAAATCAGCCCAGGACTACACGGAGAGGAGCTGGTCAATGACCTGAAAAGAGCTGGGACCACCGTTTGTCAAGGTTACTGTTGGGTAATATACACTAAGACGTCATGGTTTGAAATCATGCATGGCACGGAAGGTTCCCCTGCTTAAACCAGCACATTTCAAGGCCCGTCTTAAGTTTGCCAATGACCATTTGGATGATCCAGAGGAGGTCACGTGGAGAAATTCATGTGGTCAGATGAGACCAAAATAGAACTTTTTGGTCATAACTCCACACTAACCGTGTTTGGAGGAAGAAGAATGATGAGTACCATCCCAAGAACACCATCCCTACTGTGAAGCATGGGGGTGGGTAGCATCATGCTTTGGGGGTGTGTTTTCTGCACATGGGACAGGGCGACTGCACTGTATTAAGGAGAGGATGACCGGGGGCCATGTATTGCGAGATTTTGGGCAACAACCTCCTTCCCTCAGTTAGAGCTTTGAAGATGGGTCGAGGCTGGGTCTTCCAACATGACAATGACCCGAAGCACACAGCCAGGATAACCAAGGAGTGGCTCTGTAAGAAGCATATCAAGGTTCTGGCGTGGCCTAGCCAGTCTCCAGACCTAAACCCAATAGAGAATCTTTTGGAGGGAGCTCAAACTCCGTGTTTCTCAGCGACAGCCCAGAAACCTGACTGATCTAGAGAAGATCTGTGTGGAGGAGTGGGCCAAAAATCCCTCCTCCAGTGTGTGCAAACCTGGTGAAAAACTACAAGAAACGTTTGACCTCTGTAATTGCAAACAAAGGCTACTGTACCAAATATTAAACATTGATTTTCTCAGGTGTTCAAATACTTCTTTGCAGCTGTATCATACAAATAAATAGTTAAAAAAATCATACATTGTGATTTCTGGAATTTTTTTTTTGATTATGTCTCTCACAGTGGACATGCACCTACGATGACAATTTCAGACCCCTCCATGATTTCCAAGTGGGAGAACTTGCAAAATAGCAGGGTGTTCAAATACTTATTTTCTGCACTGTATATTATAATTCATTGATCCGTACCTGAACCATGTAAGCTGTGTACAAAAAAAAGTCGATAGTGTTGGCTGTCTTCTCCCCAATACTGACTTCCTCAGGCTTCCTTGGTAGATTAGTCGGGCTTTTTCTTCTGTCAGGTGATCTGGTCACTGGTGGGGGATGATTCAAGATACAGCTGGCGAGGTGGCTAAAGGAGGCATATATATATATATATATGTGTGTGTGTGTGTGTGTGTGTGTGTTTTTTTTATTTATTTTTTAACTTAACATACACTTTAAGCTTGCCCATTTATATAGAATTGACTTCCAGTGCACCACAATGGACATTCGCCATTTTGTTTCCATGTGTCATGGTGCATTGAAATGAAAATGCTTTAAAGTGCCAATTTAAGTAAATAGGGTGCTGCCGATTCGAGAAGCTACAGATGTGAAGCCAGCCTTAAAGGGGTTGTAAAGCTTCATGTTTTTCAACTTCACGCATCCTATGCATTAAGGTTAAAAAAACACCATGCACTCTCAACCCTGCCCCCGTTTTATTTACCTGAGCCCCGACTCTCTGTGGGCGCGATCCCACAATGCTCTCCTGGACTTTTCATTGGATGGATGATAGCAGCGCAGCCATTGGCTGCTGCCAATCAAATCAATGATGCGGGGGGGCAGGGCTGAATGACACAGTCAGCGTCTATGGCCGCCGACTGTATCATACAGGAGCGTGCCCGCAAGCTAACCCCCTTGGGAGAGCGTTTCCCAGATGGGGGTTAGCTCTTGCGGGGAGGAACGAGGCAGCCGCCGAGGGACCCCAGAAGACCAGGATCGGGGCCACTCTGCAAAACGAACTGCACGGTGGAGGTAAGTATAGTATGTTATAAAAATTAAAACTTTATAACCCCGTTAAGACACCTTTCACACTTGTACGACTTCAAAGTCACGCGATTTTACCGCGATTTCAATGAATGCCTGTGTAAGTGGCATCAAAATCGGACCAAAGTAGTGCAAGGACTACTTTGAAGTCGGCACTACTTAAAATCATGCCAGTATGAATGGTAGTCATTGAAAATAATGGAGAATGACTTGTCATACGGTTTTTCAGTCCAAAATCGTGGGACAAGTCGTATAAGTGTGCCTTTACAACCAAGGAAGCTGCCATCTTGGCCTCTCTTTGATCTACAGTTGCCAATATGCTGCACTTGTGATCAGTTATGACATCAACTATTTGGTGGTAGTTTGACAGTTTAGATGAGAGCTGACATAAGCACACTAGTAACTTTTATAACTCATGGTACTCCTTGAGTGTAACTGTTTTGAAAAAACAGAAAAATTGGTGGGTTTAATTCCCTGTAGTAGACCAATATGCAATATTTCAAAACAGGAGTAAGAATTAGTTGCTGAACACGGATTTATTATGTGCCTTCATTGTATTAAAGCGGAACTAAACCCTCCTATCATTTTCAGCCAAGGAAGTTACTATCTTGGCCTCTGTTTGATCTATAACTGTTATGGTGCTGCACATGTGACCAGTTATGACACCAGCCATTTGATAGTTTGGTTAAATGTACAACCCATGTGACCGTTACATTCCTGCAATGCCAGTAATGTTACTGCACATGCCGGGAATGTAATTGTTTGATGGAAACTCTTAAATCGATGGTTTACGTTCCGCTTTAAACCTTTGCTTAAACACTTTTACTGAAAATCATTACATACCAAAAAAAGTGTAATCAACCTTTTTTTTTCTACCCATACAGATCGTGTTGTGTCAGAATAATATACAAAGCCAAGCCCATATGAACAGAGTGGTTACTCATGAGTTGATTCATGCTTTTGATCACTGTCGTGCCCATGTTGACTGGTTTAACAACGTACGGCACTTGGCCTGCTCCGAGGTATGCATTCTTCCATCACTGAACATTTAAAGGAAATCTTCTGATAACAAGGAAATTGTGGTGTTATCATTTCATTGTATGCAATGCACAAAAAAAAAAAAAACTGACAGCTCTGGTCTGAGCCACTGTACTTACCATGTGAGGTTAGTTCAGCGATCTCTCCCGCTGAGCTTTTGTGTTCTGACAGGGGGACGGCTGCCACCAGAACACTCCAATCAGCAGTCTCTGCCATTGGCTGAGAGCACTGATTGGGAGCCAGTCGGCTGCTGATTTTTCCAACATTCTCATCCGGCAGGCCAAATGTTGGCTAGTGTGTGTGTGTGTGTGTGTGTGTGTGTGTGTCTGGTTTTTTTTTGACCAGCTATTGTCTCCCGACATTTGGCCCGTGTGTACGGGGCTTTTGTCTGTATTTTAAGAAGGTCACAGTGGTCTATATAAGAACATGTATTGGGTAAATCCAACCAAAACTGACATTGGCATTATATGTCAATGCCAGTGGATGATTTTAATCCCAGCCTAAAACTCTAGGATGCCAAAGAAGTTGTGTGATGTTGTTATGCACCATCAAGAACAGAGATACCACAGGTATTCGTAGCTTAAAGGGGTTGTAAAGGAAAACAATTTTTTTTTTTTTCATAATAAGCATCCTTTACCTGCAGACATTCCTCTTTTTACTTCCTCATTGTTCGTTTTTGCTCAGAAGTTGCTCTATTTCTTCTCTGTTCTGTTCACTTACTGCTTGTCTGATTTAACTGACCACCGTGAAGGGAGACTTTACTGCGCCCCTTCCTGAGAACTACATCTGTGTGGCAGGACACTCTCTACCTGTTAGAGACTTCAAGGAGGTGTTAATTACTGGGGGTGCCGCAATTCATACTGGGAAATGTAGTTCTTACATGAACAAGAGTTGCAAACCAGGAAGTGAATGAGAGAACAGAAACTAGAACGCCGGAGGTGATACAGATGAAAGAATTTAATAGGCATTTACTTGTTTTTTAACAGAATCATTACACTATTCTGTCTACCTTGCAGACGTTAATTTTAGGCAAAAATAAAATAAAAATTCCTTTACAACTCCTTTTAAAGTCAGCTGCTTGACATTGTAGCAACTGTAACTCCTCTAGAGGACTCTAAGCTCCAAGAGTCATCAGAAGATGTATCACTAAAGACAATTAAGGCAGAAAATAAAAATTGTTGACAATTAAGTCAGCATAATTGTATTCATTTGAGACTCCATATTGGATTTGTAAAATTGTAGCTAGTTGCTTATAAATATTGTTAGCTGTTTTCGGCAGTGATCCTCATAGAAAGTACACGAGTTAAGTAAATACAAATAATGTAATAGGGCTGCACATTTCTCATGCCAATTCTACAACCCTGATCATTTTAAGTTCTACGGAAAAACGGCCACATGGCTCCCCCCTTAAAGCGGAATTTCACCCTAAATATAAGATCTCCCATGTGATTCAGCATACTGGCGTCAGCGCCAGTATGCTGTTTTTTTTTTTTTTATCCCACACTTACTGTATTATCCTGCAATTTCATTTTTGTCCCCCGCGGTGGACGGCGCCAGTACAGCGCGTCACATCTTCCGAAAATACCCAATATGGACTCGGGTAATCTCGGCGAAAATGCGGCGCCTGCGCACAGACCTAGGAGCTGACTGCGCAGGCGCCGTATTTCTCCGAGTCCTATTTCAGAGAAATACGGCGCCTGCGCAGTCAGCTCCTAGGTCTGTGCGCAGGCGCCGCATTTTCGCCGAGATTACCCGAGTCCATATTGGGTATTTTCGGAAGATGTGACGCGCTGTACTGGCGCCGTCCACCGCGGGGGAAAAAATGAAATTACAGGATAATACAGTAAGTGTGGGATAAAAAAAAAAAAAAACCAGCATACTGGCGCTGACGCCAGTATGCTGAATCACATGGGAGATCTTATATTTAGGGTGAAATTCCGCTTTAATTCTGGCTGCTACTGGCTTGTGCTTCAGTTTTATTTCCGTTTGCTGTGCTTCAGTTTTTTGTAAATGAGCCGCAATTGCTTTTGCACTACATCTTCTGAGAGGATTTCACATAACCCATAATAGCAAGTATTTGTTGTCTTCTGTTTATATAGATCAGAGCTGCTAACCTTAGTGGAGACTGTTCCATGAGCAATGAGATTAGCCGATTCAATTTTGGATTTAAACAGCATCATCAGGTATGTGAAGAATATGTTTGGCTATATTTTATACCCACCCATGCTACCCATAGTGGCCTAATAAAATGGTTTGGAATGTAATCGTGACAAAGCAATATTAAATAAGATGATAAAAGCTGCAGGCAGTTTAGAAGCGGGGGTTCCAAAATAAAAAACAATATAGTCACAATTCAATATATTTTTTTTTTTTTTTATGTCACAATGTAGAGAATACGATTTTCTATCATCTGTGCCCAGTCTTGCCACACAGAGTTAATCCAGCTCTGAGCAATCCTCTTTTATTGTTCAGTGAAAATAAAGACTTACAGAGAAAAACCTGTCTAAATAAAAAGTCCTTTCCGCCCCAATGCTTCGCGTGACAGGTTATTTACATATCTCTTGCACTAGCTTGGACACATGCACAGCCTCTGTAAAAAGTTCACAATTCACATCCCCCTCCCCCTTGGGTTTACATCCACTTTAACACTTTGAAAAGTAGTAGTAAAAGTAATACATATTTGTATTGGTACTAGTAATCACTTTTAATAGGGATTGCCAGTCTGATCCATCAGAATACCATGACTAAATTGGAGATCCTAGTTACTATCAGCTCTGTGTATCTGGAATTACCTACTGGGATCTATGCCACATATTCGCTAATGCACTTCAGAAATTCCACCCTTGTAGCCTTTTTCTGGACTGTTCTTTGGAGAATTCTGGTGGAAATGAACACTCCAAGGCTACCAATAAGAACAATTTACATTATTATGTTAACTATGTAACAGATATGTTGAATAAAGACTGAACTCTTTACACGTTGCATTTCCATATTTTTTCCACTTTTGCTGTTTTAAAGCCCCACTGGGACAATTTCTTTTTCAAAGACTGAACTCTAGGCCAATGACTCCTGCTGCTGCTGCTTGAGTGCTATGTGAAGAGGAATTGAGGGGAGAATAGATGAAGCTGTGCACATCGCTGATTTATTTTCCCCTGTCATCATCCCCCTTCACACAGAGGAAGGGGGGGCACAGAGAAACTGAAAACATTCTTTACCTTAATGCAAACAATGGTAAACCTCCTGTCCCACAAGATTCCCCACTCCCTTCTATATTTACCTGAATGTGCTGTGCCTAAGAGCAGCAGCTCTCTCCCTCCTCACAGCAGCAGGAGCCATTGTCTTCTGCTGCTTTCAGTCAAATCATGTGCCTGAACCACGCTGTTTGTGTCTCTCTACATGGGTAGCATGGCTCAGGACCGAGCCCACACCAGTGCCACCATAAGAAGTAACCTCCTCTGAGGGCACTTGCCGAGGAGGTGGAGCCAGAAGCGCCAGTGGAGGATCAAAAAAAAAAAAACGATTGGGGCTGGATTTTCCAAATCACCGTATTGTTATATGTATAGCTAGCATAAGAAAAGATGCATAAGATATTGCCAGGACTAATCTTAAACCCTCCTTTTTTTTTTTTTTAAACAGGCTTGTGTCAGAGATCGAGCTCTTCGTTCTATACAGGCTGTAAGAGACATCAGCCGAGAGGCAGCAGAGAGGGCTGTGGATGAAGTATTCACTTCGTGTTTTAGGGACCATGAACCATTTGGCCGAATCCCCCATTGCAAAAATGATGCAAATATGGCATACAGAGATTTTAAAAACCGGAGCAGATATGCTTCAGACATCTAAAGAAAAATCTGATCAATAATACAATTTTCAGTTTGCTTGTTTTATAATGAATTTTCTTCTTAATTTTGGGATTATTTTTTATATAAAAGCACCCTCCAGTGTGAGACTGTCTCTTTTTCCTGTGAACATATATACATATTATTTTTTTTATATTTAAAAATATGTTGTTCTATAATTTGATTTTAATGTGCAATAAATTGCTTAAATATATATATATATATATTTTAAAATGTTTCTTGTGCCTGTACATGTTTCCTGTATTGTTCTTGTCGAATACCTGAGGGAGCACCAAAGAGGTGAGGGGACAGACTGGACACCTTCGCTGCCAATGTGCTGATTGCTGGGTGTCCAGTGTATCACTGTAGGACCGTCCCATGTATATGTACTGGAATCAGCGACAAGCTCTGTTTTTTTATATATATATATATATATATATATATATATATATATATATATATATATATATATATATATATATATATATATATATATATATATATATAATTTAGGGCTGCGGAAATTAACGATTAATTGCACTATTTTAAGTCCTACATTTTTTTATTTATTTTTTGATTGATCAAAATTCTTGTGATCGGTACTCGCCTCTCCACGGATCGGCACACAACGCGATCCACGTTTGGGGCCCATACAGTAGGGGGGAGATGACGTGGACATTACAGTGGGGGGGAGATGACAACGTTAGTTATAATTAGTCGATTAATCGAACAGAAAAATTGTAATCAGTAACGGCCCTTAATTTTTATTTATATATATATATATATATATATATATATATATATATATATATATATATATATATATATATATATATATATTACACACACACACACACACACACACACACACACACACACACACACACACACACAGTGGCCAAACAGGGCTCTGCCCACCCACTCATTCACAACGTTCTGTGACTGGAAAACGACAAGGTCTGGCAGCCTTTGCAGCTATCGGCTTGTAGTTTTCAATGGACTACCACGGCTCTGTGAACTTCTTTCATCTATCCATTATTATATACTGTATATATGTGCTCAAAATTTAGAGCATTGGGACTGCAAAATACTAGGGTGCCATGATGTGGCCCTGCAGCTTATGGATATATTTGCAAATGTGTGCAAACAAAACCCCTGGTTTTACTGTGAACTGTTAGGACAACTTGGTTCGTTGTAGGCTGGCTAGTGAGCTGGGAATTTTTCTTTGTTGTTTTTTGACATGCCCTCGCCCTTCCAATGTACTCCTTACTGCAAAGGCCAGTTATAGGTTGGGGTGGTTACCATTTTGTTTGTAAGGTTGGTCTTATACCTCCATCCTAGGCACCTCCTGCAAAGCCTAACAGAATTAGCTCTCAAGCAAATGTATCAGAGCCCTCTGCTAGTCTTTATCTGGCCCCTGGAACACGATTTTATCCAGATAACAACAATGAGGCACAATTCCTCATGACACCAATGAATGTGCACAATTTCTCCCAATGACGCTAACAATGGGGCACAATTGCTCCCAAGGACACAAACAACTAGGCACAATTCCTCATAATGACACCAATGAATGTGTACAACTTCTCCCACCGACACCACTAATGGGGCACAATTCCTCCCACTGACGCCAAGGATGAAGCAATATTTATTCCCACTGATGTTGCAACTTTTTCTACTCCCGTTGGCCACAGTCTGGCAAGGTCTTATGGAGAGTAAACTGGCCCTTTGTTTATATAGTTGGGAGACAGCTGTTAGGACTACAGTTTGGGGTGTTGTTAGGATTGCAATGATACCCACTGCAAATCGCAAGGGCAGTGTGATTTAAATGCGATGTGGGAAATGCGCATGGATTACAGTGTTTCCTGCACTGCATTAGTGTGAACCTAGCTTTACTCGGTTCATTTACTGCAAGAACGATCTACACTTTCCTGCCTCCTGTCTCTGTAGGACCACAAGTCCCAGCGCACTATACTTTCCCGTCTGTGTAGGACCACAAGTCCCAGCGCACTATACTTTCCCGTCTGTGTAGGACCACAAGTCCCAGCGCACTATACTTTCCCGTCTGTGTAGGGCCACAAGTCCCAGCGCACTATACTTTCCCGTCTGTGTAGGACCACAAGTCCCAGCGCACTATACTTTCCCGTCTGTGTAGGACCACAAGTCCCAGCGCACTATACTTTCCTGTCTCTGTAGGACCACAAGTCCCAGCGCACTATACTTTCCTGTCTCTGTAGGACCACAAGTCCCAGCGCACTATACTTTCCTGTCTCTGTAGGACCACAAGTCTCAGCGCACTATACTTTCCCATCTGTGTAGGACCACAAGTCTCAGCGCACTATACTTTCCCGTCTGTGTAGGGCCACAAGTCTCAGCACACTATACTTTCCCGTCTGTGTAGGACCACAAGTCCCAGCGCACTATACTTTCCTGTCTCTGTAGGACCACAAGTCTCAGCGCACTATACTTTCCCGTCTGTGTAGGACCACAAGTCCCAGCGCACTATACTTTCCCGTCTGTGTAGGGCCACAAGTCTCAGCGCACTATACTTTCCCGTCTGTGTAGGACCACAAGTCCCAGCGCACTATACTTTCCCGTCTGTGTAGGACCACAAGTCCCAGCGCACTATACTTTCCCGTCTGTGTAGGACCACAAGTCCCAGCGCACTATACTTTCCCGTCTGTGTAGGGCCACAAGTCTCAGCGCACTATACTTTCCCGTCTGTGTAGGACCACAAGTCCCAGCGCACTATACTTTCCTGTCTCTGTAGGACCACAAGTCTCAGCGCACTATACTTTCCCGTCTGTGTAGGACCACAAGTCTCAGCGCACTATACTTTCCTGTCTCTGTAGGACCACAAGTCTCAGCGCACTATACTTTCCCATCTGTGTAGGACCACAAGTCCCAGCGCACTATACTTTCCCATCTGTGTAGGACCACAAGTCCCAGCGCACTATACTTTCCCGTCTGTGTAGGACCACAAGTCTCAGCGCACTATACTTTCCTGTCTCTGTAGGACTACAAGTCCCAGCGCACTATACTTTCCCGTCTGTGTAGGACCACAAGTCTCAGCGCACTATACTTTCCCGTCTGTGTAGGACCACAAGTCTCAGCGCACTATACTTTCCCGTCTGTGTAGGACCACAAGTCTCAGCGCACTATACTTTCCTGTCTCTGTAGGACTACAAGTCCCAGCGCACTATACTTTCCCGTCTGTGTAGGACCACAAGTCTCAGCGCACTATACTTTCCCGTCTGTGTAGGACCACAAGTCTCAGCGCACTATACTTTCCCGTCTGTGTAGGACCACAAGTCTCAGCGCACTATACTTTCCCGTCTGTGTAGGACCACAAGTCCCAGCGCACTATACTTTCCTGTCTCTGTAGGACCACAAGTCTCAGCGCACTATACTTTCCTGTCTCTGTAGGACCACAAGTCTCAGCGCACTATACTTTCCCATCTGTGTAGGACCACAAGTCCCAGCGCACTATACTTTCCCATCTGTGTAGGACCACAAGTCTCAGCGCACTATACTTTCCCGTCTGTGTAGGACCACAAGTCTCAGCGCACTATACTTTCCCGTCTGTGTAGGACCACAAGTCTCAGCGCACTATACTTTCCCGTCTGTGTAGGACCACAAGTCTCAGCGCACTATACTTTCCCGTCTGTGTAAGACCACAAGTCTCAGCGCACTATACTTTCCCGTCTGTGTAGGACCACAAGTCTCAGCGCACTATACTTTCCCGTCTGTGTAGGACCACAAGTCTCAGCGCACTATACTTTCCCGTCTGTGTAGGGCCACAAGTCCCAGCGCACTATACTTTCCCGTCTGTGTAGGACCACAAGTCCCAGCGCACTATACTTTCCTGTCTGTAGGACCACAAGTCCCAGCGCACTATACTTTCCTGTCTGTAGGACCACAAGTCCCAGCGCACTATACTTTCCTGTCTGTGTAGGACCACAAGTCTCAGCGCACTATACTTTCCCGTCTGTGTAGGACCACAAGTCCCAGCGCACTATACTTTCCCGTCTGTGTAGGACCACAAGTCCCAGCGCACTATACTTTCCCGTCTGTGTAGGACCACAAGTCCCAGCGCACTATACTTTCCCGTCTCTGTAGGACCACAAGTCTCAGCGCACTATACTTTCCCGTCTGTGTAGGACCACAAGTCTCAGCGCACTATACTTTCCCATCTGTGTAGGACCACAAGTCTCAGCGCACTATACTTTCCCGTCTGTGTAGGACCACAAGTCCCAGCGCACTATACTTTCCCGTCTGTGTAGGACCACAAGTCCCAGCGCACTATACTTTCCTGTCTCTGTAGGACCACAAGTCTCAGCGCACTATACTTTCCCATCTGTGTAGGACCACAAGTCTCAGCGCACTATACTTTCCCGTCTGTGTAGGACCACAAGTCCCAGCGCACTATACTTTCCCGTCTGTGTAGGACCACAAGTCCCAGCGCACTATACTTTCCCGTCTGTGTAGGACCACAAGTCCCAGCGCACTATACTTTCCTGTCTCTGTAGGACCACAAGTCTCAGCGCACTATACTTTCCCGTCTGTGTAGGACCACAAGTCTCAGCGCACTATACTTTCCCGTCTGTGTAGGACCACAAGTCTCAGCGCACTATACTTTCCCATCTGTGTAGGACCACAAGTCTCAGCGCACTATACTTTCCCGTCTGTGTAGGACCACAAGTCCCAGCGCACTATACTTTCCTGTCTCTGTAGGACCACAAGTCCCAGCGCACTATACTTTCCTGTCTCTGTAGGACCACAAGTCCCAGCGCACTATACTTTCCCGTCTGTGTAGGACCACAAGTCTCAGCGCACTATACTTTCCCGTCTGTGTAGGACCACAAGTCCCAGCGCACTATACTTTCCCGTCTGTGTAGGACCACAAGTCCCAGCGCACTATACTTTCCTGTCTCTGTAGGACCACAAGTCTCAGCGCACTATACTTTCCCATCTGTGTAGGACCACAAGTCTCAGCGCACTATACTTTCCCGTCTGTGTAGGACCACAAGTCCCAGCGCACTATACTTTCCCGTCTGTGTAGGACCACAAGTCCCAGCGCACTATACTTTCCCGTCTGTGTAGGACCACAAGTCCCAGCGCACTATACTTTCCTGTCTCTGTAGGACCACAAGTCTCAGCGCACTATACTTTCCCGTCTGTGTAGGACCACAAGTCTCAGCGCACTATACTTTCCCGTCTGTGTAGGACCACAAGTCTCAGCGCACTATACTTTCCCATCTGTGTAGGACCACAAGTCTCAGCGCACTATACTTTCCCGTCTGTGTAGGACCACAAGTCCCAGCGCACTATACTTTCCTGTCTCTGTAGGACCACAAGTCCCAGCGCACTATACTTTCCTGTCTCTGTAGGACCACAAGTCCCAGCGCACTATACTTTCCCGTCTGTGTAGGACCACAAGTCCCAGCGCACTATACTTTCCCATCTGTGTAGGACCACAAGTCTTAGTGCACTATACTTTCCCGTCTGTGTAGGACCACAAGTCCCAGCGCACTATACTTTCCCGTCTGTGTAGGACCACAAGTCTCAGCGCACTATACTTTCCTGTCTCTGTAGGACTACAAGTCTCAGCGCACTATACTTTCCTGTCTCTGTAGGACTACAAGTCCCAGCGCACTATACTTTCCCGTCTGTGTAGGACCACAAGTCCCAGCGCACTATACTTTCCTGTCTGTAGGACTACAAGTCCCAGCGCACTATACTTTCCCGTCTGTAGGACTACAAGTCCCAGCGCACTATACTTTCCTGTCTGTAGAACTACAAGTCCCAGCGCACTATACTTTCCGGTCTGTAGGACCACAAGTCCCAGCACACTATACTTTCCGGTCTGTAGGACCACAAGTCTCAGCGCACTATACTTTCCGGTCCCTGTAGGACCACAAGTCCCAGCGCACTATATTTTCCTCTCTGTAAGACTACAAGTCCCAGCGCACTATATTTTCCTCTCTGTAAGACTACAAGTCCCAGCGCACTATACTTTCCCGTCTCTGTAGGACCACAAGTCCCAGCGCACTATATTTTCCTGTCTTTAGGACCACAAGTCCCAGCGCACTATACTTTCCCGTCTGTAGGACTACAAGTCCCAGCGCACTATACTTTCCGGGCTGTAGGACTACAAGTCTCAGCGCACTATACTTTCCTGTCTCTGTAGGACTACAAGTCTCAGCGCCCTATACTTTCCTGTCTGTAGGACTACAAGTCTCAGCGCACTATACTTTCCGGGCTGTAGGACTACAAGTCCCAGCGCACTATACTTTCCTGTCTGTAGGACTACAAGTCTCAGCGCACTATACTTTCCGGGCTGTAGGACTACAAGTCTCAGCGCACTATACTTTCCTGTCTATGTAGGACTACAAGTCTCAGCGCCCTATACTTTCCTGTCTGTAGGACTATAAGTCTCAGCGCCCTATACTTTCCTGTCTGTAGGACTACAAGTCCCAGCAGATATCAATCTACTCCTTCCCCCAACTTGTCGGCTTCCGGTTTAGGACTGCAGTGAAGCACGTAAACGAGCACGATTGTGTACAAACTTACTCTATATCTTATGTCTAGGATCTATACAGTAACTCCGCCTATTCGCATGATTAGCAGCCCCTCCCTTTCAGCTTTCTGCTGCGTTCATGTGTGGAATTCCTTGCCCTACATAAAAATGGCGGCGGCGCTCCTAGCGGATGACGTCATCTCTGTGTGCCTGAAGGTCAGGTCTGTGTGTAGTGACGTGCTCACATGGCAGTGTCTTGTACAGGGTGACTGTGGTGATCATGGCAGAAGAGAAGCCGACTGATGAAGACTATGGCTACAATCTGTTCCCACAGAGAGACAGGAGAAATCCCAAGAAGGAGTCCATAATGTCCAAGCTCTGCTTGTTAAAGTTGACCTGTAAGAACAGGCTGAAGGTGGCTATGCAGCAAAGTAAGTGTGCCATGTGTGTGCCCCCTGGTGTTATTCTCAATGTACTATGTGTTTGTATGGGCAAAGAAAAAACAAAAGTAGGCGCTGGTCCTACTATAGAAGGTTTTTTCTCATTTTTATTTTATATTGTGTTTCTTTACAGTTCCCATTTTTAGCATGCATTTATTATTGTCATTTTTAGAGGATGGTGCCCTCTTATTGTAATTACAGCTGTGAGTCTACACAAATATACATTTTCACAGTCTGCTGCCTCAGTTTTCATACTCCAGAATGTTATGAAGAGTGATCAGATAAATTGCAATTACTTTCAAAGTCCCTTTTTGCTACGAAAATGAATTTAAAGCAGAGGTCCCGCAAAAAAAGGGGGAAAAAAAATATTAAAAGCCAGCAGCTACAAATACCGCAGCCGCTGACTTTTAATAAATGGACACTTGCCTGTCCAGTGCACCCACAATGTTGGCAGCAATCGCTCATCTCTCTGTTGCCCCCGCTGCCATCCTTGGTGAGGGAGTCAGGAATCCGGTTCCCGCATGTGTGAGTACTGCAGCGCATTCCCAGTGGTCCCCGCTGTCTCCTGAGACCAGTGTGTTTCCCAGAAGGCAGTGGGGGGAGAGGAAGTGCGGTGTCCTTCCCAGAAGTGGGTGCAAATATCTGTATTATACAGGTATCTGCACCCCCCCTCCCCCCCAGAGCTGGGGAAAAAAATCGATTTGAATTGAGTTGAAAGGTCAAATAGTTTTTTTCCATCAGGACCTGTGCTGACACCGCGCCGTTCCTGAGCAGCTTGGACAGTAGTTTCTAGATGAGGCTGCGGCTTTGGCCTAGTCCGTGATGCCGGACGCCGTGGACTAGTCCGAAGCCGTGTCCTCACCTATAAACTCCTCTCCTCAGGATCGGCACGGTGTCCATATAAAAAAAAAAACTTGATTCGCACCGTGAATCAAGGTGTGTTTTTTTTTTTTTTTTTTTTTTTTTTTTGTGTTTTTTTTTTTTTTTATCGCAGATTTTTTGTGAAAATCGCCCAGCTCTACTTGAAAATCGCCCAGCTCTACTTGTATTAGCGTTGTCCCGATACCGATACTAGTATCGATATCGGGGCCGATACCGAGTATTTGCGCGAATACTTCCGATACCTAAATAGAATACTTTTTTTTTTTTGAGTGCGGGGTGGAGTGCACTCAGAGGGACCATGGCTGAACTCAGAGGGACCATGGCTGCATTTGGGGACACGTGGCTTCATTTAAAAAGTATCGGTATTCGGTATCGGCGAGTACATGAAAAAAAGTATCGGTACTGGTACTCGGTCCTAAAAAAGTGGTGTCAGGACAACCCTAGTTTGTATGATAATTGTTTTTTTTTTTATTTGTGACCGCGTTCGTCCTCTTCTAGGGTCCCGCGGCGGCTGTCTCGGCCCCTCCCAGCAAGAGCTAACCCCCCCCCCCCCTGGGAAGCGTTCTCCTGAAGGGGTTTGCTTGTTGGCGCACTCCCGTGTGATGCGGGGGCCGCCAAGTTCATCACTTGGCCCGGTGCGCTGCATCATTGATTTGATTGACAGCAGCGGGAGCCAATGGCTGCGCTGCTAGCAATTTTTCTATGAAGAGCCACCCCAAGCTGGGGGAAAGCATCGCGGGATTGTGCCCATGGCGATTCGGGGCTCAGGTAAGGAAAACGGGTGGGCTGGGGGGGGGGCGGAGAGTGTAAGGTGTTTTTTCACTTTAATGCATAGGATGCATTAAGGTGAAAAAACACAAAGCTTTACAACCCCTTTAATCCCATAAAAAAAATAAAAAATTCCACTGCGTTTTCATTCGATTCGCCAGATGGATGCAAAATAGCACCACTATCCATCTGGATTTGGTGGATTTGTTCGGATAGCAGCGGGTGTCAGCGAACATGTCACTGCTGACATCTGCCACTTATTGAAGGTGGACCTGATAAGTGTGTTTTTTTTTTTTAAGATGTTAACCACTTGCCTACTGGGCACTTTCACCCCCTTCGTGCCCATGCCATTTTTCAGCTTTTAGTACCTTTACACTTTGAATGACAATTGTGCGGTCATGCAACACCCCGTATGAAATATTTATATATTTTTTTATTTTATTTTTTTACTTTGCATCTAAGTTAGTCAGTGTAAATGTGCCTGTCAGAATTGCAAGTTACAGGCTCTCCTTTCCTTATGCTGTAACAGTGCATGAGGAAAGTACTGCTGATAACTGGCAAGCCTGTTTACAATGCGATCAGCTGTAATTTGACACAGCTGATTGGCCCTTTACCTCGATCATGGAGTGGACCTGATGCGTGCATCGGGAGCATGCAGGTGGGCGGGGTTCTGGGAGAACATCAATAGATGCTCTTTCAAAAGTAGTCAGCCTCACAGTTGACAACCAGCTTCAGGGCACCAAACTGCATGTTCAGGGCGTCAGGCAACAGGAATTGCTCATGCCTGGAAATTTGAGATTTGTCGATCCCTGCTCTACTGTATGGAAATTGTCACAACAACTAGTAATCACCCCCCCCCCCCCCCCCCAACAAAGCAGCACCAGCTGCCACTGGTCACCTCACTGGGTATATGTAAGGGCTTACAACCTCCTTCTTTTTTTATTTTTAATTAGCTTTTACTGTCTCTGTGTCCAAGTACTGATTCTACAATCGTATTATGCCTACTCCTGATAAAAGGGGAACTCCGACTTTCCTTAGAGTGTGACTGTGGAATGCATGCAATAGTAAAACGTATCGTCTGGTGGGAAGAACCACAGCATCCAGCCAGAGAAGTGTTGGATAGCACCAGTGCTTGTAGCTCTGCAAGACAGCAAAGATTTGACTTCTCACCAACTAGAAAAGTTATTTTACAAAATGTTTGTGCTTTGTCTGTGCATAATCATGATTACGTTTTTTCCTTTTTTTTTTTTCCTTTAGATCCACAAGTTAAAATACTTTTAGATGCCATGAAACAAGCTGGTTGGTAAGGTTTATTCTTTGTTCTTTAAACTATTCAAATCATAAGTAACCTGGTATATCCATCCTTCCTTCCTTCCTTCCTTCCTTCCTTCCTTCCTTCCTTCCTTCCTTCCTTCCTTCCTTCCTTCCTTCCTTCCTTCCTTCCTTCCTTCCTTCCTTCCTTCCTTCCTTCCATTCAGATGTGGTTTTGTATTAGGTGGCACTAATATGCGGCACTGGCAGGTGGCATGGCTGGCAGGCACTGATAGGTGACATTAATGGGCACTGTTGGGCAGGCACTAAAATGCCATTAGGGAACGCTGCCTGCAACGCCCATCCTGGTACTCCTTGCACTCGGCCGCATAAAAGCAGCAGCGGCCATCTTGGTACACCCAGCCCAAATCGTATGGGCTGGGTGTAACAAGATGTTCGCTGCTGGCATACTGTGGCCGAGTGCAGGGTGTACCAAGATGGGCATCTCTGATGGCAACACAGAGCATCACTTCTGTGACCGAATGTGACAGCTCTAGTCACCGATCCCAAATGATGATGCGGCTGCGCCCTGAACTCTGCACTCCCTGCCAGCTCGACGCACCGCCCTCTACTCTGCCCGCTGCTCCACCCACTGACTCCGCCAGGTATCGGCTAAGGCATCAGGAGCGTTTGTGCGAGTACAAGTATTTGCGCAAATGCTTGGTGTTGGTCCCGATACCAAAACTAGTATCGTATCGGGACCACCCTATTGGTAGCCAATATATGTTCTATTTAGGCGTCGGGTCAAATGAAACATCAGGTTAACATTCCTAGCAAAAGTGTTTATTATTTTAAGAAAATAAAAATGTGGTTTGGTAATGCTGACTTGTGCCCTAGTGATGGGTCTTCAGCGCTAACCATACATGCATAGTATTCTCACATCCTGAATGACAGAAATTGACTAGTTTAGCATGGATATAGGACTGTCCGCTGCCAGCAATTGTATTTAGGTAGCTGCAATGCCCCCAACTGCTTTCATACTCAAACAGTCGCTACATCTGATAGGATGCAGTTGCTGTTTGGCTGACACTTTTCAGGTACATTTTGTCGGGCCGGGTGGCACTGCCAGACCCACCCGTGGCTCAAAATTCGGGCAATTCAGCAGGAACTGGGCAACATTTAAGCTCAGTATGGCCATCTTTACTTTTCCTAACCACACAACTATAGATCAGCAACCCAAAAACAGCTCTTTCCACAGCAAAACAGTGTTTGCTATTTAATCACTTTATATGCACTCCTTCCACCTCATGTTGTCCACTGTAACCAGTGCTCCATGTATTGAGAAAACATAGAAACCATCTCTCTGCCTTTTACTCAGTCAGCAGGTGTTATCTCATCTCCACTTTTCATTAAAGTCAAACTTAGGGGTGCAACGGATCGTGCCCGATCCGCGATCCGCACAGTATGCAATCCGCGGAACGCACCGCGGCCTTGGGAAAGACCACGGCTTCGGCCTAGCTCCGGAGCGGTCGGCCATCTTGGTAAACTCGGCGGCCGTGCGAGCTGACGTCATCACCCCTCCCTCTGCTTGTGGATCTTTTCTATTCTGCAAGAGCGCGCTGACTCTGCATGCAACCTGAGTACAGTGAGACCGACCGAGTACATCAGTACAGTGAGTTGGCTAATGGCTATTACAGGGGAAAAATGGCTATACACACAGTGTTACTGTTTACTAGTGTGGGGGCAACGGCTATTAATAATAGCCATTGCCCCCACACTAGTAAAACAGTAACACTGTAATTGCCATTTTTCCCACTGTAATGGTCCCAAAAATGTGTCAAAATTGTCCGATGTGTCGGCCATAATGTCGCGGCCATGAAAAAAATCGCTGATCGCCGCCATTGGTAGTAAAATATTAATAAAAATGTTAAAAAAAAAAAAATTTTGTTTGTCTTGTGTGTTTTTTTATTTTTATTTTTTTTTTATTTTTTTGCTGATCTGAAAATGATCCGATCCGTGACTCCTCAACCGAGGATCGATCTGATCGGTGAGTTTTTTGATCCGTTGCACCCCTAGTCAAACTTTATGGCAAATATAAAAAATGTGCACTTCATTGTAAAAATTCAGCAATGCCAAACTGACGGAACCCTTACCCATGTGTGGGAGGAACGTCATCTCCACCTGGCCAATGAAAGCAGCTGCTGATCGATATCTGGAAGCAGGTTGCCTGAAGATGTAAGCGTCCACCACATTGCTGTTCTGAAGGGGAGTATAGTTCCACTTTAAGTTCTTTCAATTAGACTTGATCACGTTATTTACTATGTACAACACTTCTTGTCACAGATCTTGTAACTTTTTTCCAAAATGTTTGAAGCCTGTAAATGTGTAATTGCAAGCTTCCACCACGTTGTCCATTTTTTAGGCTATTTAAATGCTGACTGTGGTATTTATGATTAACCTCCCTTTTTATTTTTTCAGTACAGCTTCCTTGGATAGACACTTTGCCTGTGAAGACTGTGATAACAACGTAGCTGGGGGCTTTGATTCCGCTACCTCTGAGGTAATTTGTATCATCAGCGCTGACATTCATACAGCTACTGTTTGAAGCAAAGACTTAAGACATGGACCCTAGGGGGCTTATTCACACTATGTGCAGTTACCTGCATTTTTCCTCATGGATAAACGGGTATCTGCAATCGCACACAAAAAAACAGTTTTCTATGTTTCACAAACATGTGACATAATACAGCACAGCTTGGAATGCAGTGAGGCACTGCATTCTTGTACGAATAAAACTATTGTTTTCTGTGTGTCATGTTCACACCACAATGCAGTGTTTGACTGCATTCCAGGGGCGTGCGATAATATGCAACATGTTTGCGAAAAATCGCACCTCTCTGGGTGGTCTTGCATGTCGCAGCACAGAAAGCTTAATACACTGCATTTTTTCACTGTGCATTTCACATAAAATTCTAACAAAAAAATGTGATACGACGTGCATCAAACCATCCTCTGCCGCACAGCTCTGGTCAGGAGGGGTGTTTAAGTGCCCAGTAAGGAAGTGGTTAATTTGGAGCTCCAGTCTCAAGTGAAAATTAAAAGTCGGCAGCTCCAGAAACTATAACTCCTGACTTTTAATAAGCAGTGCCACTCGCCTGTTCCACGATCCAGCAGTATACAGCCGTGGCCAAAAGTTTTGAGACTGACACGAATATACATTTTCACAAAGTCTGCTGCCTTCGTTTTTATGATTTGCATATACTCCATAATGTTCTAAAGAGTGATCAGATGAATTGCTTGCAAAGTCCCTCTTTGCCATGAAAATTAACTTCATCCCATAAACATTTCCACTGCATTTGTGAAGAAGGCTTTAGGGCGCCCATGAAAGTCCAAGCGCTAGGACCGTCTTCTAGAGTTGATTCAGCTGAGGGATCGGGGCAACACCAGTGCACAGATTGCTTAGTACTGGCAGGTGCCCACTGCATGTGCAAGTGGCCCTTGTGCTCTGTGTCTGGTCCTGAAGATTTCTGGGATCTGTCATGTATCCCAGGTGACTTCGGGAGGGGGGAAAGGAAAACCTCTGCTTCCAATTGCCTAAGGCGATCGGAGCGAATATGTTGAGTGGGTACCTGTCAAAATCGGGTACCTGCCCCCCCCACAAAAAGTACCATTTTATAAACCTGAGCCAGGGTGGAGGCCTTAAAGTGGAACTTCCCCCTTTTGGGTGGAGCTCCGCTTTAACCTAAATTGTCATTTTTATCTGCCTCTGTATTGTTGCAGGTTTCCTTGTATTCTTTGTAACACATATTTTGCAAATAAAACTGAATTGCATTTCTTTTGAGCATTTGCATAAAATGTAAAAAACAAATTCTAACCTACCCCCCCCCCCCCCCCTTTTTTTTTTTCCTCTTACAGGTTGTATTATGTCAAAACACCATTGGCAGTCAATCGCAAATGAACACTGTGGTTACACATGAGCTGATTCATGCTTATGATCACTGTCGTGCACATGCGGATTTCTTAAGTAATATTAAACACTTGGCTTGTTCTGAGGTAGGTTTTTAATGCAAAAAAAGATGAACTCCAGTATGATCTTTATTTCATACCTACATTGATACAGTAAGCATATTCCATACCTGAGGGATCACTGGGGAATCGGGACTACTATAACAATAAGGGTCCATGTTCTCTGGCTTATACGCTGCTTCTAGAGATGTTTAGTGTTTTGAATTTCGCTAATGTTATCCTATTTGTCCATGCACGTTAGGATGTTTAGAGGCATATTTTAAGCACTTCAGTACTGCGCTATACCTGAATGACGGCTACAGCGTGGCTCTCTAGTACCTCCCAGAAGCCTGCCCCCTGGGGCGCGCTCTGTGACCGATGTGCCCTTCAGACACAGCTAGTCACAGATTGCAGTAAAGAGCCAATCACAGCTGCCTTTTTACCATGTGATCAGCTGTGTCCAATTACAGCTGTGGGTGTGTAAGGAATGGAGAGTCGATAACCAGCAGGTCTCTCAGTACATTCTTTATACTGATTATCAGTGCAGCTTCATCGGCGCACATCAGTGAAGAAGATGACTTATTTGAAAAATGTTATTACAAACTGTGAAAAAGTTCTATCTCAAATGATAAATTCATACGGATACAGTGTTGCATTACTGCACAATTTTCCTTCAAAGTGCGACAGCACTGTGTAGCAATCTCTACCTTAGGTAGGTGATAGAGTAGTGGGTTGTTTTTGTACTGCCAGTGCAGGTAAATTTAGGCAGGCCAATGCTGTGAGCTAGGCCTGTTTGTTTTTGATCTGGGGGCAGGGGAGTTTTTTAGTGTAGCAGCGGGTGACTGACATCTTGGGCATCTCCTCTGTTTTTCAGAAGGTCTGGAGAAGAGGCAGGGCAGAGAGCTGGAGTGACCTGGGCTGTATGTAGGAGCCATGGCCAATCCCCAACTAGGATTGGCAGGGAGCATATACCCATGGTCAGCCTGCTGTGGGGGGAGTTGTCGGGTGGATGAACTTAATGTTTGAGTGTTGGACTGTCATGGTCTGAGGGAACCCCCTTTCTGGGGGCGGGTGTACCTCAGGCCAGGAGCTGGGAGGGAGCCTCTCATTACACGGTCATTAAGGGGTGTCGGTAAACAGGAGCAGGAACGAGGACAGTTGGGAGCATGTCCAGGAAAGTCATTTAGGAGGGATCCATGCCAGGGTTGGTGAGTAAAATAGGACCGTGGAAAGCTCTGGAAGAGACATGCCAGGAGTTGGATGTGGAGCCAGAGGAAGAGACTGTGGGGTTGTTAAGTCAAATCGCTGCAGCCAGGAGGGCTGGCAGGATTTGCATCAGACGTGCTGGGATCAGTAGTCTACCAAGTGTCAGCAAATGTATTCTTTTTTAAAATGGTTGCTACCTCAAAGGGGACTACAAAACCCTGCCTGTAATGGACTATCAGGTAACTGTTGGGGCTTATTCAGTGTGCTGGAGGAGATGTGCAGAGGAAGAGACTGCCAGATCTAGACTCGACTACTTTTCTTCTACTAAGAAGTTTTCATCATCTGGGCATCCCATGTCCCTTTTCCCCATCCAAGTTTAATCCCCTAATAAAAACAAGCAAGAGACTGTTCATTGTCTGGGAAAGTGTGCCAAAATGGATGTCTGACCCGCAGGGTAAAATGTGTGGATGTTGAAACACGCAGCGACCCCACTGGGTTATCTCTACAGCTGTAAGTTCAAATTTGGCCTGGGCAGGAAGGGGGTGAAAAAAGCCTGGTATTGAAGTGGCTTCTGGCAGAAAAAAAAGCGCTAAAGCACCTAAATGCTAGTACAAAAATTGGGGGGGGCAGCATTGCTGTGTTACTCCAACTGTCACCTACCAACTCTGAGAACTAAGTGATCACATGACTGCTGATTGCTCAGTTTTCAGTTACCGATCTGTGCTCTGCCCCTCCAGTACTCACTGGGGCTGGGGAAGGGGTGGAAGTGGTTTACTCAGGTTCTCTGCTGTTCCCCGAGAGGCTGAGCCAGCTGCAGGTCAGACATCTGCGTGGATCCTGCATTATGCAAAAAAAAAACTGACTACAATTGCTCAATATATGATTTAAATTGATTATGTGTTTGTTTTTTTGCAGATTAGAGCTGCCAGCCTCAGTGGAGATTGTTCCCTTACTAATGAAATGTTCAGGTTAAAGTTTGGAGTAAAGGAGCATCACCAGGTATGTTCATTTGTTGCAAGGTGAAACGTTATCAGTACATGACTCTAATTTACTAGGGCAATAATGTTGGAAATTGCATCAAAAAAACTAAAGGATTATTCCGATTTGTTTTGGAAGTATTTGTTATTAATTTAATCCAATTGACTGAACCTGCTCACCCCCTCCCTCCTGAAGAGGCTTTCTCCACACCAGGGAGAAAGCCTCACATTATGGTGTGTGGTTACAGACAGAAGAACAGGAAGTGAGGGTTTCTCAGAAGAAATAAGGACATTTAAAAGCAAAATGGAAGCATGAGGTAAGTGAAGGAGGACTGCACTAAGGTAAAGGAAGCCATTTAGGGAAACATTTTTTTTCCTTTACCACCCCTTTAAGGCCTTGAACATATGGGCTTTTGCTTGTATAAGAGCATTGTGTATAGCAAGTTTTTTTTTTTCAAAGCCTTCAGCCAGCTTCATGCAACTTTCACTGAGGCCTTTGAAGACCTTTAAAGGTTTTTTGTTTTTTTCTGATAAGCAACCTGCAGACATTCCTCTTTTCACTTCCTCATTGTTCGTTTTTGCTCAGAAGTTGCTCTATTTCTTCTCTGTTCTGTTCACTTCCTGCTTGTCTGATTGTTACTGACCACCATGAAGGGAGACTTTACTGCGGTGGTCAGTAATGTGCTCGCCCCCTCCTGGGAACTACATCTGTGTGGCAGGACGCTCTCTACGTGTTAGACTTCAAGGAGGTGTGAATTAATGGGCGTGCCGCAGTTCATACTGGGGAATTTAGTTCTTACACGAATGAGCGCCGCAAAACCAGTAAGTGAATGAGAGAACAGAAACTAGAACGTCGGAGGTGATATAGATGAAGGAATTTAATAGGTGTTTACTCGTTTGCTAACAGAATCATTACACTATTCTGTCTACCTTGCAGACATTAATTTTAGGCAAATTTGTATTTATTTTTTCCTTTACAACTCCTTTAAGCTAGTGCATTATTGCACTACATTCCTGTGGGGAGACGCTGTGAACACGGCGTCTCCCTACAGGGATGTAGTCCCAAGGGAGGGGGTGAGCACGCTGACTAACCCCCAGCCAGAATGGCTCAGATGATGGGGGCAAGTTTACTGAGGAGGAACAGGAAGTGAGAAATTCAGACAAGGGGGGGGGGGGGGGACATTTGGAAGGGAAATTGAAGGAAAAGGTAAGTGAACCAACAATGCACTAGCTTAAAGAACCCTTTTAGAAAATAAAAAACAAACCCTTGCAACCCCTTTAAGTTACAATTTGAGGATATTAATTACAGATCTTTATACAAGTGCTGTTAATTCAAGCAAGCAGCCTGTTGTAAGCTTTAGCACAGCTCGAAACGTGTTGAAAGCCTGCTGAAGTTTTCTAACAGCCTGTCTGAAAGGACAGTAAACACCTCCCTATAATGGTACTGAAGGTGCTGTAGAAATCTGCTGGAAGCTTCCTAAGAACTTTGTAGAGAACACAAACACTACACGTTGCTGTTTCAAATACTGATTCCTATACGTACAAGTCATAAAAGAACCCTGTCATGACATACTGTAGTTTATAGATGCTGGCATTGCCGACCTTCTAAAAATATTATTTGTTTTTATTCGCAAAGCGGTATCCTACTGCACGATACCGTATAGCATTTAAAAAAAAAAAAATAGCTTTTCAGCATTCGCTAAAAAACGCTACTACCGCATGTTAAGTCCTGCAGTATTTTAGTAGTGAAAGCCTGTGTCCCTACCACAGGCGATCAGTAGCTGATGAAACTGCAATCAAGAACAATAGTTGGAACACACAAGAAAGCTTTTCATTAATAATTGTATGGGCAAAGGAAATTGGTAAAACTGCCAAAACAAACCTCTAAGATCCAGAATGTGCTGATGATGGTTGACGGCATGCAGTAGACCAGTGGTTCCCAACCCAAACAATTTTTTGGCTTTGGCATTCAAGTCTAGATTGACCATATACCTTGCATAGGAATCCCTTAAGGTTACACTTGATATACTAAGGTGTCCCTCTGAGCGCTAGTGGTTATTTACGGACATTGGGGCAGATTCACAAAACAATTACGCCTGTCTAACTGGTGTTAGACAGGAGTAATTTCAAATTTCCCGCGGCGTATCACTAGTTTGAATTCTCAAACCATGATACGCCGGCTTCGGGCTTCGATCCGAGAGGCTTACGTCTTCGTAAGCCTTCGGATCTACGCTGCCATCTATTTGCGGCGGCTGGGAGGAGTTCGCGTCGTTTTAATGCGTCGGGATATGCTAATGTGTTTTTACGGGGATTCACGAACAAACGAGCGAGCGGCGCAGTCGTTTTCGTCTATTTTTTTATACGTAAAGTTAGAGCAGCTTTTTGCTGCTCTAACTTTACGTAGCCCATGTTAAGTATGGCCGTCGTTCCCGCTTCGAATTTATTTAATTTTTTTTTTTATTTACGTAACTCGTCGGGACGTGGATCGCCCGTAAAGTACGCTACATAAACAACGAATGACGTCACGACGTGATTTCGCGCAATGCACGGCGGGAAATTTGCGAACGGAGCATGCGCAGATCGATCGCCGCGGGAACGCGCCTAATTTAAATGTTTCACGCCCCCTACTCGTCTATATGGATTGCGACGGGAGAAATACACTACGCCGCCGTCGTTTACCGTAGAAAATCTACCTGAATTCCACGTAGATCAAGGTAAAAAACGGCGGCGTAGCGTATTTCTGATACGCTACAATAATCCATTTCTCTGTGAATCTGCCCCATTGTTTTTACTCTCCAGTCGGTCTTCACCTATAGTGGCAGTAATTTTGACCTATACACCAGGACATGCAAGCATGTCAGTATACCCAGTGCTGAACTTTCATTATTTGTTTATTGACAAATTGGCTAAATGCTAACTCTTTCCTGACGCTCATTTACAGCATGCATGTTTTGGGCTCTGTGACTTTAAAATATTTAATGCTAGCAAGGCAGCAAGCACTTTAGAAAACTGCTAGCAATGGCAGTCTCCAGTACTTTTCCCATGACAGGATCACTTTAACCACTTAAGACCCCGACCAATATGCAGGTAAAGGACCAGGCCCCTTTTTGCGATTCGGCACTGCATCGCTATAACTGACAATTGCACGACGTGCTCCCAAACAAAATTGGCATTTTTTTTTCTCCCACAAATATTGCTTTGCTTTCTTTTGGTGGTATTTGATCACCTCTGCGGTTTTAATTCCATAAAGAAAAATAGAGCGGCATTTTTGTAAAAAATGCAATATTTTTTTTAACTTTTTGCTATAATAAATAGGGTTGTCCCGATACCACTTTTTTAGGACCGCGTACAAGTACTGATACTTTTTTTCAAGTAGTCGCCGATACCGAATACCGATACTTTTTTTTAAATGTCCCCCCCACAGATGCAGCCATGCATGTCCCCCCCCCCCACAGATGCAGCCATGCATGTCCCCCCCCCCCCCACAGATGCAGCCATGCATGTCCCCCCCCCCCCCACAGATGCAGCCATGCATGTCCCCCCCCCCCCCCCACAGATGCAGCCATGCATGTCCCCCCCCCCCACAGATGCAGCCATGCATGTCCCCCCCCCCCCCACAGATGCAGCCATGCATGTCCCCCCCCCCACAGATGCAGCCATGCATGTCCCCCCCCCCACAGATGCAGCCATGCATGTCCCCCCCCCCACAGATGCAGCCATGCATGTCCCCCCCCCACAGATGCAGCCATGCATGTCCCCCCCCCCCACAGATGCAGCCATGCATGTCCCCCCCCCCCACAGATGCAGCCATGCATGTCCCCCCCCCCCACAGATGCAGCCATGCATGTCCCCCCCCCCCCACAGATGCAGCCATGCATGTCCCCCCCCCACAGATGCAGCCATGCATGTCCCCCCCCCCACAGATGCAGCCATGCATGTCCCCCCCCCCCACAGATGCAGCCATGCATGTCCCCCCCACAGATGCAGCCATGCATGTCCCCCCCCACAGATGCAGCCATGCATGTCCCCCCCCCACAGATGCAGCCATGCATGTCCCCCCCCACAGATGCAGCCATGCATGTCCCCCCCCCCCACAGATGCAGCCATGCATGTCCCCCCCCCACAGATGCAGCCATGCATGTCCCCCCCCCCACAGATGCAGCCATGCATGTCCCCCCCCCCCACAGATGCAGCCATGCATGTCCCCCCCCCCACAGATGCAGCCATGCATGTCCCCCCCCCCCCACAGATGCAGCCATGCATGTCCCCCCCCCCCCACAGATGCAGCCATGCATGTCCCCCCCCCCCACAGATGCAGCCATGCATGTCCCCCCCCCCCCACAGATGCAGCCATGCATGTCCCCCCCCCACAGATGCAGCCATGCATGTCCCCCCCCCACAGATGCAGCCATGCATGTCCCCCCCCCACAGATGCAGCCATGCATGCCCCCCCCCCACAGATGCAGCATGCATGTCCCCCCCCCCCCAGATGCACAGATGCAGCCATGCATGTCCCCCTTACCTGTAGTAGTGCCGCCGCATACCACCACGTTAAACCCCCCATTGCATTACAGCTTTCGTTTGAATACTTGTAATGCGTGCCGCGCCATGTATAGACACTCCCCTTCTCTGGATTGGACGGATCCGTCCAATCCCGAGCAGATCCGTGCAAAGCTTGTAATGCAAATACTCGGTATCGATACCGATACTAGTATCGGTATCGGGACAACCCTAATAATAAATATCCCCAAAAAAAGATATAAAAAAATGTTTCCTCAGTTTAGGCTGATACGTATTCTTCTACCTATTTTTGGTAAAAAAAAAATCGCAATAAGTGTTTAACGATTGGTTTACGCAGAATTTATAGTGTTTACTACTAATGGCGGCGATCATCGATTTTTCACTTTGCTCTTTGACATAGACTCTGCGTGAATCCCCCAGACTTGCCCAAAACCCACCAGATCCCAAACGAGAGCAGTAAATCTGAGTATTAATAGCCCTCTGAATTTCACAAACCAACAAAGTTCAGGATTAAGAAAGCTAATCACCACTGTCTTCAGAATCTATATAAGTTTTTTTATGATGGGAATAAAGTTTATTTGACTAAAATCCAGGTAATATTTGTTTTCAATATAGGCATGTGTTCGGGAACACGCTGTTCAGTCCATTCTAGCTGGGAGAAAAATCAGCCGAGAGACTGCAGAAAAAACTGTGGAAGAAGTGTTTGATACGTGTTTCAACGATCGGGCACCATTCGGTCGAATTCCTTATAATAAAGCTAGTGCAAATTTGTCCTACAGAGAGCATATGAATCGAGGACGTTATTATGCCAATATTTGACCAAAATCAAAACTAGCTGAATGTTTTAGTATTGTTTATACAAATTATTTCTATTTAAGATGTAATACATTTTTTTTTTTTTCCCCCTCTAAAACATCGTCTATAGAAATTTATTTTCAGTTAGATGATTTGTGACAGATATTATCAGGGAAATTCAATGAGGCCTTAACGGTACTTTTCTGACAGTAGCTTTCTTTAGAACTACCTGTGCCTAATTCAAACAAGTATTTGCCACCAGTGTCAGTAATGTTACCAAAACTGGAGCAAAGTCAGGTGGTTATTACTACTGCCACGTTAAAAACTTGTTGCTATGGCATCAACAGATTTTTATTTATTTTTTTAAATCATCACCAGTTTGCAGATTAGGAAACTGGCGGTAATGCAGACCAGCTCTGAGCTGGTGTATGGAAGTAGGCCAGTGCTGAGAGGGGGGCAAGATAGTTCAAGGAAACCTATGTATGTGACCGCTGTCCACACAGTGCCCCATTTAACTGTTGCGTGTGAGATTCCCCAGTGGAAAGCTAAATATGAAATGGGCCAGGTATACTGTACAGGTGAGAGGCCCCAAGGGGGCAGTAAGCAGAGTTTTAAAGTACAAAGAATCAGTTATACAAAGAATACAACCTTTTATTGATGTATAAACAGTATAAAACTGCTTATACAATTAGGGCTAAAGATAGCCCAATGGCCATATTACAAAATAATGGTTGCCTCTACATGTTTCAACACAAACTTGGCTTCTTCTGGAGCTTTTGTATGACCTTTTTATTTTAAAAGAATTACCACCTGTTGAATGGTCGCGATTCCGGATACTCCCCAAGAGGTCCAATAGGGACGTCCTATGCCACAAGAGTAAAAGGAAAACAGTTGCGTTATAGTTACACCTGTTATTTTTAAGAAGTTTTGTCAAATCGATCAATATTAATCTTTCCCCATAAACGGACTTCATCCATTACCAGCACGCTTGCAGGTGCTTGTACCCTCCAAGCGTTTCCTTTATTTCACTTTGCCACCGTTGCTTGACTCGGTGTCTGAGAATGACACTATATACCCAGGGAGGATCAAAGAAATTGAATCTGTCCCAAGGGATTAAGCCTTTTTGGGAAATGAGGATTGAGCCTCACCAACAGCAGGATAATGCCGTGTACACGCAATCGGACATTTCGACAGTAAAACCGTGGATTTTTTTTTTTTCCGACTGAATGTTGGCTCAAACTTGTCTTGCACAAAGCAAAAATACGAAAGAAGCTTGGACAGCCGCACTCCAAAAATGTTCCTTTTAATTAAAAACTATCACAAAATAAACATGCCACAGCAAAAATTGGGACAAAAGCTAAAGCTTTGCACTGTAGCTTCAGTGCTTAGTCATAGCTAGTACACACACCAAATGAACATTGAGAATATATATGCTTCACCTCACTGGTCACATGATCAGCGAGATGATGATTAGAGGCCCAGTAAACGAGCAATGAACTGGTAAACTGGTGCCTCCTGTGAACCCAGGTAAATCAAAGACATGTGATTGAGAAACCTTTTCCCCCTCCACACACCCATATACTTTCTATAAATCTGTACGTGTTGTTTGTTTGGATGTTATAGGAAAGCAAAAAGTGAGAATAAAAAGTAAAAAAAATAAAATATATATATATATATATATACATATGATGTGTGTGAATTGTATCTAGATGTGTTGTATAAAGTGACTTATGAATAAAAAAATTGATGAATAAGTGAGTAAAGATATATGTGGTGAATATGTTTTATAAGAACTAAACATTTAAAAAAAATAATAATGTTTAAAAAAATAATAATAATTAAGTGATGAATGCTGTTCATAATATACAGTGCAGAAAATAAGTATTTGAACACCCTGCTATTTTGCAAGTTCTCCCACTTGGAAATCATGGAGGGGTCTGAAATTGTCATCGTAGGTGCATGTCCACTGTGAGAGACATAATCCAAAAAAAAAAATCCAGAAATCACAATTTATGATTTTTTAACTATTTATTTGTATGATACAGCTGCAAAGAAGTATTTGAACACCTGTCTATCAGCTAGAATTCTGACCCTCAAAGACCTGTTAGTCTGCCTTTAAAATGTCCACCTCCACTCCATTTATTATCCTAAATTAGATGCACCTGTTTGAGGTCATTAGCTGCATAAAGACACCTGTCCACCCCATACAATCAGTAAAAATCCAACTACTAACATGGCCAAGACCAAAGAGCTGTCCAAAGACACTAGAGACAAAATTGTACACCTCCACAAGACTGGAAAGGGCTATGGGGAAATTGCCAAGCAGCTTGGTGAAAAAAGGTCCACTGTTGGAGCAATCATTAGAAAATGGAAGAAGCTAAACATGACTGTCAATCTCCCTCGGACTGGGGCTCCATGCAAAATCTCACCTCGTGGGGTCTCAATGATCCTAAGAAAGGTGAGAAATCAGCCCAGGACTACACGGGAGGAGCTGGTCAATGACCTGAAAAGAGCTGGGACCACCGTTTCCAAGGTTACTGTTGGTAATACACTAAGACGTCATGGTTTGAAATCATGCATGGCACAGAAGATTCCCTTGCTTAAACCAGCACATGTCAAGGCCCGTCTTAAGTTTGCCAATGACCATTTGGATGATCCAGAGGAGTCATGGGAGAAAGTCATGTGGTCAGTTGAGACCAAAATAGAACTTTTTGGTCATAATTCCACTAACCGTGTTTGGAGGAAGAAGAATGATGAGTACCATCCCAAGAACACCATCCCTACTGTGAAGCATGGGGGTGGTAGCATCATGCTTTGGGGGTGTTTTCTTTATCGTACATCACGGGACACAGAGCGCATAGCCATTACACTTGGGTTATATGGGTACCTTCAGGTGTGGACACTGGTGTAATCAACGTCACAGGAAGTTCCTCCCTATATAACCCCCTCCCACTGAGAGTGCTTCAGTTTTTTCGCCAGTGTCTTAGGTGTTGGTCACTTCTAGCTGTCCCTCGGAGGTCTCGGGACCCAGGATAGCTAGCCGGATCCGTCCGAAGTGCTTCAAAGCCAAGGAGTACGGTACCCGGGCCCTGCCTGCGTGGGGTGTTGCCTATAATGCCTCTCCTTGGAGGGCTGGATTCTGGGCTCCAGTGCCTTGGTCTCTCCCAGGACTAAACGCTACTGATGCCAGGATGCTATATAGGTCCAGGGGTGTGGGTTCCTTAACACAGGACCCCGGTCCCTGAAGGTCCGAGACAATACCCACGGAGATGGGGGAAGATTGGGCCTCTTGCAGTTTGCAATACCCTGCGGCGTGGAGCAGGTAAGAGGGAACCTGCGGGACTTGGTTCGACAGTAGGTATCCCCCTGGGGGTTCTGGGTTGGCTAATGGTATGCTTGTGCATCAGCCACTATCTCCACTATGTCTGTGTGGGCAGGATGGGATACTAATGTTTACCCAGATAACATGTAGATATATGTATACTTGTGTAAGATATATATTTGCTACTCACCCCAGGTCTGCCTGTTAGCATTGATACTGCAACCCCACATGTTTTAAAGAGGAAATTGCTGGTGAAAACTCCTGTTTCTTAGGAAGCCCATGGGGACAGCTTCCTCTCTCTGTGCACTACAATAAGATTAGTGCTTACCTGGTGTCTGTTGGTCCTGCCTGGCGCTGGTCCATGTTTTTTCCTCTGCTCTGCTTCCTCCATGTTGTTTTCAGCGTGGGGGGGGTGCGCGCGCGTGTGCGCGCGTGCACGCCGCCTTTTATAGCGTTGGGGGGGCGGGCCAGCAGCGTCAGGGTCTGTTTAAAAGTAAAACTTTTTCTCTGGCTGGTCTTTCCCTCCTGGAGGCAGAGGAAGAAGGACACAGAGCGCGCAGCTGGGTCTTATGGCCACAGTGACACCCAGTGGCGGTTTGTGGATCTTCAGGTCTAGGACTTAGTTCCACTATTGACCAGAAAGAAAAAAAAAAAAAAAAAAGTTTTTTTGCTTAAAGGGACTCAGCCTTAGATCCAGCAGTATCTGAGTCAACCTTGGACTCCGGCTAACGGGCATTGGTGTTGCAATACTCACAGGTTTTCCTCAGTATTGCCACCTCCCAGGCGGGTAAAAAAAAAAAAAAAAATTTTTTTTGAAAAAAAAATATATATACAAAATTTTTCATTTTCCTCAGCCTGTTCTCATATTAATTACTCCTAGCTACAACAGTCAGGTGTTGGCTAGAGGGGTGACTCAAGGTTGTGCAATGGCTCCAAAGGCATCAGGACCAGCCAAGGCTGCAAAAGGTGCCAAGAAACAAAAGGGGTCTCCATCGGGGTCAGAGGATTTGGGCCAGGCTTCAACGGCCCCACCCTCACCAGTTAGACCACCGAGTAGCATAGTACAAGAGCCATTGGGGGTGCTGGGGGCAGAGGCGGCCCCCGATCCACCCATTCCCGTTTACGTAACGGAAGAAATGCTAGCGACCACCCTGGGTGGGCTAGAGAAAAGGTTAACTGCTTTGTTTGCCCGCCCTTTGCCAAGTAGCAAACGGGCTAGATCCCCCTCACCTAGTTTGGTGTTTTCAGATGCGGAGGTCTCCTCTTCGGAGGAACGGGACCCACAAGGGGATCAAGCAGACCCAAGTCCCGAAGGTTCAGACATGGAGGGTTCCACTGTAGATGAATATTTTTCGGCCTCTCAAGCGGAGAGCCTGTGGATCCAGTCTTTGACCGATATAGTTCGCACTGCTTTTAAACTTCCAGTGCCAGAACTAGTAGCCCCTGTGGTATCCTCATTGGGTTCTTTAAAGGCTCCATTAACTTGTGTGTCTTTTCCGATTCACCCCCTTCTGCGGAGCGTGATTTACCAGGATTGGGCTCGACCTGATAGGATCTTTATCCCTCCTAAGAGGTTCTCTATTCTCTATCCTATGGAAGAGGAATTTTTAAAGAAATGGGCACTCCCCACAGTGGACGCGGCCATTTCCTGCGTGAATAAATCCCTGACCTGTCCGGTTGAAAATGTCCAGATGTTCAAGGATCCGGTCGACAAAAAATTAGAGACCCTACTGAAGGCTTCTTTCACCACAGTAGGTGCCATGGTTCAGCCAGTGGTGGCAGCCATTGGCGTTTGTCAGGCCTTAAAGGATCAGGCAAAACAGATATTAAAGGACATGCCGGCTCAGCAAACTCGTGAATTAGCAGATTTCCCTAGGGCTCTCTGCTTTGCAGTAGATGCTATTAAGGACTCCATCCAACAGGCATCCCGGTTATCTCTGCTGGTGGTTCACATGCGTCGTCTTTCGTGGCTAAAGAACTGGTCAGCAGAGGCACCCTGCAAAAAGCTTTTAGCAGGGTTTCCCTTTCATGGGGGAAGACTATTCGGTGAAGACCTAGATAAATATATCCAAACCATATCAAGTGGTAAAAGTTCTTCCTTACCGGTCAAGAAAAGACCGCGTGGGCCCGCGTTTAAACGACAGGCCTTTGCAGGCTCGGCCCCTTCGACTTCCCGTCAGTATCGACGGCCTCCCGGGCGTTCAGCAGTTAATAGCCGCCCACAGGGACAAGCCGCGGCAAACAAGAGGCCCTGGTCTCGCAAGCCGGCTAAACCAGTCATCAAGTCAGATTCATGAAGGGGCGCCCCCACTCTCTTGGGTGGGGGGAAGACTTCAGTTTTTCTCCGAAGTCTGGAAGGCCAGAATTCCCGACTCTTGGCATACCTGGACGATCTCCTGGTTATCGACAGATCAGCTTCCAACCTCAATCATGCAGTAGTCCGCACAGTTCGGCATCTACAAGAATTCGGGTGGGTTGTGAACCAAGGAAAATCGAGGTTGCAACCCACAAGACAGTTGGAATATCTAGGCCTTCGGTTAGATACAGAATGCCAGAGGATATTTTTACCTCAAGAAAAGATCAGGTCATTGACTCAAACAATTCAAATAGTCCTAGGCAAAAAGAGGCCGACTATTCGCCTATGCATGCGACTGCTGGGAAAGATGGTAGCCGCCTTCGAAGCAGTGCCCTATGCCCAGATCCATACCAGAGTTCTCCAGGCAGCTATTCTCTCTGCTTGGAACAGGTCCATACAGGCATTAGACCGTCCATTAGGTCTTTCCCCAGGAGTCAGGCACAGCCTGTACTGGTGGCTGGTCCCTCAAAAGTTGTCAAAAGGGAAAACCTTTTGCCCCATCACGTGGAAAATAGTAACCACAGATGCCAGCCTAACAGGTTGGGGGGCAATCTTAGGAAAACGGACCCAGCAGGGACAGTGGTCAGAGGCAGAAAGTCTGCTTCCCATCAATGTCCTAGAGATCAGAGCTGCTCGGTTGGCCCTGGTCGCCTGGACTCTCCCCCTGCAGGGTCTGCCAGTAAGGATACAGTCTGACAATGCCACGGCGGTGGCATACATAAACCACCAGGGGGGCACAAGGAGCCTAGCGGCTCAAAGGGAAGTAAACCTGATTTTCTCATGGGCCGAAGCCCATGTACCCTGCATCTCAGCAGTGTTCATCCCAGGGATAGACAATTCTCAAGCAGATTTTTTGAGTCGTCAACAGTTACTCCCGGGAGAGTGGTCTCTTCACCCCCAGGTATTCCAAGAGATTTGCCAAAGATTCGGAGTTCCCGATGTGGACATCATGGCAACAAGATTCAACAAGAAATTGGACAAATTCGTATCCCGAGCCAGGGACCCCTCGGCCTACGGGACCGATGCGTTGGTTTGCCCCTGGCACCAGTTTTCTCTCCTGTATGCGTTCCCTCCACTACAGATGATTCCCCGCCTTCTACGAAGGATCAGGGTGGAGCGCAGGCCGGTGATCCTGGTGGCCCCAGCCTGGCCCAGAAGGGCTTGGTACGCACTCATCGTGAGGATGTCAGTAGGGGCACCGTGGCCACTCCCCCTGCGCCCAGATCTGCTGTCTCAGAGCCCGATCGACCACCCTGCTTCACAGCAGCTAAATTTGATGGCTTGGCGGCTGAATCCCTAATTCTTAAGGGCAGAGGCCTCTCAGCCCAAGTCATATCTATGTTAATTCAGGCTAGAAAGCCAGTCTCTAGAAATATCTATTACAGAGTCTAGAGGACCTATGTGGAGTGGTGCGAGTCTCAAGGAAGGCATCCTCGCAAGTTTTTTATTGACAGGATCTTGCGATTCCTCCAGGTTGGCGTTGACAAGGGGTTGGCTCTTAGTACTCTAAAGGGGCAGGTGTCTGCCTTATCGATATGGTTTCAAAGGCCTTGGGCCACGCATTCGCTTGTGAAAACCTTCTTGCAGGGGGTCTTGCATGTGAATCCCCCTATTAGAGCTCCCCTCTGCCCCTGGAATTTAAATCTGGTCTTGTCAGCCTTACAAAAGCAGCCGTTTGAACCTCTGACAGAAATCCCTCTTGTGCTGCTAACCCGAAAGTTGGTTTTCTTGGTGGCTATGGCTTCGGCCAGAAGGGTCTCCGAGCTGGCAGCCTTGTCTTGCAGGGAACCGTACCTGATTCTGCATAAGGACAGAGTGGTTCTGCGGCCTCAACCTTCTTTCCTTCCTAAGGTCATATCCAGTTTTCACTTGAATCAGGACCTAGTCCTACCATCCTTCTTTCCTACTCCCCAGTCCAGAGAGGAAAGACTGCTTCATACTTTGTACATGGTCTGAGCCATTAGGGTTTATCTCAAGGCTACAGAGAAGATTCGGAAAACAGATGTGCTTTTCGTTCTTCCGGATGGCCCCAAGAAGGGTCAGCCGGCTGCCAAGTCTTCCATGGCTAGGTGGATTAAGCAGCTGATTTGTCAGGCCTATGGTCTGAAGCGCGTTCCACCTCCCTTATCAGTTAAAGCCCATTCTACGAGGGCCATGAGTGCCTCTTGGGCGGCACACCATCAGATCTCTATGGCACAGGTTTGCAAAGCGGCAACCTGGTCTTCCGTACATACGTTTACTAAATTTTATAAGTTGGACGTCGCAAAGGCTACGGACGCAGCATTTGGGCAGGCGGTCCTACGGGCAGCAGTATAGAATCCTCTGGCCCGGTTCACGCCCCCTTTTTTTCTGTTGGTGGAGCTATTTTACCTCCTGATAATGTTTTTTGTTTGGCTATTTTTGGCCTTACGGTCTCCCTCCCTTCATGGAGCATTGCTTTGGGACATCCCATATGTAATGACTATGCGCTATGTGTCCCGTGATGTACGATAAAGAAAAGAGGATTTTTAATAACAGCTTACCTGTAAAATCCTTTTCTTGAAGTACATCACGGGACACAGAGCTCCCACCCCTCTTTTGGGGAACATTGTGTAACCTCGGAGAAATTGCTTGCTACAAAACTGAAGCACTCTCAGTGGGAGGGGGTTATATAGGGAGGAACTTCCTGGGAAGTTGATTACACCAGTGTCCACACCTGAAGGTACCCATATAACCCATATGTAATGACTATGCGCTCTGTGTCCCGTGATGTACTTCAAGAAAAGGATTTTACAGGTAAGCTGTTATTAAAAATCCTCTTTTTCTGCACATGGGACAGGGCGACTGCATTGTATTAAGGAGAGGATGACCGGGGCCATGTATTGCGAGATTTTGGGCAACAACCTCCTTCCCTCAGTTAGAGCTTTGAAGATGGGTCGAGGCTGGGTCTTCCAACATGAAGTAAGAAGCATATCAAGGTTCTGGCGTGGCCTAGCCAGTCTCCAGACCTAAACCCAATAGAGAATCTTTGGAGGGAGCTCAAACTCTGTGTTTCTCAGCGACAGCCCAGAAACCTGACTGATCTACAGGGAGTGCAGAATTATTAGGCAAATGAGTATTTTGACCACATCATCCTATTTATGCATGTTGTCTTACTCCAAGCTGTATAGGCTCGAAAGCCTACTACCAATTAGGCATATTAGGTGATGTGCATCTCTGTAATGAGAAGGGGTGTGGTCTAATGACATCAACACCCTATATCGGGTGTGCATAATTATTAGGCAACTTCCTTTCCTTTGGCAAAATGGGTCAAAAGAAGGACTTGACAGGCTCAGAAAAGTCAAAAATAGTGAGATATCTTGCAGAGGGATGCAGCACTCTTAAAATTGAAAAGCTTCTGAAGCGTGATCATCGAACAATCAAGCGTTTCATTCAAAATAGTCAACAGGGTCGCAAGAAGCGTGTGGAAAAACCAAGGCGCAAAATAACTGCCCACGAACTGAGAAAAGTCAAGCGTGCAGCTGCCAAGATGCCACTTGCCACCAGTTTGGCCATATTTCAGAGCTGCAACATCACTGGAGTGCCCAAAAGCACAAGGTGTGCAATACTCAGAGACATGGCCAAGGTAAGAAAGGCTGAAAGACGACCACCACTGAACAAGACACACAAGCTGAAACGTCAAGACTGGGCCAAGAAATATCTCAAGACTGATTTTTCTAAGGTTTTATGGACTGATGAAATGAGAGTGAGTCTTGATGGGCCAGATGGATGGGCCCGTGGCTGGATTGGTAAAGGGCAGAGAGCTCCAGTGCGACTCAGACACCAGCAAGGTGGAG
This sequence comes from Rana kukunoris, assembly GCA_029574335.1. NCBI lineage: Eukaryota > Metazoa > Chordata > Amphibia > Anura > Ranidae > Rana > Rana kukunoris. The sequence continues at coordinate 198,426,854 of CM056051.1, forward strand.
GTGGAGTACTGGTTTGGGCTGGTATCATCAAAGATGAGCTTGTGGGGCCTTTTCGGGTTGAGGATGGAGTCAAGCTCAACTCCCAGTCCTACTGCCAGTTTCTGGAAGACACCTTCTTCAAGCAGTGGTACAGGAAGAAGTCTGCATCCTTCAAGAAAAACATGATTTTCATGCAGGACAATGCTCCATCACACGCGTCCAAGTACTCCACAGCGTGGCTGGCAAGAAAGGGTATAAAAGAAGAAGTACTAATGACATGGCCTCCTTGTTCACCTGATCTGAACCCCATTGAGAACCTATGGTCCATCATCAAATGTGAGATTTACAAGGAGGGAAAACAGTACACCTCTCTGAACAGTGTCTGGGAGGCTGCGGTTGCTGCTGCACGCAATGTTGATGGTGAACAGATCAAAACACTGACAGAATCCATGGATGGCAGGCTGCATGAGTGTCCTTGCAAAGAAAGGTGGCTATATTGGTCACTGATTTGTTTTTGTTTTGTTTTTGAATGTCAGAAATGTATATTTGTGAATGTTGAGATGTTATATTGGTTTCACTGGTAAAAATAAATCATTGAAATGGGTATATATTTGTTTTTTGTTAAGTTGCCTAATAATTATGCACAGTAATAGTCACCTGCACACACAGATATCCCCCTAAAATTGCTAAAACTAAAAACAAACTAAAAACTACTTCCAAAAATATTCAGCTTTGATATTAATGAGTTTTTTGGGTTCATTGAGAACATGGTTGTTGTTCAATAATAAAATTAATCCTCAAAAATACAACTTGCCTAATAATTCTGCACTCCCTGTAGAGAAGATCTGTGTGGAGGAGTGGGCCAAAATCCCTCCTCCAGTGTGTGCAAACCTGGTGAAAAACTACAAGAAACGTTTGACCTCTGTAATTGCAAACAAAGGCTACTGTACCAAATATTAACATTGATTTTCTCAGGTGTTCAAATACTTCTTTGCAGCTGTATCATACAAATAAATAGTTAAAAAAATCATACATTGTGACTTCTGGATTTTTTTTTTTCGATTATGTCTCTCACAGTGGACATGCACCTACGATGACAATTTCAGACCCCTCCATGATTTCCAAGTGGGAGAACTTGCAAAATAGCAGGGTGTTCAAATACTTATTTTCTGCACTGTATAATGCAGTGAGGTGTGAATATGCATATTGTGGTATCCATGAACCACTGTTGATATGTGTTGTTTGTGGATAAAGTGATGAGTAATAAGACAAAACAAAACAGAAAAATAAAAAGAGCCAAGATATGGAAACCATGCATAGGGTGACCAAAAAACGGGTATTTTCATATGTGAAAAGAAGTGAGTTTAAACAAGATCCGTGGACTAAGGATCGTGTGTTGTAGTGCTAAAGAATGTATTAAGCCGCGCACACACGATCGGTTCAAACCGATGAAAACAGACCGAAGTTCGCCCTCACCGGTCCAAACCGACCCTGTGTAGGCCCCAACGGTTCGTCATCCCTCGGTCCAAAAACAGGGGCTTACTTTAAAATTGAACCGATTGACGGGTAACCTTCTTGCACAAACTTGTTGGAAATTCCGAACGTCAAGAACGCTGTGACTTGCAACACTACGACGAGCTGATTCCGAGCATGTGTCGATTTGATTCCGAGAATGTGTAGGATTTTTGTGCGTCGGAATTGCATAGAGACGATCGGAAAGTTCTTGTTGGAAAAATTGAGAACCAGCTCTTAACCTCCCTGGCGGTATGATTCTTTAAGATTTTAGGTGCTGAAAGCGGTACCATTATTTGCAAGGGAATTTGGCGTTTTATACTGTAGGCTTGTAATTCTTAGGAATAACTCACTTAAATCTATCCAAACAAGAGTCTAATAGGCATCCCGGGTATGATTTTTTTTTTTTTATTAAAAATTATAATATAATAAATAATTATAACAAATAATAATATAATTATAGTAAAAACTATTCAATAATGTAATCAAATCAAAATCACTGAAATTTGCTCAGTTGCAGAATTTTTGCTGTCATTATTTTTTTTTTTTTTATGACGAATTTCCCCACAAATCGCTATCGCTAAATTCTGCAAGTGATTATAATTTATTATCGCTGTTTTCTAGCTGATCTAAAACCATTTTTGACATAAAGGGACATTTTTGGTTGCTATGGGCAATCTACAGTTTCCAGGCAGAAAGAACAGTTTTTATTATATAAAAGAACATGCAGGGCACTGGACAGACCACTAGGGACATGGGGGGGGGTGTATTTTTTACATACAGTACTGTAATCTATAAGATTACAGTATACTGTATGTAAAGTGTTTTGTTTACTTTTTTGAATTTGGCGCCGTTCTCCGCTCCCGTGCGTCGTAACGTCGCAGGAAACGGAGCTCGGCGGCACACGGGGACGCTGTGTGAATCGATCGAGGACCCGCTCGCTCACACAGCGTGGATGCATCGCTGGATCCAGGAAGAAGGTAAGCCAGCGCGCGCTGCAGGCTCTGCATGTCTACCCAAAGCATGACTCAGGGATACCGTTCTTGGCAAGAAAAAAACACCCCGAGTCACGATCTGGAACACCGCCAGGGAGGTTAAACATTTGTTGTCGCAAATTCCGTCAGCAAATGTCCGATGGAGCCTACACAAAAGCTCACATAGAACATTTGTTGTCGGGGGGGGGGGACACCTGCTCTTTCCATTGCCAAAACCAAATCTAGAGTTACTCCAATACACTTCCTGATTTTAATATGCAGTTTTAGAGTCTTTTCACACTATGTGTAGTTGTCTGTTTGTTTTTCCTCATGGATTTACACCAGAACGCTCTGTTTCTCTGCATTCCAGAGCTGTGCAATATTAGGCAACTTGTTTGCACAATATCACACCTCTCTGGATGGCCTTACATGTCACTGCACAGCACAACACAGCTTGATGTGCAGTGACATGAAGGACGTCACAAAGTTTAGACACACCAAAGAAAAATCCCTATTCTCCTTTCCTTTTTATTCCTTTTCCTTTCCTAGTGGGACACAACCTGCCCTAGTTGAGGGGAAATTGGATGTTTCGTTGTAGCTGACTGATCAAATAATGCCTTAAATGATATACTACTACCTTGTTATATCCAGATTTTTTTTTCTTTTATTATTTCTTTCTTTACTATTGAGTCACACCTACATTTTTGTATGCACTACATTTTCTAAGTATGTTATTCCACATATGTAACTTTTTTTTCTCAGATGCATGCTACCTGAATTTGTATTGCATCAATGCTAAATAAAATATTAAACCACAAAACAACATGCAGTTTAGAAAACAAAGCAGAACACGACTTCGTTCTCATGGACGTACACCCGCTTTGAGGGCCGTCCTTTGCACACATGTACGGATAGGTATGCACACTTGAATGAGGCCTAGTAGTGCAGCTTGTTTGGGGGGATCTGTACCTTCCATATAGCAAAAAAGTTTGCTGTCCACGTGTTTTATGATTACCTGAAAAATGTCTGTCCATGTAATTTGCATACCCTCTGTTAGATTGTAAGCTCTAATGAGCAGGGCACTCTGACTCCTCCTGTATTGTATAGTAACTGTACTTTCTGCCCTCATGTTGTAAAGCGCTATGTAAACTGTTGGTGCTATATAAATCCTGTATAATAATAATAAACCATTTGTTTTTTTCTGTTCAAGTTGGAACATTGTAAAATGCCCCAACTATACAAATGGTGTATATAAGTGGCGCTGCCTATGAACTGAAACGTGATCTAGTGGATCAAATTGGTGATTTAAACCCAAATAGATTGTGTTATTACAGAGTCACCTGTCAATTGTAACCTTAGTGAGATGCCATGTGCATTCATCAAATTCCCACTATGTGTATTAGGCCTCATGCACACTGGACGTTTTTACAGCAGCTGTTTTTGGCACTAGACGTTTTTTTTCTACAGTCAATAAACTCTCCATCATGTTATCCTATGTGTCCATGCACACATAGACTGGTAACAGCAGTTTTTGGCAGTGCCAAATTTTTTATCTCAATAGATTTTTATTGAGTGATTAACATGGTATACATTTAGAAAAATGTATAAACCACAGCTTATCGCGGCAAGCCAGGGCGGATAGCAAAGCCTATGTTCCTGATAGGAGAAGAGAAGAAAGGAGGGTGCCTCCCCTCGGACACCCCAAAAGGGTGCTAAACTGTGCCCGCAAGAGGGTGTCCTCCCCCTCCCCTGCAGGTCTGATCTTGGATAACCACACAGGCGTCATAATGTAAATCAGCAACATGAGGAGTGGGAAAAATCAAAGATGAGATTCAAAGGATTTAGCAAGACCAGGGGAGTCAGTCCACTGTTGCCAGTTTCGGAGGCTCTGTGTTCTGTCCCGGTGACGTAATGAAAGTGTTGTTTCATGTGTAAAGTGTGTGTGTGGGTGGTGCGGATCACGTCTTGAAGAGTGGGAGGATCCAGGTCTTTCCATTTCCTAGTAATACTGAGACGTGCGGCCAGGAGTATGTGTAGAATGATATTCCTTGAAGGGTTAGGGAAGCGTTCTATAGTCAGGGATAGCAATGCTAAGGATGGTTGCATGTCTACTGTCAATTTCGTTACATCATAGATCAGTTGAAACACCAATCGCCAAAAAGAGGTAAGTTTGCGGCAGTCCCACAGAATATGAACGAGGTCACCCTTTTTCCCACACTTCCTCCAACAAGTATTGTCAAGTGAGGAGTCAAATTTAGCCAACCTGTCAGGAGTTAAAGGGGTGTTCCAGCCGCAATTTTTTTTTTTTTTTTAAAGTCAGCAGCTACTAACAGTGTAGCTGCTGACTTTAAATAAGGACACTTACCTTGTCCTACTTGCCCGCGCTGATGGCCCCCCCCCGATGCCGATCCCATGATCGATCAGGGTCACGCGCCACCATTCACACTATGGGAAACAGGCAGTGAAGCTGTACGGCTTCACTGCCCATTTCCTACTGCGCCTGCGTGAGTCTCACGCTGGCTTGTAAATGGGCGGCTGCTCTCTGAGAACACACGCAGTTACCAGAAAGCAGCGCGCCCCATTCACAAGCAGAAGAAGAAAACACACCGCGGTGTGGAAGAGGCAGATTACGGACTTCCGCATAGCAACAGGTATTTTGGGTGAGTATTTTTTTTTTCACTTTTTTTTATTTAATTTTTTTAAAATATATGGTCAAATGTTGTTTTCCTGGGTGGAACTCTGCTTTAAATACCGGCGGTGGGTATATTTAAATGCGAGCTCCCAGAGCGTTGAACAGCACGTGGCCCTGTAGGTAGAGTGGCAAGCTTTTTGCCATTGATCTAGTGTGAACTGTTGTCCCAGGTCAGTTTCCCATCTGGTCAGCGCAGAAGAGCTAGTGAATGAGGTTTTGGAGCTAAGTAACTGAAAAAAAAAAGATATAGCTTTTTGATGTACCTTAGGGGATCTAAAGTAGATCCAGGCATGTTGAGGTATTGTGCAAGTCCAGAGAGGCAAGGCAGTGTGTAGTGCGTAAGTAGAGGAAGGATTCAGAGTTTGGTAATTGAAATTCGTCTTGTAATTCAGAGAATGTCTTGATCCTGTCAGAGGTTAGCAGATTAGATAGGTGAGTTACTCCCTTGTCTTTCCAAGAGGAGTGGGATGATGAGACCATCAAATGTCGTAGGACTTCTATAGGGATGGGAACTAGTGATTGTATGGGGTGGTCTGTGGTCAGCCTAAGGAAACGGATCCATGCTCTAATAGTCGCTAGGCTGGCAGCGAGTAGCCAGGAAGTAAGGTTATTGCGCGGGACTAAGGATTCTTCTTTTTTTCCCCAAAGTGTAGGAGGGGGGGAGGGTAGAAACCATTCCCTTGTTTGTGTGAGAATGGACGCCAGGTAGTAGTCATGAAAGTTAACATATCCCATGCCGCCTGCTAAACGGTGCTTTACTAATTGACTGTGGCTGCATCTGGTCTTTCTTCCCTTCCAAATAAATTTTGATAAAATGGATTGGGATGGGGATGGTCCGAAATAAATATAGCATTTGGGGAAGATGGCACGGCAGTGGCAATTTTGAGCAGTAAAAAAAAAAGTGGGTTCCTACAGGAGAGTCAAGACGCTTTCTACGTTGCAGATAGAGAAAGGAGCTGTGTGTTAGTGGGTGTCCTGACTCTCCTGTAGTCCAAGGGAGGGGGCAAGTACGAGACTCCACACCAGGGAGAAAGCCTCACATTACTGTGTGGAGTTACAGACAGAAGAACAGGAAGTGAGGATTTCTCAGAAGAAATAAGGACATTTAAAAGCAAAATGGAAGGATGAGGTAAGTGAAGGAGGACTGCACTAAGGTAAAGGAAGCTATTTAGGAAAAAAAATTGTACCTTTACAACCCCTTTAAAAACTGATTGTATTTTTGAATTCTTTCAAGTGCAGAGGAGGGGTTTGGGGTCGTGTAGATTCCATATTCCTCCATAAAAAGTACATGTCACTATCTATTACTGTCACACCAAATGTTTACATTCCTTGTGACAGCAATAACAGTGATAAAAAAAAAAAGAAAAAAGGACCGTTTAAAAATAAAACGTTTAAATCTACAGAATATCGGCTTTAAAAGCAACTATAAAAATTGGTATCGGCCCTGGAAAAAAAACATCATGGTTGACTCCCAACGCATAGAAAAACAGAAGATGAATAGCACACTTTGACAATTGCATAATCTAGTGAGCAGCTTAATGTCAAACATCCTTCTTTACATCAACAATACTTAGGCATGGAATAGTCATAAAGAGGTGTACATATTTTATTCACAGCTGACAATAACCAGAGCCCTATTATGCCAAACGGTGCTCTGTGTATGTATATATATATATATATATATATATATATATATATATATATATATATATACATACACACGGGACCTCTTTGGTAGAATTCTAAACCTTAAGCGGTAATACCAGGATTAAGAAATAATGCAAACAATGATACATTCTCACGTGAAGGTGAGCCTGTACTGTTGCCAAGGTTCCCATCTATGATGGAATTTATCAGAGGTGCTATCTTTGTAGACCATCAATTGTTCATACCCAAAGGTTACATCTAAATGCTGCTTAACCTTGGTTACGTTAGGAACCATGGTCAACTTCAATTTCCTCACAATCATACGGGGTGCTACAGAAAGAATATTTAGGGCGATAGGGCTTAACTAAAGGTGGGTATTTATCCATGTTCAAGCTTAAAAGTGCTTGTTCCACATTTGCTTTAATGATTATACCTTTCAGTCCTGACACTAATTTGAAAACTGCGTTCCGATACCTGCAATTTTTTTTTACATATTGTCTTTAGTTATATTTTTAGTTTATGTTAGTTTTCAGGAAGGAAAAAAGTTCACCAGAGGGGTAGAGAGAAGGTGGGCTACTTTTTTCCGACGGAAATCCCGCTCGTGTGTACAGGGCATTAGAAATGATATCAGGGAGACGAGCACTGATTGCCTAGGTTCTAGAGACTGACCATTTTTTCTCATTTCAAAGAATATATTGATGAAGTAAATACAACTATTATAAGACTAACAAGCTCTGTTCACATATCGCATTGCGGGAACAAGCTCCTCCATCGCATTTTTCATAGAGCGATTCACAAGATTTTGCATAGGACCAGCCCATTCACTTGAATGGGTTGCCCTGTATGCATTTGTTGCCTGAAAAGAATATCCTGCTTCTTTTTGGGTGACGAAAGCGATTCACAAGATTTTGTATGTCACATATGACCAGCCTATTCACTTGAATGGGTTGCCCTATATTCGTTTATTGCCTGAAGACAAGCTCCTACTCCTTTTTGGGTGAAGAGAGGTTCACAAGATTTTGCGTGTTGCATAAGGCCGGCCCATTCACCTGCATTGGATGCCCTTTATGCTATGTTTGTTGCCTGAAAATAATCTCCTGCTTAGTTTTGGGCACCAAGCTTTATGGAGTTTTTAAACACACGGTTTGGCACGATCGGCAAATGATCTTGTCGAGCAGCAATCGTGGTACGATCACGTTTGGGGTGCCATTGTAAGAATATTGACACGTCCTGCTGTGATTTGGGATCTTGCTGCGATTCTGCCCGTGATCCCAAATCACAAGATAGGAAAGGGGCCTCAGGGTTTTTGTAGTCATTTGGAGTTCATGGATCGACTTCTCAAATTCTTCTTATTTTCATATTTTATTTTGTAACTCCACTTTTGTTTTACATTTTCTATTCTTAAGAAAAAGCTGTGTGTTTTCCACAATGTTTCCTGAATGGGTGTTTTTTCTTTATTATATAGGATTTATATATACAGTTTACGCAGCGCTTTACAATATAAAAGGGAGACAATACAGTTATAATACAATAAAATACAGAGGGCCCTGCTCAGAGGAGCTTACAATCTAATAGGGTGGGGCAGGTGGTACAAAAGTTTATAACTGTGGGGAATGAGCTGATGGAAGTGGTAAAAGATTAGTTGGAGACGTGATAGGCTAAAGAGGTGAGTTTTCAGGCATCCACTGAAGGTTGCAAGAGTAGGGGATAGCCAGACAGGTTGAGGTAGCAAGTTCCAGAGGTTGGGAGAGGCTCTGTAAAAATCCTGGAGATGAGCATGGGAGGAGGAGACCAGAGAGCTTGAGAATAGGAGGTCTTGAGAAGAGCGGAGAGGAGGATTTGGGTGATATTTGGAGACAAGATTGGTGATGTAGCTCGGCGCAGATTTGTGAATGGCTTTGTATGTTGTGGTTAGTATTTTGAATTTAATGCGCTGGGCGATTGGGAGCCAGTGTAGGAGAGGAGAGGGTTGGCAGACACTGAGCAGTTGGTAAGGTGGATAAGCCTGGCAGCAGCATTCATGATAGACTGAAGAGGGGATAGCCTATGGAGAGGCAGGCCAAAGAGATGGGAGTTGCAATAGTCGAGGCGAGAGATAACAAGGGAGTGAATGAGGAGCTTGGTGGTTTAATTTGTTATAAAGGGGCGAATTTAACCACCTGGTGCACTTTCAGTGTTCTTTAGAAGTAATTAATCCTTAGGGAGTATCGCACAAAATTTTTCATTTCTATTACAGGGGATGCTTAAAATTTGATTTGTTTCTTTGTCTGAGAAAATCAGTGAGGCAATTGCACAAACCGCAACTAACAATTTCTGGGGGAAAAAGCGCCCAGAGGCGATTCAGTTTGCATGTGTTGTGTTATATAAGTTTCTCACTCACTCACTCTGTACACCAACTATGTCCAGATTATCTCCAGGTTGCCACACCGCAATACATTTTTTGTACAGTTTTAAAATTATAGTGGCCTCAGATTCAATTGAGACAATTTTTTAATAATATGAAATTACACAATGCAAAAACTTTTTTTTTAAGTAAGTTGAATTCCCCTTTGACTAGAGCCAGAGGCCTCACCATTAGGGTGACCACATTTCCAAACTGCCATTCAGCCCTGGTTCACACTGATGCGACTTTGAAATCGTGCTACTTTAGTAGCAAGGTCAACACGATTTTAGGTGCTACTTGATAGACATTTGTGTGGCTTCATACACAGATGTCTATAGAAATCGCACCTGAAATCGGCAAAAGTAGTGCAGGAACTACTTTTGCAAAACGGTGTGGTGCCACAAAATCGGTGTCGCACCGATTGGAACAGTGCCATTGCCGCCAATAGGCTTGCGACTTGCCATGCGATTTGAGAGATCGCTCCAATGTGAACCTAGGCTCAGGGACACACCCCCTCTCTCACCTTCCCCAAAAAAAGATGCGGGGGGGGGGGTAATGTAGTCTCTGAGTTCATGGGGAATTTGGCAGCTGGTTATTTGTCAGGTGAATGTGCCACTTGCCCCTAGATGCCACCCAAAGCCTGCCACCAGATGCAGTGCTGCTGTCACTCCCTCTGCATGTGCCACGTGAGGAGAAGGAAAGAAGTGGCGTCACTATCTGGAGAGTGAAGATCACACCAGTCTCTGCTGCTTATCGCTGGGTACCAGAGAAAGAGGAGGTGCCAAGTTGGGTGGGGACAGCAGTGCTGCACTAGGTACAGGCCTCACTCCCGGTCTCTCTGTCTGAGAGTAAAATGTCACTGGTTGCAAGATGCCAGGCAGCGCTGGCCCTAGCAACCAGTTCCGGAAATGTAGTTATCAGTAGGGGTGGCTGTGTCCTCTATTTCGTTCCGGGACATTATATTGTCCCAGAATGAAGGTGCCCGGGACCCAGGACAGACATGTCAATTGTGGAACAGTCCTGGGAAATCCGGGACACGTAGGCACTCTACTCACCATGCATTATTGAAGTCACTCCTCTACCTTTCTCCTGATTCTGATTCATGATTGGGGGGGGGGGGCGGTGGTAACATCTTTCTATTTGCCAATGCCTGATCTATACTCTTCTGCCACCATCTCACCATGCCATTTACTACTTCAAATATTTGTAATGTGTTCCCAATATTTAGATTCTGACCGGGAGCTCGCTTCCTGCTTATGCGCTTCTTTGTGTATTGTATATTGTGTTAAAAAAACAATTAAATCTGTCCTTTAAACAAATATATAATAGGAATGTATATTTGGTTAAAGTTGCTTTATGTGCTTGCACACAGAAATATCAACCAGCAGAGGGAGCCATGAGACTAAGTCTATAGCCATGTGAAAATAATTAGCACTGCAACACTTCAAAGGAATAAGCTGATGGAAACTATGAGCTACTGTTCACACACACCAATAAATTGAATGCATACACTTTAATTATCTACTGCACTTGTGAACACAACAATGATTACCGTGTGTCCTTGAGCAATTCATAAAGCGTGCTTACATTCAAGACAAAGAATCTGAAACAAATAGCAATCAATCGAGAAACATAAAAGTATTGTAGCAATGAATCATTTTTGTTTTTGAGGCATGAATGGGAAAGTTCACTAATTACTACTTTTGATAAAGCTCTTCAAAGATGATAAAACAAGTCCCAGCTAAAGCTTTCTACAGTTTACTGCCTTTGGTCCTCATGTGTTCAGTTTGTCAATTACTCGTATTTTTATTCCGAAATTAAAAGACAATCTTTTACTTTACAGTAAGCATGGAGTCCTCTTTTTGGAGAATACAAAGATTGGATGATATGTTATTGCTTAGTTGTTTTTATATTGTTTTTAACCTGCAATGTTTTTATGACAGTAGTAAGATATATGCCAAGGTAAAAGTGAACACAAAACACTATATTCTAGTTAATAATCAAATAAATGTATACATACATTATATACAAGTATTTATTCTGAAAGTAGAGCTAGATAAATTACAACATCATGCCCGCTGGAAGGCATATGGGATATGGTATATGTCACAGGTTTTAAAGATGGTGTTATGTACTCATTGCCCTCTCATATGCATTTCTACTACAGGCAATTGCAACATACCGTTAAGGCACAAGGTGATGTCGGCAGGTGGCACTTGTCTCCTACACCTATCTTTAATTTAATTCAATCAGCTGACAGCTCTAAGGCCCCTTTCATACTGGGGCTAGAGGTGCGGTTAGTGGTATAGCGCCGCTATTTTTAGCGGCGATATACTGTCAGAATTGTCGCAGAATTGCGGTGGTATTCGGCCACTAGTGGTGTGGTTTAACCCCCACTAGCGCCTGAAAAGGGGTTAATACCGCTCGCAATGCGCCTCTGCAGAGGTGCATTGCTGGCAGTATTCCATTGTTTTCAATGGAAAGGAGCGGTGGAAGATCGGTAAACACACTGCTCCAAAGATGCGGCTGGCAGCACTTTTGGAGTGGTCCCGCCAGTGCATCGCCTCAGTGTGAAAGAGACTGCAGAGCAGGAGTTTTTCAGGTGGTATTTAGGTGCTATTTTTAGCGCTAAAACCCCTGAAAAACTCCTCAGTGTGAACGTGGTATAAGGGATTTGTCTCCCAATGTTACAATATGCTATTATCTGAATTTCTTAAAGGGCATCCTAGAAATGTGGTGGCAAAATGGGAGAGGGATTTAGGCCCACTGGCGGGTGACCAATTGGAGGAGGTTTTTCAGGCTTTGGTATTGTGCTCACTTAAAGCGAAACTCCACCCAAAAGGGGAATCTCCGCTTATTTGCTTCCTCCCCCTTCCGCTGACACATTTGGCACCTTTTTTTTGGTGGGGGGAAAGCAGTTACCTGGTCTTGGCAGGTACCCGCTCCCACTTCCGGGTAAGATCGCTGCACGGCAATCTATGACATTTACGGTCCCTCCTCCTCTCCCCTGCTGGATTTTGGGACACAGAGGGACCATTCAGAAAGTGCAGCGTGACTAGCGCACATGCACAGTAGGAAAAAGGCTGTGAAGCCTCCAAGATTTACTTCCTGTTTGCCTTACTACAGATGCCTGCACCTGCACCCAAAGCCGATTGATGAATCGCCTAGGGGTGCTGACATTGTGGGATCCATGGACAGAAAGTATATATATAAATATATATATATATATATATATATATATATATATATATAAGTGTCCTTATATTAAAAGTCAGCAGCTACAGTATTTGTGTTTGCTGACATTTAATTATTGTTTATAGACTATCGGATCAAATATTGCGAGGAACTATACAAAATGCCAATATATAATAGATTAATCTGGCATTAAGCATTAAACACAATCCTGATATAAATATGAAAAGTAATATAATAAATATCTAAAAAGCAGCAATAATCAAATGAAACATGTGTAATTCTAGTGAACATATATAACATGCCACAATTCTCTCAACATGCGTATTTATAACATAAGTGAACAAATAAAGTCCTCTATAGGTGCCGATAATTGAATTCCAAACTGACTGGTGTTCCTCTATAAACAGTCCAAATCTATTGAATGAACAGGTGCTTCAGTGCAAAAATAATGACTTAAATATTCCTTTTATCTTCACAGAACCTCAAATGTGCTTTTGGTGTTTCACCTCAGTGCTCCCCCATTAGGTGTGTGCTCACCTTAAATAATGTGTGTCCTGGACTTGCTTCCCGTACTCCTGGAGTCTATGGGTAGCTATCTAGGCAGATGACCTTTTTCTGCGCACACAATAATAGACTGCTGTTTGTCTGTATCTTTATTGGCACATTGCAGATTTCAATATACATGTGAATGACACACGTGATATGCGGTAAAACTGGAAATAAGATATATATAACATTACCATACGATAATAAACAACATCATACAAATATTAACTGAGATGACTAACTACCTCCCTAACAGCCTGTGGAAGAGGAAGAAGAAGATTGCTTACCTCCGATGCCATGGATGGGGAGAGATAACGTCTAGGCCTGCTGCCTTAATCTTGAAAATGGAGATCCTAAGAGACATTCACTTCCTGACTAAAGAGGATATGACGATTTTGATGTCACATCCTATAAGAGCTAGATAGGAATATTTACACCCATATTAATGTTTGGCCAGTAGATGGCGCAAGCGTAACAGCTAACCTGAGACAAACATAATTCTGGCTTACTAATGTAATAACACATTAAACAACACAGTGAATTGTCTTTTTTGAACCTGAAAGGTATCCTGGAGACATAACACTCCCCGTCTGGCGTTTACCAATGCCACTACCAGCGTCATTAGACACAAGTAAAATCAAGTCCGATATGGGTCTGAAAAATGACTTTACTTCACCCTATTTGGAAGTCTTAACTTAAACCTTTCTGACATGCCCATCTTTGCTTGGGAATGTCTGTGTGATAAGTCCCAAAGGCCAGTCATTCTTGTGTGCTTGGCAGTCTTTAATGAGCACCACATCTCCTGACTTCAGGTCTGGTTTGTTAACTTGCCACTTATTTCTGGGTTGTAGGATTTGGATGTAATATCTCCTCCATCTGTCCCAGAAAGTGTTGGTTAGGCATTGCACCTGTCTCCATTGGCGTCTGTAAAGGTCTTTATCTGTAAACTCTCCACTTGGAGCACTGACTGTGTTGTTGTTTTTTTAGTGAGTAGAGTTGCAGGTGTCAGCAGCATGGGTTCCTCTGGATCGTTAGTAACTGGGATCAGAGGTCTAGCATTTATGATGGCTGAGACTTCAGCCATAAAGGTGGACATGCATTCATGCGTGAGTCTGGTATTCCCCATTTGAAGGAAAATAGAATCCAAGATCTTGTGGGCTACACCTATCATTCTTTCCCACACACCACCCAAATGTCCAGGTACATCCCTGTTGGTTGAGATACCTTTCCACGCTGTTGTTGTCTAGATTGGAAAGGAACTGAAGTTCTTTGACCGCTCCAGCAAAGTTGGTGCCCCTATCAGAGCGGATGTGCTTAACAGGACCTCTAATGGCAATGAAGTGCCTGAGAGCGTTGATAAAGCTGGAAGTGTCCATTGATTCAATCAACTCTATGTGAACAGCTCGAACAGTCATACAAGTAAATATAACTGCCCAGTGTTTGCTACTGGCATGACCTCCCCTGGTTTGGCGAGTAGTAACGGACCAAGGACCGATTACGTCAAGGCCCACACTTGTAAAAGGAGGGTCTGAGTTAAGTCTGTCAGATGGAAGGTCAGCCATCTTTTTGGTTTGTAAGAGTCCTCAGAGTTTGTGGCAGATTACACAATTAAAGATACACTTACTCACATCCCTCAAAGCTCCTTCAGTGAATAGCCGGCCTTGGTGCTTGACTTGACTGTGATAATGTTGTATAAGCAGGGCAGTGACATGGTGCTGAGCTGGGAGAATGAGATGATGCTTCTCGTGGTGCTCCAAGGTAGCTTCTTTAAGGCGACCTCCTATTCTCAACAGATTACTGCTGTCGAGGAATGGATTAAGTTTCCTTAAGACACTGTCTTTAGGGATTGTTTTTTGTTGTGATTACAGTCGATCTCTCTAGCAAAGGTCTCTTGTTGCACAGTGTAGACGATCAGATGTTTTGATTGCTCTAGTTCAATCACTGAGTAGGTATCTTTACAGCGGTGACAGCCTTTGCAATTAGTCTTTTTCCCAAAGGAACGGGCTATGTGGGATAAGGAAGTAATAGCTCTAATGACTGATTTCCATGTGGAAAACCTGGAGAACCAATGAGATTTGAGTCAGTTTTGTGAAGCCACCGTGACTAATGCAGACACTTGTGGACGAACTTCTGCATCCTTGACTGCGTCTATCAAGCTAAAGGTCTCTGATTCAGAAGTGTTGTGTTCTGAATTGTACAGGAATGCAGGGCCTGTAAACCATGTTGTGTCCTTAAGACAGTTGGCTGGGACAGCTCTGGTCGCTAGGTCTGCGGGATTGTGCTTAGTTGGAACGAAGTGCCACTGTTTTGGGTGTGTGGATCCCCTAATCCTCAACACTCGATTACTGATGTAGACGTAGAAGCATCTGGTTTAGTTGTAGATGTTCCCCAGGACTACTTTACTGTCAGTGTAAAACTCAGTGTCTTTGATTTCTAGGTCCATCTCTCTAGTGATAGTGTCGGTTAACTCCACAGCTAACACTGCGGCACAAAGTTCTAGGCTAGGTATTGTGTGTTCTGGGAGTGGGGCAAGTTTTGCTTTTCCCATGACAAAACCTATATGGCACTGTCTTTTCCTGTCCCTGATCTTGAGGTAAGCTACGGCAGCGATTGCTTTGACAGAAGCATCGCAGAAAACACAAAGTCTTTGGTCTTCGACTTCTGTAGATGGTACAAGAGCATATGGTCGAGGGACTTTTAAGTTAGACAAGGTTGTCAAGGAATGTTTTCACTCTGTCCACTGATCTCTTTTCTCGGGGGGAAGTGGATCATCCCAGTTCACTGTCTCTTGAGTCAGGTCTCTGAGGAGTGCTTTACCCTCAATGGTGACTGGAGCTACAAACCTGAGAGGGTAATACAGACAGTTTATGGTTGACAGAACGCCTCTGCGTGTAAAGGGTTTTTCTTCCCGACTAACCTGGAAGGTGAAGTTGTCTGACCCTAAGTCCCAGAGTAGTCCAAGGCTACGTTGTGTTGGCAGAAAGTCAGAACCTAATTCTAAGTCTCTGAACTCACCAGAGTGGTCTTGAGAGGGGAAGGCCTTCATCAGTTCTATGCTGTTAGAGGTGATCTTGTGGAGCTTTAAGTAGAAATAGGCTAGCATCTTCTGCGCTCTCTTGAGAAGACTGATAGCTGCTTCAGCGGTGGGTAGGGATTTTAAGCAATCATCTACATTAAAGTATTTTTCTACTAAGTGTTTCACTTCAGGCCCGTAGATGGAGGCCTGCTTGTCATATTCTGGTAGGAGATGGGCCATGCGTTTTAGATGAGGCTGGTGAATTGCCGCGTCTGCTGTAGGGATTTCTGACCGGTTATCCGGAATCTGGTCGCACTCGATTATGGTGGGTAAAGGTAGATGAGCATAGGTGTGCGCAGCCTATTGCATTAGGGTGTGCACACCAAAGATCAAACACATAGTACCGATCACTCACGATGAAACGGAAGGGGCCAGTAAGTTACATACTTACTGGCCCCTTCCCCCACTCATCCTAAAACATCCCTGCACCAACAGCTGGAGGAAGAGGAGAGTAGGGAAGCCGGAAGCACTGCAGGGGAAGGCATGGGGAACCAGGGCAGTAGGGGGATATGTGTTGCACAGGATAATTAGGGTGTGCCTGGGCACACCTGGCACACCCTGTGCGCACGCCTATGTAGATGAGTCTGACCATCTATGCACTTTACACAGAAGGTGGTGGCTCTTCTCCCCGCCGTCTCAACAGTACCCGCACAAGTCTTTAGAGTAAGGGGAGCTTGGACCCCTAACACTGAAGGTGTCAAAGAATGTGGATCTAGCCATCGAGTGGTTGCTTTGGTTATCTAAGAGTGTGTACATCTTGACAGCTTTGTTTCTGTGACCCATTGGATAAGCTTTAATAAGACAGATCTTTGAACAAGACCTACCGCCTGCAGGATCTTTGCATACCTCAGTACAAAAAAAATCGTTTTTTTCAACCCGATCATTAAAACGGCCTTGCCTACACACGATCGTGAAAAAAAATTCTCTAGCAAAGCACGGTGACGTACAACACGGCACTATAAAGGGGAAGTTTCCATCGGATGGCGCCACCCTTTGGGCTGCTTTAGCTGATTTTGTGTTAGTAAAAGACGATTTGCACTTTTCTGTCTGTTACAGCGTGATGAATGTGCTTACTCCATTACGAACAGTAGTTTTACCAAAACGAGCGCTCCCGTCTCATAACTTGCTTCTGAGCATGCGCGTTTTTTTCACGTTGTTAAAGCCCACACATGACCATTTTTTTACAACCTTAAAAACGACAACGTTAAAAACGTTGTGAAAAAATAGAGCATGTTCGAAACTTTTAATGAACATTTTTTAGATTGTGAAAAATGCTCTGAAACCCACACACAATAGTTTTTAATGACATAAAAAAAAAACGAATTTTTTAGAACCCGAAAAACGGTCGTGTGTACGTGGCAGAAGGAGCATGTGATTACAAAGGACTCAGAACATTCATGTGCCCCTTGTGGTTAAACAAAATAGAGCAAAATGTTGAGATAACCCAAGCCTCATTACAGGCTCAGACAAGTGTAACAAATGATCACACATGTCAGACTAAAAATTGTCTAGGTTAGACTGATATAAAGTTTATAAAAATTGGAATTAATAAAGTGGAAATAAAGCAGGAAATAAATTGTATCTTAATAGATGCAACTCCCATCATATGGAAATAAAATACATATGCATCATCTAGTCGTTGGGTCAAATAACACAAATAACATAAATAAAATACTGCATATAAAATATGACACATAGAATAAAATCAATATACTGCAATGACACATAGTTTAAAAATAAATAAATAATAATAATACAATTAATGTATTACAGTGACACATAATTAGATAAAACACTCCAAGCTACGATAATCAATGGGTAAAATAAATGGCCTATCATTGAACAATTGGTGACCCACTCTCTTCCCGGTCAATGCAAATCTAGATAGATATCTAACAAAATAACCAGGTCCAAAGCAACTACATCAATGTGGAGTGGGCACATCAAGCTCTATTGATAAAAGCATTGATGTCCCACTCCACATTCATACCATATGGAAAATATGATTTAGGTTCATGTATCCAATAGGTTTCCAACTGTGAAACACTGACAGGTGGCTTATAATAGTCAGCTTTTATTCATTTGCTCAGCTTTAGTCTTCGTTGACACTTGTGCGATGCGGGAACCATCAAGATTCCTGTGCATGTTTTCACTCTGACTTGCAGGGTGTAAATGCAATGCGATTTCAGCCATACAAACTATGTCATCACACAGACATCGCATGTGATGTGCACAGCAATGCAGTGCAAATCACATGTGATGTCTGGCATCGCATTAAGGTGACCCCAGCCTTAATCTGCTAGTGCATTTAACACTACTCACTTCCAAGATTGACAATGCTGATATTTGAAGGTGTCTCCCTTGCTCTCCCAGCCAGAATGGAGACACCCTAAGACAGGAAGTGTGTTAATAGCCAGATAACCAGGTCAGTGGCAGCCACGCCATACTGGGTGCAAGGGCGCCGACTACCCTAATCCATGCACCTGGCCCCTAATCTAAATGCAGGGCACCGGATGTTTGGATTCTATGGAGTTTAGAGCCAGAGGTTTTAATTTGCTTTAAAAAAGTGTGGGCTCGGGATGCAGAGCACTGCGCCCCGAGGCCACCTACTTGTGTGACAATAGCAAATTAATATTTTCTATTGTCTTCCCACTTCTCCTCCCAGCCAATCAGGAAGGTCCTGAGACTTGACTGGCCGAGAGGAGAAGCGACTGTATTAACAGGGAGCAGGGTGGGAGGCGCTGAGGAGGAGACGCAGTGGGAAGCCACTGCAGCTGCTGCCCATGGTCTGGATGCGTAGGTGCAGGGTTGGTGGACGAACGATCGACCGAGCGACAAGGGGGTTTGATCGCCGAAGCACCAGGTAAAAAAAGAAAAAAGTCCTCCTTGCAGTGAGTCTGCCCTTGAGCTGCAAGGGTAAATGCTCATTTAGGAAAAAAAAGTGGAAGAACAAGACCGAGAACTGAACAAGTTAAAAACACAAGTTCAAGCAATGACAGTCCACCAAAGAACCCTAGCTTACCGGTTAGAAGACCAAGAAAATCGCAACAGGCGCCAGAACCTGAGAATACGTGCGATAGTGGAAGAGAGGGGAGAGGACCTAAGAGCCACCATGAATACAATTTTCAACCCTCTGCGGGATAATCCGGCAAAGCCTCTCAAAATAGAGCGGGTACACAGAGTGGGAAACCCAAAACAACAGGAGGGAAGGGGTCCTAGAGACATCATAGTGCGTTTTCAAAAATTTGAAGACAAGGCGGAAATATGGAGAAGATTGAGGGGGGCACCCCCAATCAGTTATAAAGAAAACGAGATCCAAATCTTCTCAGACCTATCCGGAGAAACATTAACAAGAAGAAGGCATTTGAAACCGCTGTTAGATCTGATGCGGACGAAGAATATAAAGTACCAGTGGGGGTTCCCCGCGTGCCTCATAGGCTTTAAAGAGGGAGTAACCGCACGTTTAGTATACCCAGAAGACCTACAGAGGTTTTGCCAGAAATTGGATATAATTGCCCCCGACCTACCGGATTGGGTGGACTAGCACCAAATTAAAACTGCACAGAAGGAGGGAGAGGGGGGGGGAGGGAGGGGGGAAGAGGGGTGGAAATAGCAGCCAGAAGGCTATCCTAGAGCACCACCTCACGGAGAGGAGCCGAAGGTGAAGGAGTGGAGGTCACCTAGAGTGGCTCCCATGCCTGTAACAGGCCAGGAGGGGAAAGGGGGGGTGGGTTGGGGGGAATGGGGGGGAGGGGGGCCATCTCGTCGTATCCACATAGGGCCAGATTCAGGAACAGTTACGCTGACGGATCGAGTGATCCGCCAGCCTAACTGTGACTTTGAGCCGGCGTTTCTGTTTTCTGTAACCAGAAAACAAGAAACGCCGGGTTGAAGTTCCGATGCGAGCAGCGTAACTGAGTTTCGCCATCGCATCGTTACTTCAACTTAAAAATGGCGCCGGGGGCGTTCCCGCCGATTTACGCTCAAAAAATATGTTAATGAGCGGAAATCGGCAATTCACGATCGAAATCCGGCACGACGCAATGACGATACGACGTTTCCGGACGGGATACGCGGCGCATAGATATACCTACATGGGGTTGGAGTATCCTATGTTAGGTATAGGCGTCGTCATCGCGTCGGGAAAAAAAAAAAAAAACGTTGCTTGCGTAAAACGGTCATGAATGGGAATGTGACGTCATTGACGTTCATTCACAGATTTTGGAGCATGCGCACGGGGATGTTTTGACACTCGACGCATGCGCAGTACGTTGGCGGCGGGATCGCGCGTAGTTAGCATACTACACGCCCCGTACCCGCTAAATTTGAATTCCGCCGGCTCATTTGTGATGCGCTGCCACAACTTTAGGAGCAAGTGCTTCGTGAATGACAGCACTTGCTCCTAAAATTTCGGCAGCGCAACGCAAATGAGAAGCGTTACTCCAGAGCAAAGATGCTCTGGACTACCTGAATCTGGCCCATAGTCTAGTTTACCTACCCCTAGGGGTGCCAATAAGGGGAGCAAGAAGGAAACAACAAAGTAAGCAAAGGAATAACAATATATGCAGATGACAGAGATTAAATTTTTATCATATAATGTGAAGGGTCTGAATTCCCCTGTTAAGAGACACAAAATCTTAAGGGAACTACAGTACTACAAAGCGGATATAGCCTTCCTGCAGGAGACCCACCTGACCTTGGAATCCAACACGAGATTATATTCACATAACCACCCGACATGGTACTACGGGGATACAATAAATAAGCGGGCTAGAGGAGTAGCAATTGGGATAGCAAGAGGGACGCGATTTGAACTGGGAGACAGATTGACAGATCCCGAAGGAAGGTTTATATTTCTGAAAGGAAAACTGGGAGGAATAGAATACACGTTAGCCAATATTTATGCACCCAATGCTGACTCCACAGGCTATGTGAAAAAAATCTTGGTAAAATTAAAAAAATTTGAGGCGGGACATGTGATATTAATGGGGGATTTCAACTTATGTATGGAGCCCGGACTTGATAGTACGTCACGTGCACAGGGGACAAAGGAAAGTCAGTTGAAAACACTGAAGCAAAGAATGCACCATGACCAGTTGGTCGATGTTTGGCGAATCCAACATCCCAAAACTAGGGACTATACATTTTTCTCCCCTGTGCACGGGACGTACTCGAGGATCGACTATATCCTTATAGAACACAGACTCCTAGAGAGGGTTGTGGAAACAGGGATAGAAGCTACGACGTTATCTGACCACGCACCCATAACCATGAAACTGATTATATCCGACCGGAAAACATCCCCACCAGAGTGGAGACTGGACGAGAGTTTATTAGGGGACGAAGAAATAGTGAAAAGAGTACAAGAGGAACTAGAAATATATTTCCTCGAGAACGACACGGAGGGTATTTCTAGGGCCACACTCTGGGAAGCCCATAAAGCTTATATCAGGGGAATATTTATAAGGGAGGGAGCCAGGAAAAAGAAAGAAAAAACAAGGATGTTAAAGGAAATAGCGAAAGAAATCTTAGAATTAGAACAGGAACACAAAAAAAGAGGCCAAAAAAGAGAAATATTGCATAAATTAATACTCAAAAGAGAGGAATATAGAGTACTCACAGAACAGGAAACTAAGAAAGAATTAAATAGCACTGAAAGAGAAAGATACATCTGGGGGGACAAACCCAGCAAATACCTGGCTAGAATGGTACAGAAGAAGAAAGGTAGGAACTATATAGAAAAAAATCAGAAAAAAGAACGGGGACTTGGTATACAACACTAAGGACATAGCCAAAGAGTTTAGGAGATACTATGAGGGCCTATATAACGTGAAACAAAAGAACTGGAACCCTGGAGAAAAAGAGGCAAATATAGGGGAAGTATTAAGGAAAGCTAATCTCCCCGGAATAGACAAAGAAGTAGCAGTAAAACTAGATAAGCCAATTACTGAGGAGGAATTATAAAAAACTCTGCCAAAAGGAAAAGTCCCGGGCCAGACGGCTTTACGATCAGATATCTGCAAAGGTTTGGAACTATTCTGATCCCAAGATTATGTCAGTACTTTAACGGACTAGGGTCTGACTATGAACTAAGCAGGGAGGCCTCAACAGCAAACATCACGGTCATAGAAAAGGAGGGGAAGGATACTACGCTATGTTCAGGTTATAGGCCAATATCACTACTGAACGTGGACATAAAGATTTATGCCAAGATCCTGGCCGAGCGTATGAAGGAGACAATGACAGGCCTGGTCCACCCAGACCAGGTAGGATTCATTCCAGGGAGGGAGGGGAAAGACAATGGGGTGAGGGCCCTCCTGATCTTCGGACAGATCAAAGAAAGCGAATCCTTGGTATTTTCTTTCCAAAAGAATGACACCATCTTTATTCAAACATCATCCAAGTCAGGGGTGTCCAACCTACGATTTAGGGACTGCATGCGACCCAAGACAAATGCAGCCTAACACAAAATTGTAAACATACTAAAAGATTTAGATTTTTGGTGAACTTTTTTGTAAAAATGCATTTATGCATCATGTGGCTGAAGAAAAATTTGTCAGTGTCTCTTTACTAAACTTTTATTAGTTCTTTTATAAGTTTATACGTTTTTTAAGTTCTTCCCAAAGAAACATCTCATACTCTTCACAGTCACGCCTTATTCATGTCATCTGTTTTTGGCAGCTGCTATATTTGTGAGCAACTATCTTCAAGGATGAAGCATACAAAGGGCAAAATTAGAACCAAAATATCTGATGAGCACCTTGAGAATTCATTGAGAATTGCTACTACATCCATCAAACCAGAGACTGATGCACTCGTTTATCAAAAACGGTGTCAAAAATCGCACTAGTTTTATGTTCTCTTTTATTTTTATAATAAGAAATATTACAGAAAAAAAATCAGTTCTATTACCATTAAACTTTTATCTATATTAGTGACGTTGTCTTGTGATCTGCCCAATTTGTTCTGCTAATTCGGCTATCCTTATTGTTGGTATATTTTATGTTAGGTCCAGGAAGGTCAAAAGGTTGGACACCCCTGGTCTAAGGTCACAATCTACTTCTTGGACCGAGATGCTGGTTTAACCACTTCCCTACCGCCCATCCTGGGTGAACATCATATGACGTCCTGGGCTTCCCGGCCACCTAGGGGGCGCACGGCATCGTGCGAGGACCCGATGCACGTGGCCAACGGCCGTGATGTCCACCGGCCATCACAGATCCATGGTCCTGTCAGGTGAGGAGATCGATGTGTGTTCCCAGTACAGAGGAACACACATCAGTCTCCTCCCCTTGTAAATCCCCCTGCCCCTACAGTTAGACTGTAGTCACACTAGGGAACATATTAACCCCTTCAGCACACCCTAGTGTTAACCCTTTCCCCGCCAGTCACATTTATACAGTTAACAGTGCAGTTTTATAGCACTAATCGCTGTATAAATGTGAATGGTCCCAAAAATGTGTCAAAAGAGTCCGATATGCCCGTCACAATGTCACGGTCACAATAATAATCGCAGATCGCCGCTATTACTAGTAAAAAAAAAATGCAATAAAACTATCCCCTATTTTGTAGACGCTATAACTTTTGCGCAAACCAATCAATATACGCCTTTTGCGTTTTTTTTTGTTTTTTTACTAAAAATATGTAGAAGAATACTTATCGACCTAAACTGAGGAAAACATTTTTTTTAGATTTTTGGGGGATATTTATTATAGCAAAAAGTAAAAAATATTGCATTTTTTTCAAAATTGTCGCTCTTTTTTTTGGTTATAGCGCAAAAAAATTTAAAATGCAGAGGTGATCAAATATCACCAAAAGAAAGCTCTATTTGTGGGAAAAAAAGGACATCAATTTTGTTTGGGAGCCATGTCGCACGACCGTGCAATTGTCAGTTAAAGCGAAGCAGTGCCGAATCGCAAAAAGTGCTCTGGTAAGGAAGGGGGTATATTCTTCCGGGGCTCAAGTGGTTAAAGATGACACAATCATGTAAATTCTAAAACCTGTGCAGTTTTTGGCAAATATTAACGACTGCTGCAGCCTTCCACCTTGTGACTTGCTACAGTGGGGTTGACTTACTTATCTGAGAGTGCAAAATCTGGTGCAGTTGTGCATAGAAACCTATCAGTTTCCAGGTTTGAACCCCCTGTTCACATTGGTGCGATTTGATATGTAGTTCTTGCACTATTTTTGGCAACTTAGTTGGCAAATTCAATAGGCATCTTTGCATGAACCCACACAGATGTCTTTCAAATCTCCCCCAAACTCACACTGAAATGCAGGATTGAAAACGTGCAAGTTCAGCTGAACTCGCACGATTTCAAATCCACGTTCAGTGTGAACAAGGGCTAAGGGCCCTTTCACACGGGGCGGATCGTAATGATCCGCCTCAGTGTGTCCACTTTGGCTCAGCAGGGATCCTCTGTAAAATCCCCGCTGAGCCGTCGGCTGACAGGGCGGTCCCTGCATACTGTGCAGGGACCGCCCTGTCTTTCCTCCGCTCTCCCCTATGGGGGGATCGGATAAACACGGACCGTATGTCCGTAATTATCCGATCCTATTCGCCAGACAGAAGAAAAATAGGATTTTCTTCCGTCCGAAAAATCTGATCTTTGCGGATGCGGACAATTACGGGTGTTGGCGGATGGTCATCCGCCGACACCCGTAATCACATAGGGATCAATGTATGTCCCGTTTTCATCCGCAAATGGATGGATGAAAATGCGGGAAAAAAAGGTCCATACGTGTGAAAGGGCCCTTATTGTCAAAGCTTAATTAAACAAGCTGAAGTAGTGTTACAATCTTGCAGTCTGATCTCTTGGAAAGAGGAAACTGAGAAAATGCCGAATCCTGCCTGCAGCAGACTGATCACATGAAAATAAAAATACTGAAGTTTGCTTTAACTTGTCATTGGTTGCACTTTTATCTACTGTTTATGTAAGCTTTTCCTGTCTTAAAAAAAAACATTTAACTTTTGCTTAGTTTCAGTTTATGATTCTGTGCTGCTTGCAGTTTAACCAAATTCATTTTTCTATTAGCATCGCTATTCACCTGGACTCCCATGATCTTTACTTTCCAAGGTTTTTAGAATGTAAAGGATGCATCAGTTTCACTGTCAGTTATTTCGCCAATTGCTTTCATGGTACATTTTCCCCTCATCATTTCTTCAGACTCTGATTATAACTATCCAACTTTCTGCACCAGTAAATAATGCCATTCTCAAAAGAACATTCTAGAATTGTGTTTTTCTTCATTTCACCTAATTACTTATGCTTTCAAGCTGAGATTTTAAGAGTTCAATTTAATCATTACAAAAGCCCTTTCTAATTATTATGCTATCATTATTAATTTGATGTCTTTTGCAGACTTTGAATATGTCTTAATTTGTATCCGTAACAATTATAACTAATGTACTATTAATAATAACCCTCAAGATATAGTCTGGCGTTTCAAAGGTTTATCCACCCAAAACTGCAAACCCAATTTCTGGTAAGTGCCGGAAAGTCACAGTGCCAGTTTCTCCATCCTTGTGTCTTCCATGAATTCCAGTGGCGAGATTTCTTTGCCTGAGGTCCAAGTTGTAAATAGCTGTTGTGTTGATTACACAAGGACCACACTATTTTTCCTGAAAATTTTAATGTGTATTTTGAATGATGCCATTCAGGGTGTAGAAACTACTGAGAGAACACTCAATACTTAAATACTTTTTTAAACTCTGTGTATACAAAGGAGCATGGGGGAGCTCGTGTCCATAATGGGGGTGGTAGTTACAAAGCCCCAAATGATCCACAATGGCTCAAAAGTGATACGGTCCAGAAATATTTAGACAGAATAAAGGTGGATAAAGCACCTGGGCCTGATGGCATCCACCCACGGATCCTAAAAGAATTGAGCTCTGGCATTTCAAAGTCACTGTATCTAATTTTTAGGGACTCATTAATGACAGGAATAGTACCACTGGATTGGCGCAGGGCCAATATGGTGCCCATATTTAAAAAGCGAACAAAGTCATTACCAAGTAACTATAGACCTGATAGTTTAACTTCTATAGCTAGGAAGTTACTGGAGAGATTAATAAAAGACCACATAGAGGAGTTATTGCTGGAAAAAAACTATTTAAGCAACAGACAGCATAGATTCATGAAAGACAGAAGTTGTCAGAAAAACCTGATTTCCTTTTATGAAGAGGTAAGTATAACCTTGGACAGAGGCGTGGCAGTGGACATGGTATACTTGGATTTTGCAAAAGCGTTCAACACAGTTCCCCACACGGCTAATGTGGAAGGTAAAGTCTACAGGATTGGAAACATCAGTTTGTAAATGGATAGAAAACTGGCTAAAAAACTGAATTCAGAGAGTTGTGGTTAATGATTCTTACTCTGAATGGTCTAAGGTAATCATTGGTGTACCCCAAGGTTCAGTGTTGGGACCCTTACTTCTTAATATCTTTATAAATGATATTGGGTCTGAGATCAAAAATAAAATTTCTATCTTTGCAGATGACACCAAGCTATGCAGTGGAATAACGTCTTTACAGGATGTCTCCAATTTACAAACCGACCTCAATGCTCTGTCTAATTGGTCGTCTATGTGGCAGATGAGGTTTAATGTTGATAAATGTAAGGTTATGCACTTGGGGGCTAAGAATATGCATGCACCATACATACTAGGGGGAGTACAACTGGAGGGATCCGTAGTGGAGAAGGATCTGGGGGTTTTGGTAGATCATAAGCTCAATAATGGCATGCAATTCCAAGCTGCAGTTTCCAAAGCGAGCAAAGTCCTTTTTTTGTATTAAAGTTCAGTTTTGGACTCCAGTTCTCAAGAAGGATATTGGGGAACTGGAGAAAGTGCAGAAAAGGGCACCCAAACTGATAAGAGGCATGGAGGAGCTCAGCTATGAGGAAAGATTAGGAGAACTAAATGTATTCACTCTTGAGAAGAGGAGATTAAGGGGAAATATAATCAACATGTACAAATATATGAGGGGTCCATATAGTGAACTTGGTGTTGAGTTATTCACTTTACGGTCAACACTGAGGACAAGGGGGCACTCTTTACGTCTAGAGCAAAAGAGATTGTACCTCCAAATATGGAAAGGTTTCTTCACAGTAAGAGCTGTGAAAATGTGGAATAGACTCCTTGCAGAGGTGGTTCTGGCCAGCTGAGTAAAGTGCTTTAAGAAAGGCATGGATACTTTCCTAAATGTACATAATATAACTGGGTACTACCATTTATAGAGAAAAAAACAAGAACAGAAAGCGCCGCTGAGTAAACTGCATTTAATAGTGGCAACAGTAAATATCCAACACTTACATCTGAAAAGCACATTGATGTAACCGGGGGCGCTGGTATAAGCTCTTTTAGTATAAGCAATTTGCTCGTATTATAAGTTCCCCCATTGGTTGGTGAATCACCATGTGATGTTTATATTTACATCCCCTAACTCTCTCCTCAACCACACTTGACAAAGGAGCGCGCAGGTCTCTCTTTCAACCAGCGTACGCTCTGAAACGCGTTGTGTCCCTCCTCGGCCACCGTCTCAGTGACGTCACAGACCAGTGGACGAGTTGACAGCCCAGCTACGCTTACGCACGGAGGCGGAAGTTAGTTCCCCCCCCCCCCCCGGCTACGAGCAGCAGAATTACATCTACTGATTGCTCCTCCAGTCTCTATCCTGGGTCCCGGACTTCACTAAAAGAGCTTATACCAGGGCCCCCGGTTACATCAATGTGCTTTTCAGATGTAAGTGTTGGATATTTACTGTTGCCACTATTAAATGCAGTTTACTCAGCGGCGCTTTCTGTTCTTGTTTTTTTTCTCTGTTTATGGTTTGAGCTGACTTCGCTCTTGGAGAGAGCAGCCCTGAGCTTCTGCAATCACCTTTACATCTGACATCCTGATGGTCAAGTTCTTTGGACTTATTTCCGATGGACTTTTTTAAAGACTTTTTCTTATGCCATTTTTTCTATATTAATCTAATTTTTATTTGATGCTACATTGATTTACTGTTATATTATCTTTTATCGATTTAAATGGACACCAGAGCACTGTAATCCTCCACTAATACTACCATTTATAGGCAAAGTTGATCCGGGGAATATCCGATTGCTTCATGGGGCATCAGGAAGGAATTTTTCCCCTGCTGTAGCAAATTGGATAGTGCTTTGCTGGGGTTGTTTGCCTTCCTCTGGATCAACTGTGGGTATAGAATTGGGTATATGTGATTGTACGATACTATTATTATTTTATTTCTTATGGTTGAACTTAGTCTTTTTTCAACCTGACTAACTATGTAACTATGTAACTATGTAACACTGTTATAGAAAAATGTGTGATATTCTAAGTTGACCAGGAACAGAGCAAGCCACTCAAATGCCGCGTACACACGCTCAGAATTCCGACTGTGTGTAGGCCCCATCGGACATTTTCTGTCGGAATTTCTGACAACAAAAAATTGAGGGCTGGTTCTCAAATTTTCCGTCAACAACATCCGTTCTCATAAATTCCGAGCATGTGTAGACAATTCCAACGCACCAAATTCCACGCATTCTCTGAATCAAGTACGAGACAGAAGCGCTCGTTCTGGTAAAACTAGCGTTCGTAATAGAGATAGCACATTTGTCACTCTGTAATGGACTAAAAAGGACAAAGCTGAAAAATGCAAATCGTCTCTCACCACACTTCTACTAATGCGAGATTAGCAGAAGTAACCCAAAGGGTGGCGCAATTGGTATTGAACTTCTGTTTTATTGTGCAGCGTACGTGCTGTACGTGACCACGTTCTTGACGTTCGCAATTTCCGACAACATTTGTGCGACCGTGTGTATGCAAGACAAGTTTGAGCCAACATTCTTCTGAAAATTATCCACGGTTTGGTTGTCGGAATGTCTGATCGTGTGTACACTGCATTACAGGAAACCTCCACATTGGATTTCCCAAAGGATATAAGAAGCCATTGGGTGATTTAGCTCACCAGGTTCTTTTTAACTAAATTATCAGTTTCATTTTTAGTTTAACCACCTCAGCTCCAGAAGATTTTACTCAGTTCATGACCATAAATTAAAGCCAAAATGTATTCTGCTACATGTCTTTGGTAAAATAAAAATTCCCAAATAAGTGTGTATTGATTTGTTTGCATGAAAGTTATAGCGCCTACAAATGATAGGATATATACTGGAATTTTTATTTGTTTATTGTATACTAGTAATAGTAATAATATACATTGTCACTGTACTAATGATATTGGCTGGGAAGGGGTTAACATTTAGGGGCAATCAAGGGGTTAACTGTGTGCCTATAATATTTACTGTGTGTGCTGTGTACTGTTTTTATAGAGCGATGTGCCAGTTTTTATTCCCTGCTCTGCAGGGAGAGAACAAACACTACATCGCTGTTGTCTCTAGAGAGCCCAGAGTTTTTCTCTTTTGTCATTTGCTCAGCCAATCAGCAGATTACGGACAAAAATCATTGTCTGGAACCCTCTGATTGGCTTGTTCTGTAGTGAAAGACAGATCAGTATGTCAGCACAATGGCATTGCTGTGCAAATGAGCGTACAGGTATGTCCCCTTTAAATCACGGCTTAGTGGGCGCGTACTCTGTGAGTGTGCCCGCATGTCCGCCGGGGGCCCGCGATCGTGACACGGATCTGCAGAACGCAACATGAGAGGGAGCTACTGCTCTCTGTCATCCGGAGCAGTGATCTCTGTCATGTTGTAGTGAGAACATCCCCCCACAGTTAGAATCACACCCTAGGACACACTTAACCCCTTGATCACCCCCTAGTGTTTAACCCCTTCCCTGCCAGTGTCATTTACACAGTAATCGGTGCATTTTTATAGTACTGATCGCTGTATAAATAACAATGGTTATTTGATGGCAGTTCTGTGTGAGACTAAACCTACCAGTTCTAGATAAGGTATAGGTCTTGGGTATAGGAAATGGTCAAGCCCACTCTCAGAGCAGTATGATCTTTTAAAGGAAAATGGCACAGAGTGGGCTGGCTTATTCATATAGGCAATTTACAATCACACATTCCTTTGGTATAAGTCATCCAAAGTAATCAGGAAAACCTGGAAATTAGAGGCTTTCTTAGATATTTGTGAGGCCAAAATTAATAGGGAATATGAAATATGCAATTTCCTATCACTGAGACCATCCCAAGAGTTGCTGTTTGCAGAGTTCATCATAACATAAAATGGACTCTGCCTGCTTTTTATGTGCATCCGTTCATGGAGCAGGCAGAAATTTAGTACAATATTGAGCTAATCTGCCTGGTCTCCAATTAGCATTAATAATAGGCTCAGGCAGGTTCATAATTCTTAATGGGGGTCAAGGAAGAGAAAGGCAGCTACATTTAGATCCATGGATCTGGGTCCTTTCAAGGACCAAGAATTTTTTTTCTTGGTCTACAGCTATAAGAGCACTCCTCTAGAGGTGTGGCAACCTTCTGGGCATCTGTGGATAGGGTTCCATTGGAGAACCTTGGCAAGGCAAGTAGCTTGTCTTCACAGAATACCTGTGTATTTTTACAAGTTGGATGTGGAAGCCAGAGCAGATTCTTGTGTTGTCCCTTTAATTCTTCAATGCAATTTTTTATTTTATTTTTGCACCTACCCTTTATTACTGCTACTTCGTGGCCCTGTGTGCTGCCATAGGGAGGTGCTATGAATATGTAACATTGTTTTCATCTTACTTATCATAATTTTCCTTTCCTGGGGCCTCATCATGGCAGCACTATTTTCCAGCCTTGTTCTTTCTTATTGGACAAGAAAGAACAGGAATCCTTTCATTACCGGAAGGATGTCCAGGATTCGGAGTGAAGAGAGTGGAGGACCCATCAGTGCTGTCATGGTGAAGCACCAGGAAAGGAAAATATAGTAAGTATCAGACATGTGCACACTGAAATATTTTCTTTCGTAATTTTGTTTTCGTCCAAAAAATACATTTATTTACTTACTCCCGAAATTCATTTTTATTTATTTTGTTTTTGGTTAAAAAAATGCATTCGTCCGAAAATCCAAATTAAGGTCGAATCTGTCATTGAAGGCTTATGGTGTCTGTCGAATGTTTTAAGAAAAAAATAAATAAGACAGAATGTTTAAAAAAAAAATTTTACTCTTCATGTCTCTCTATGTCGAATCTTCATGTCTCTCTATGTCGAGTCTTCATGTCTCTCTATGTTGATTCTGTCATTGAAGGCTTATGGTGTCTGTCGAATGTTCTAAAAAAAAAAGAAAGATTCGACAGAATCTTAAAAAAAAAAATCAATTTTTTTTTGACTCTTCATGTCTCTCAATGTCAAATCTTTTCTCTCTATGAAGAATAATATTGGACTAATAGAGTTAAGCCTTGTACACACGATCAGTCCATCCGATGAGAACGGTCTGAAGGACTGTTGTCATAGGTTAACCGATGCAGCTGACTGATGGTCTGATGTGCCTACACACCATCAGTTAAAAAAACGATCGTGTCAGAACGCGGTGATGTAAAACACAACGACGTGCTGAAAAAAATGTTCAAGTTTAATGCTTCCAAGCATGCGTCGAATTGATTCTGACCATGCATGGATTTTTAACCGATGGTCGTGCCTACTAACGATCGGTTTTGACCTATGGGTTAGGAAGCCATAGGTTAATTTTAAAGCAAGTTGGATGTTGAAATACTTGAAATTCAGACGAAAATGCATTCGGACGAAAAAGAATGCACGTGTCTAGCAAGTATAATGAAATCAAGTTTTAATATTCTTTCACACAGTGCATCCAACAACAAAACACAGAAAAAAACAGCTGTTCATTTTCCATATTTATTATTTATTTTTTGATTTCAGCTATTTTTTATTTATGTAACTGTAGTATCAGAGGAAGTAATATTCATTTATGTTCATTATTTTCTTCCTAATTAAATCTATTTAATAAAATATTCAATTTGCTTTTAAATGAAAGCCCTGTCTGTCTAAACAATGAAGCTGCATTCATTTATTAAGAGGGACTATAAAACAAAAGTTATTTTAGATGCCACTAATGTATAACAAAAACAAACTGCTCTGGCTAGTAAATAGTAAAGTGTTTAAGCCTTTTTTCCTCCCCTCGTGAATATCACAACAACCTTTATTATGAAAGGGGATTTTTAATTGTTTAAATTATTCAGTGCTAGCAGGGAACCTTAGGAGAACATTTTAGTGATTAATCAAGTGTAGAGGTTTATGTTTTATTAGAGCAAATAATTAAACCAGCTCCCCAGTAAATAATAAGGGAACTGTGTATAAATTTATATAAACAAATTCCTTCATTTCTCAAGATGTCGAACATTTAGAGTTCTAAAGCACACACAGTTATTATTAGATAACAATAAATCACACATCGCATATCATTTTTAATAGATCATTTCGGAAAGATTTTTCAATTTGAGAAATGGCTGTTGACCAGACTGATCTTTTCTACAATAGACATAATACCTAAATAATTTTTAGTTATCTGTTGAGGTTAACATTCTAAAGTTTGCCAATAATGCTGAGATATATCCTTCAGCTGTCTCTACTGAAAACTTCTAAAGGAAACAATATAAGGGCTAGAGATACACGGGGGAATTTTAGTAGCTCAATTTTGATACTCAAGTTTCTAGTAATTGTTTGCTAGGTGTAGTAAATGATCACCATGGTTTTTTTTTAGTGGGATTGCGGGGGAACGCATTTCCGGAACCTCCAGAACTGAATATATGTAATGGCAAGGGGTGCTGGAGGATCTATTGATGCTGGTGCTGGGGAATCTGTTGTTGATGGAGGGAATCTATTTGCTGAGGATGGGGGGTCTATTGTTTCTGGGTGAGTCTTATGTTGCTGGGAGGGATTTACTGTTGAGGAAGGGGTCTTTGTTGCTGGCTGCTGGACGGTCTATTAATGCTGGCTACTGGGAAATCTATTGTTGCTGGAGGGGACTTATTTTTGCAGGGGGGAGGGGGTTATTGTTTCTGTGGAGGTCTGTTGTTGCAGTGGAGGTTGTATTGTTGCTGCGGTGGGTCTTATGCTGCAGGGGGTTAATCATTGCTGGAGGGAGGGGTCTAGTATTGCTGTCTGCTGGAGGGTTTATTGATGCTGGCTGTTGGGAGTGTATTGTCACTGGGGAGTCCATTGTTGCTAATACTTAGCACTATAAAATGATACTTGGTTCTGTATTCTCTAAAATGGGTGGTACTGGGAGATGGGTAGGAGGTAGAACCAAGGAACAGTGCTTGGAGGTTGGTTGGGGGCAGAGTCAAGGGATGACTCAGAAAGGAGGAGTTCCTGCACCTATTCTCTGAGAAAAAAAGCCCTGATGATCACTAAATAAAATTGAACAAATAACTTATTAGGGAGTAAGCCACACAAGTGGCATGTAGCAACAACAACCAACCTTGCTTGATTGCACAATGTTACATTCATCTGAGATTGACCACTACAAGACGTCACTGCATGCAACTAGTGTAGCTCACAAACATCTATTTAGCAATCATTTACTACAACTTAAAGTGAATCTTCAGTAATTTTTTAAACTTCCCATCTATTAAATCTTCTGATAGTAAAACATTTTTTTTTCTGCCAGTAAATGCCTTATACAGTCCACTTCCTGTTTCTTGTCTGGCCGTTAGCCTAGGATTATGACATCATGAACAGCTCTCTCTCACTCTTGTGAGAGTTTGCCAGGAAGAAAGGGGGAATGAGTCATAAGAGGGCCAATGAAAGCTGCAGGGCTGCCAAGCTGGAGGTGTGCCTCTGTCTAAATCCAGGAAGTGAACGTGCAGCAGCTTCAGCTGCCCACAAGGTAAAATGCATCCAGACTTAGTAGAGGGAGATTTCTGCAGCATATTTGACAAGTACAGAATCACAGTATATATAAAATAATATGCAAAGTGGTTGGAGGGAAGCTTCAGAACGACGAAGATGTTTTTATTACAAATTATGTGAGCAGACTGCAGTTCCTCTTTAAGTTATTTGCTTGCAATTATAGGGGAAGGATCAGGGCCGGCCTTAGGCCTTTAGTCGCCCTGTGCGAGAAAGCTTTACAGCGCCCCCTAGTGACCAAGCCCCACAGTAACCACGCCCCTCAGTAACCACGCCCATTAATAACCACACCCTTTCAGTGTCCACACCCATTTCTCCAATACCAGCTCCATTTAAAGCCTTTCATTCTGTTAAGTTCCCAAAAAACAGATTACAAGCTATGATAAAAAATACAACTTTTATTCACATGGTATAATAACGCCACCTATACTGCAAATCACACGCTAAAATAACGCCACATATACTGTATATCACAAGGTATAATAACGCCACATTTAAAGTAAATCACACGGTATAATAACACTACCTGTAAATTTACAATCAAATATCAAACATAATTACAATAAAAAAATATTTACTTTTGAATTTACTGTTCCTTTAAGAAACACCCTATTTAAATAAGAAAATACAAAACAGACATTAAGCAGTACACTGCATTTATAAAAAAAATAATTTACTTACAGAAAAAGGTTTTTACATTTGCTGCCTGCGTCTGTGGATTCATGCCCTCCTTTGTCTTCTCAGTGCACATGGCATATGAGCTCCTCATCCCGCTCCTCATCCCTGCTCCTCATAGCAAGGCAAGGACAGCCGCCCACGCCGTCTTTCCGGCAGAATCCGCCTGTGGCTTGCCAGGCGTACCTAGAGCATTTGGTACCCGGGGCGGATCCTATATCTGCCCCCCCACGGTAAAATGAAAAAAACACCCCACTGTGCCCCCTGCATCCTTCAGTATCGCTGTCACTACTGTGTACCCCTCTCCACAACTGCATTTCTGGTCCCCTTTACATTACACAGCACCCTGCACCCATTTACAATACAGAGCACCCTGCACCACTGGACCCCTGTACATTACACAGCACCCTGCACCTCTAGACCCCTTTACATTACACAGCACCCTGCACCTCTGGTCCCCTTTACATTACACAGCACCCTGCACCTCTGGACCCCTTTACATTACACAGCACCCTGCATCACTGTACCCCCTTACATTACACAGCACCCTGCACCTTTGGACCCCTTTACATTACACAGCACCCTGCACCTATGGGCCCCTTTACATTACACATCACCCTGCATCTCTGGACCCCTTTACATTACACAGCACCCTGCATCACTGTACCCCCTTACATTACACAGCACCCTGCACCTTTGGACCCCTTTACATTACACAGCACCCTGCACCTTTGGCCCCCTTTACATTACACATCACCATGCATCACTGTACCCCCTTACATTATACAGCACCCTGCACCTTTGGACCCCTTTACAGTACACAGCACCCTGCATCACTGTACCCCCTTACATTACACAGCACCCTGCACCTTTGGACCCCTGTACATTACACAGCACCCTGCACCTCTAGACCCCTTTACATTACACAGCACCCTGCACCTCTGGTCCCCTTTACATTACACAGCACCCTGCACCTCTGGACCCCTTTACATTACACAGCACCCTGCATCACTGTACTCCCTTACATTACACAGCACCCTGCACCTTTGGACCCCTTTACATTACACAGCACCCTGCACCTATGGGCCCCATTACACATCACCCTGCATCTCTGGACCCCTTTACATTACACAGCACCTTGCATCACTGGCCCCCTTACATTACACAGTACCCTGCACCTTTGGACCCCCTTACATTACACAGCACCCTGCACCTTTGGACCCCTTTACATTACACAGCACCCTGCATCACTGTACCCCCTTACATTACACAGCACCCTGCACCTTTGGACCCCTTTACATTACACAGCACCCTGCACCTCTGGACCCCTTTACATTACACAGCACCTTGCATCACTGGGCCCCTTACATTACACAACACCCTGCACCTTTGGACCCCTATTCATTACACAGCACCCTGCACCTTTGGACCCCTGTACATTACACAGCACCCTTCACCTTTGGACCCCTTTACATTACACAGCACCCTGCACCTATGGGCCCCTTTAAATTACACATCACCCTGCATCTCTGGACCCCTTTACATTACACAGCACCTTGCATCACTGGGCCCCTTACATTACACAGCACCCTGCACCTTTGGACCCCTATACATTACACAGCACCCTGCACCTTTTGGACCCCTTCACATTACACTGTACCTCTGGGCCCCTTTACATTACACATCACCCTGCATCACTGGACCCCCCTTACATTACACAACACCCTGCACCACTGGGCCCCTTTACATTACACAGCACCCTGCACCTCTGGGCCCCTTTACATTACACAGCACCCTGCACATCTGGACCCCTTTACATTACACTGCACCCTGCACCTCTGGACCCCTTTACACCACACAGCACCCTGCACCTCTGGACCCCTTTACATTACACACAGCACCCTGCACCTCTGTACCCCTTACATTACACAGCACCCTGCACCTCTGGACCCCTTTACATTACACAGCACCCTGCACCACTGGACCCCTTTACACTACACAGCACCCTGCACATCTGGACCCCTTTACATTACACTGCACCCTGCACCTCTGGACCCCTTTACACCACACAGCACCCTGCACCTCTGGGCCCCTTTACATTACACAGCACCCTGCACCTCTGGACCCCTTTACATTACACAGCACCCTGCACCTCTGGACCTCTTTACACTACACAGCACCCTGCACCACTGGACCCCTTTACATTACACAGCACCCTGCACCCCTTTACATTACACAGCCCCAGACACCTGTATGTTACACAGACGCCCCCCTAACAGTTCTGGACCCCCTGCATGTTACGCAGACCCCCCTACAGTGCAGACCCCTCCCCCTACAATACAGACCCCTCCTTACAATACATAACCCCCCCTACAATACAGAACCCCCCTACAGTGCAGATCCCCCTACAATAAAGAACCTTCCCCCACAATACAGAACCCCCCTTCAATACAGAACCCCATCCCTAAAATACAGATCCCCCGTCCTACAATACAGACCCCCCTAAAATACAGAACCCCACCCCAAAAATACAGAACCCCCACAATACAGAACATCCCCCCCCTTCAGACCCATAAAGCAGGCACAGATAAATTATGTACTTGCTGCGTGCTGCACACACAGCACAGTGCAGACAAGGGGGAGGCGGCTTCACTGCTCGGCTGCCTGTGACTGTGAGAAAGGCACAGGCAGCCGAGAGTCGAGACTCATCAGACGTGCGAAGCTGCCACAGAGTAGGGGGATCGCTGCGGCCAGGTCCCGGGTCTCGCCGCCCCCCCCCCCGCAAAGCTAGGCATCCGGTACCGCGCCATGCCATTGTCACCCGCCAAAGTCCTCTGCAGTCGCGTGCGGGGGGGGGCGCCAGCGGCACGCTCCCCCCCGCCCACTACTTAGTATGAAAAATTATTGAAGAATCTGTGTCGGTCGCAAGGCGCCCATGTTGCTATGGCGCCCTGTGCGACCGCACTTCCCGCACACCGCAAAGGCCGGCCCTGGGAAGGATTTAGCTACTATAAATCTCCTGTGTAGCCATATCTTATTTGAGTGACTGGAAGAAAGTGGTTAAAGGGTCACTAAAGGAATTTTTTTTTTGCTAAATAGCTTCCTTTACCTTACTGCAGTCCTGGTTTCATGTCCTCATTGTTAGTTTTTGCTCTGATGTTGCTGTAATTCTTCTCTGTTCTGGACACTTCCTGGTTGTCTGTTTCCTGCTGACCACAGTACTGGGAGCTTCTAGTTTCGTTTTTCAAACCATCACTGCTCTATGGCTCTGTATAGCACAGAGGCAGGAAATAACATGCAAAATCGAAACTGAAACTACAGGTACATTATATGATAGATTTTTATCTATTTTTAATCGTTTTTAAAAGGAATCAGTTAACTATTATGTCTCTACACCCTGTAATTAGTCATTTCATCAATTTTTTTTTCCTTTACAACTCCTTTAAGTCTCTTAGTGAGAAGAGAAAAATATCTCACTTGTAGCTGTAGCCCAAGTGTATGCAATACACTCAGTGGTTATTTAGCTGTCTTGTGCACTAAAATTGTAGATCTTTATAAATACACAGTTTTAGGATACGGTTTGAATGGCATGAAATTCCTATGCTCCCCAATAATAGCAGCACCCCTGCATAGCGGTGTGAATGTAGCTTTATTCTTTTGCTGTTCAAGCACGACAGTGTTTCTGTCAATTTTTTCTTTTTTAGTTTTGAATAGAGTGTTGAAGAACTAAAATTTCTATCTCATTTTTATTTCTGTAGGTGACCCCATTGAGAAGACTCTCTCTCAGTTCTAGTTCATATGTTGAGAAATAGGGGGATCTCACTAGGACTGGAAGACATACACAGTAATTAAAACATCTTTCTATGTCCCTGGTTAATACATTTCCCATCACTCCAATCAGCTTTTCTTTTCAGGCTTTATTAAAAAAAAAAAAAAACTGTAATGCCGCGTACACACAATCGGTCAATCCGATGAGAACGGTCTGATGGACCGTTTTCATCAGACCAAACCGATCGTGTGTGGGCCCCATTGGTTAAAAAATTTGAAACTTGTTTAAACATTAACCGATGAATACATAACCAATAGAAAAAAACCAATCGTTTGTAGGCACGTCCATCGGTTAAAAATCCACGCATGCTCAGAATCAAGTCGACGCATGCTTGGAAGCATTGAACTTCATTTTTTTTAGCACGTCGTTGTGTTTTACGTCAATGGTGTTTTTTAACCGATGGTGTGTAGGCACGACTGACCATCAGTCAGCTTCATCGGTTAACTGATGGAAAAATCCATCAGACCGTTCTCATCGGATTGACCGATCGTGTGTACAGGGCATCAGACTTGATATTTTATTGGGCTTTAACTTTCCCCTCAACGTGAAGACTAAAAAAAGGTGTAGTACAGTCACAAATAAATTTGGTTAGACAAGGCAGCAGAATAATTGAAGTAAAATACACAGTGATATGTGTTTACTGAAAATACACCGTAGAAGGATACTCATAGACATTTGATAATATTAATTAGAAGCTTACTACAATGCCTTGTATTAAGGGAAACATTGTGCTTTGACAAAACAGTGGAGACTGCCTCCTTCTGAAAAGTCTAGTTACCTGGTTGCCTCTGCAGTCAGTGAAGTCAAAACTCCCAATCTGCATATGTATACTATGTCAATGACTAGGAACTGAGGTGATAAGATCAGGTTTACAATTAGGTTAATAACATTTTTAGAAAAAACAGCTCATAACTGTAGCATCCACATTTTTCTCACTATACAGGTCTACATAAATTGGAGCTCCAGGCTGCAGAAAAAAAAAAAAGTCAAATACTGTAGCTGCTGACTTTTAATATTAGGACACTTACCTGTCCAGAAATCCAGCGGTGTCTTCATTTGATCCGATTTTTCAATCGGCTGTCGGGTGCTGCCCCCGCCATATCCACTAAGAGAAACCGGCAGTAAAGGTGTGCAGCTTCACAGCTGGTTTCTAGACATGTGCATTCATTTTTGTTAGAATGCATTTTCATCCGAAAACACGAAAACCGAAAGATCCGACATAAAAAATGCTTTACTTTAGTTTTCGTTGCGGTAAAAATTCGATATAGAGAGATTTGACATTATAGGGAAAAGATTCGACATTATAGGGAAAAGATTCGACACTATAGAGAAAAGATTCGACACTATAGAAATAATAGATTCGACATTACAGAGATTAGATTTCGACTTATGAGAAAATAGATTCGACATTATTACTAGTCATACAACATTAGAATTCTTGTAGGCGGAATATTCGAACGGAAATGTACGATTCAACGTAAAGATTCGACGTTCCGTCGAATATTCTTTTGACCATTTGACAGAAACCAAGTATTATTGGATTTTCGAACGAAAGCTATTCCCCAACGAAAAACAAAATAAATCAAAACGATTTTCGGGAGTAACTAAATAAATGTATTTTCAAAATGAAAACAAAAAAACAAAACAAAATATTCCAGTCTGCACATGTCTACTGGTTTCCTACTGGGCATGTACAAAGGACTCTGTACTCTCTGATTGGGCTGGTTGCAGTTGCCATTGTCAAAACCAGGTACCCGCTCCTCCCCAAAAGATGCCAAATGTAGCAGAGGAGGGGGGAAGGAGGCAGATAAGCGGAGCTTCCCCATTTGTGTGGAGCTCTGCTTTAAAGTAGAACTAAAGACAAAACTTATTTTGTTAGTGTCTCTATTTGTCCTGTTTAACATTTTCAAAAAAAGTAAAAGTAAAAGTAAAAGAAGATCCCAAATTTTAGGTTGTGCCCAGAAAAGTAATTGAGGGTGAATCTTCTAATGTGGACACTAGTTCTGGTGACCTGGGGGGTCCCCAAGGCATACCCTTAATTTGCAAGGATTTCCTCTCACTTCCTGTTTTGGCTATGGGACAGGAAGCAAAGGGAAATCTCTGCAATGGAACACAGATGGCAACAAATAAACTGACAAGGGTTATGACCCCCCCCTTTAACCACTTAACCCCCGGACCATTTTGTTGCTAAAGGACCAGGCCCCTTTTTGTGATTCGGCTCTGCGTCGATTTAACTGACAATTGCGTGGTTGTGCAACGTGGCTCCCAAACAAAATTGATGTCTATTTTTTCCCACAAATAGAGCTTTCTTTTGGTGGTATTTATTTTTTGCGTTATAAACAAAAATAGAGCGACAATTTTGAAAACAATGCAATATTTTTTTACTATTTGCTATAACAAATATCCCCAAAAAATATATAAAAAAAACAATTTTTTTCCTCAGTTTAGGCCGATACATATTCTTCTACATATTTTTGGTGATAAAAATCGCAATAAGTGTTTATTGATTGATTTGTGCAAAAGTTATAGCGTCTACAATTATTAATAATAATTTTTTTACTAGTAATGGTGGCGATCAGCAATTTTTATAGTGACTGCGACTTATGACGGGGAACAGACGATCAGTGACGGTCTCACTAGGAAGAACGGGGAAAGGTTTGTTTACACTTACCTCTTCCCGTTCTTCAGCTCTGTGACCCAATTGCGGGACACCGGCGGCGAACGAGTCCGTGGGCCCCTACGTGCTTATGTTCTGCCAACGTATATCGTCGTTAGGCGGTCCTTAAGTGGTTAATATATCTACTTGGGTTCCTTCAGTGTCTTGTTCTTCTGTATTAAAGATGAGAAATGCTGGGTTTGTGCTTTACAGCTTATGTGGCATAAGCCAGCAAGTACATGGTAGACCCATCTCTTCCTATAGCAATTTTTAACTATATAACTATATCAAAAATGATACTACAATGTGAAAAATTCTGTTTTGTTGTGGGAAAAGTTAAATATAAAAACATTACAAATGTTATCAACACCATATTTCCCTAAGACAGTTTGCAATTTAGGTTTAGAAGCTCTAATTGCAAAAGGCACTGAATCCTCTATTATGAAGTTTCTAAAAATACCTATTCATAATTTAAATAATGAACCCCAAGGCTGTATGGATTGTTTGTATATTCTCATTACAAGTAAAATTGCCAATTACCCACGCACATATTTCTGACAATTTATTTTATATCTTTGGCATATTTTATATAAGATGTATTTTTCTAATAGGGAAAGTGGTCTTGTTTAATACATCTTTTGATTGTAACTGATTATATATCCTGCTGCCTATGTGTATCAACAGATTTTCACAGATTAGGGTAATATTTGCTAAGATAAAACCCCTCATTGGACAAAATATAAAATCTGTGTTCTGAAATTCTAATTAGGAGGTTTTAATCAGTTTTAAAAGCACATATGCACTAAATCAAATAAATGAATACTTGCAGCAAAACTATAATGCGGTACTGTAAAACCAGTTTTCCTTCCCATTATAACACATGGAATTTGGCAAGTGTTAATCCATCAAGTGCCCATATAATATTCTGAGCCAGTGCCCAGTTTATGAAAAGCACCATTTTACAAATGGCCTGCAAGGACAAAATGTACATAACAAAGTCAGTCAACACAATTTTTTTTTTTTAATAGCCACAACATAACAATTTTCATCAGCATTTCTCAACATTTCTACTATTAGGGAATCCTTAAAAAAATTGTGATCTTCATCTTGGGGAACCCCTGAAAATTGTTCTGATCTACACAGTTTACGGTATGTTAGTGTGCTCAGTGAGTTGTAGATACAACAATAAATCTGTAAATATGGTAAAAAAAATTAAGAAAAATATTGCTTGGAGCATAAAAGGAAGTTGGCGTTGAAGCAGCATGAATAATTACAGTTAAATAGCAACATAAGAAGTTTACCAGACAATCAGGCAGCTATAGGCCTTCTAGCAACCATGGGCCCTGGCCAACTGTCTAAACCACCCCTATCATATTCTGCAATTGCTTGAAGGCTCAAATTTATTTCAATATCCCAACCTTGGGCTTAGTTTACACTTGCTGTTGGGAGGGGTTGTAAAACCATGTGGGTGAGCCTAAAGTAAGTGCATCTTACATGTAACCCTAAAAAAAAAACTACTCCACGCTGGAATATTAATATCAGATCAAGTGAAGAAAATAAAATAAAATAAACATGAAAGAAAGATTAGCTGCTATACTTGAAAATCTAAATAAATATATAAAAACCATCAACCGCAATAATCAAATCATCCATTCTGTGCAAAGTAAACAAACAAAATATCCTCAAACAGCAAGGCAATAAGAATTGAAAGTTATGCCGCGTACACATAACCATTTTTTTTTTACAAGAAAACACACGACCATTTTTAATGGTCTAGAAAAAACAACGTTTTTTTCAACCCGATTATTGTTAAGCCTGCCTTGCCTACAGACGATCGTGAAAAAAAAATGCTCGAGCAAAGCTCGATAAGGTACTACACGTACGACGGCACTATAAAGGGGACGTACCACAGTCCATTTAACATGGTTTCCCACAGCACACATTCACATTTATGTGTTTTTCAGCCAATGCGTTTTTGGAAAGGGTCGGGGACTTTCATTTCTGGGTGTAATAGACTTCAGTAGCGCTGCATCAGAATGCAAGATTTAAAAAAAAATGCATCTGGAAAAAAACGGCGTGGGGTCCCCCCATTCCATACTAGGCCCTTTGGTTCTGGTATAGATTTTGAGGGAAACCCCACACCAAAAAAATTATAAAAAATATGGCGTGGGCCCCCTCTCCAAAATCTATCCCAGACCCTTATCCGAGCATGCAACCCGGAAGGTCAGGAAAAGGTGGGGATGAGTGAGTGCCCCCCTTAACCATACCAATCTACATGCCCTCAACATGGAGTCTGCTTTTGGGTTGGGGGGGGGGGGCATGTAGAGCATGTAGCCTGGTATGGTTCCAGGAGGGAGGATTTT
This sequence comes from Rana kukunoris, assembly GCA_029574335.1. Taxonomy (NCBI): domain Eukaryota; kingdom Metazoa; phylum Chordata; class Amphibia; order Anura; family Ranidae; genus Rana; species Rana kukunoris. The sequence goes on from CM056051.1 coordinate 198,470,197, forward strand.
GGGGGGACCCTAGGCAATTTTTTTTAATTTTGGTATAGAGTTCCCCCCAACATCTATACCAATGCACCACAAACCAACCCTAAAAAACACATCAAGCACAGCCCGCATAGATGTATACCTAAACTAAGTGATTAATTCAGCTCTTAACTTTATTCTTCAGTGTAGTCAATATTCCATGCAGACAATGAATAAGTCTACCCTGTGAATCCTTCCTTAGTGCAAGATGACCACCTCCAATCAACAGTGATCTCCTTCACCAGACAATAGGACCTGTACTCATCAGAAAAACATGCCTGTCTTTCTCATGATAGGCAGATGAACTCAAACAGCCTTGGGAAGTAATCCTCCACTGCCTGTGTGGATTGCTGTTCAGGACTCCAGGGGGTATAAACAAAAAAAAATCTTTTATAGTGTAGTATTGTTTAAAATCAAAAACACTGTTAGTTCAGTAAGACTCTAAGCAGAAAAAAATATATATGCGCAGCTGCACCTGGACTTTGGCACTGAACACACTGTCTTGGATCTGCCCCAACGTGTTTCATCATTATGATGACTTTGTCAAGAGTGCATCCAGCAGTGAGCATCGCAGGTGATTACTGGATGTGTGGAGAGTCGCAAAAAGCTGCAGCCACTGCCAACCTGTCATTATGATGAATAGGGCTGGCGGCCGCACCTAGCCACTCACAGCCACAGCAGGAATCAGAAGATTCCTGCTGCTGCAATTCACACTGGCTTAAATCACCAGTGTGAATGTAGCCATATTATATAATCTGAGAAACTTCCTAGTTCTTAAACCTGATTTTGCCTAGTGTACTGGAATTTTGATAGATGGAAAGTAATTAAAGTGCTTGCACTACCTATAATTACAAATTTGTTTTTTATGTTACTCCTATCAATCAGAGCTAATTATATATGCCTTACCCTAATTTAGCATGGTTGTATAGCAGTGGATGGGAGAGGTGCTTTCTGACCAAACTTTTCATCTCTCTGACCTCACTGTTCAGCCCAATCACTCAAAAACCTTAGGCGGTTTGTAGCTGGTAAACAGACAGAGGAGAACTTTTCCTACGGCCACAGGTGCCTAAATAGCCCATAAGCAATAAGCAATAAGTGCATTGAGACTTTGATTGATATTGAGGTCAAATAAGGAAGGTGAGCATATTGAATGCACATGGGGTGGATCCATGTACCGCTTAGGCCGCGTACACACGATCGAATCTATCTGCTGGAAACGGTCCGACGGACCGTTTCAGCAGACAAATTGGATCGTGTGTACGGGCGGACGGACGGGTTTTTCCAGCAGACAGATTTTAAAGCATGCGTCAACGTCACCGCCACATCACCGTGCTGTCTGCCGGCGGGGATTTTGGTTTAATCGTGTGTACAGCGATCAAATCAAAACAGCCCAGCAGACAAATCTGTTCAAATCGGTCTGTCAGACCGATTTGAACAGATTTATTTGGTCGTGTGTACGCGGCCTTAGAGTTTTTTAGAAACTAAAGAGATTGCCATTACAGCACATTGGTGGGGGAAAGTGAGTGTATTAGATGCATATAGGTTGGATGCACGTATTACCTTGACTTTTTAGGAACTAAATAGATTACTAATAGATTATTATTAGATTACTATTACAGCACATTGGTGGTGGATTTTTTTTATGGATGCTTAAGAGGAGATTGTAGATGGGACTTTGTTTTATTTTTTATGATTATTTTATGTTGATTTATGTGATTGCGCTGCATTTTATGTATTGCATAATTGTTAAGAGGTGTAGTTAAAAGCAATAGGTAATGTTCTTGCAGTAATCTTTTTGGGGTATGACTATAGGACTGGGCTGTATTTTATTTGTTTTGAGGACAGCCCAAAATTTGGGATTTTTTTTTTTTTACTTTCACGTTTAATGATAATGATAAACAGGTCACATAGAGAGGATGACTCCCCCAAACAGGGGCAGAGGTAGCAATAAAAACCTGTCAGGTATTCTAATCCACCTCCACTCTGTTCATTTTTCACTTGTAAAAATTTAAGTTGTTCAGGCTCTAGAAAAAACAAAGTTTTTTTCAACTTTATCATTAAAACGATGTTGCCTACACACGATAGTGAACAAAAAAATGCTGTAGCAAAGCGCGGTGACGTACAACACGTACAACGGCAATATAAAGAGGAAGTTCCATGTGGATGACGCCACCCTTGGGGCTGCTTTTGCTGATTACGTGTTTGTAAAAGACGATTTGCGCTTTTTTGTCTGTTACAGCGTGATGATGAATGTGTTTACTCAATTACGAACGGTAGTTTTACCAGAACGAGCGCTCCTATCTCATAACTTGCTTATGAGCATGCCCGAGTTTTTCACGTCGTAAAGCCCACGCATGATCATTTTTTTACAACCCAAAAAACAACATTGTTTAAAACATAGTTAAAAAATAGAGCATGTTCAATTTTTATTTTTTTGTCTTTTTCAGAACTCGAAAAATGCTGTGAAGCGCACACACGATCATTTTACATTACGTTTTTAAAAAACATTGGCCCAGATTCACAGAGCAATTACGCCTGTCTAACTGGTGTTAGACAGGAGTAATTTCAAATTTTGCGCGCCGTATCACTAGTTTGAATCCTCAAACCATGATACGGCGGCTTCGGGCTTCGATCCGAGAGGCTTACGTCCTCCTAAGCCTTCGGATCTACACTGCGATATTTTTGCGGCCGCTGGGAGGAGTTTGCGTCGTTTTCATGCGTCGGGATATGCAAATGAGTTTTTATGGCGATCCACGAAGGTACGAGTGTCCCTCGCAATCGCCTACGTCATTTTTTGGCTACGTAATGTTAGAGGAGCTTTTTGCTGGTCTAACAGTGCGTAACCCATGTAAAGTATGGCCGTCGTTCCTGCGTCGATTTGAAAATATATATATTTTTTTAACGTAACTCGTTCGGGAATAGGAATGTACGTAAACGACGCTACTACGACGTGACGACGTGATTTCGCGCAATGCACGGCGGGAAATTTGCGAACGGAGCATGCGCAGTTCGATCGCCGCGGGAACGCGCCTATTTTAAATGCTTCACGCCCCCTACTCGCGCAGATGGATTGCGACGGGAGAAATACACTACGCCGCCGTCGTTTACTGGACAAAATCTACCTGGATTCCACAGAGCCAGGTAAAAAACGGCGGCGTAGTGTATTTCTGATACTCTACGATAATCTAATTCTCTGTGAATCTGCCCCATTGTTTTTTACAAGACGAAAAATGATTGTGTGTAAGTGGCATTACATCCTCCATGTATTATAGAAGAGACCAGGGGTGGACTGACAACTCATGGGGCCCCTGGGCAATAGGAGTTTATGGGGCCCCGGGCAATAGGAGATTATGGGGCCCCCGGGCAATAGGAGATTATGGGGCCCCCAGGCAATAGATTATGGGGCCAGGCAGTATACACACACATATAGTATACATACACAGTATACACACACACACACACACAGTATACATACACAGTATACATACACACAGAATACACATACACACACTGAAAAGGTACTGGAGAGGCGGGGCAGCTATAATCTTGTGATTTTTTTCTATTGCTTTTATACTTTAAACAAGATACATTTTTACTGCAAAAAACACACAGGCGGGTGCAACCACCTCATGCATTACCATTGATAAGTTTAGTGAATCCACAAAAACAAATGGATACTCACATATTGTTAAGAAACATCAAACAAAATTGATCTGCTCCAGCTTGGATGCAGAGCTCTTAGGAAAGGGGCATGAGCCCGAAACGTGTCAGCCATCCAGCCATTGGCTCTTAGGACGAGTCACATTGCGCCCAAGCTGGAGCAGATCAGTTTTGCCTGATTTCCCTTAACAACTAGTGAGTATCCATTTGTTTTTGTGTATTTAATAAACTTATCAATGGTAATGCACAAGGTGTATAATACAGAAAAAAATTGCGCTTGTCACAAATAAATAGTCAATTAGTGCCGGTGTAATCAGTCACTAAAAATAACAATAAAAAATAAAAATAAATGGGGAGGCAGCAGCTCTTGTGCCGGGACACAGAAGGAAATACAACAAGAAAAACAAAGATTTAGAGCTGCGCCTTGTCACCCGGACTCAGTGTAGTCAAAAGAGTCCCTATATCAATCATGTGGAGATAAACAGTCCTTCAGACAAAAGAGATGTAGTGATGAACATTGGCTCCAAAGAAAACTTTCTGCTGATCTCAATTCAGGATGGACGTATAGTAATCACCACTGTGCTCAAACTTGGCTTTTCAATGTGGCCCACCACCAGAAGTATAAGCAGCTTACCAGAGGAATGGCTATAATCAGCAGTCGGCTGTGACCCAGCCGCGGCCTTTGAGGGAACCAGGATGAATCCCAAATCCTAGGGCAGTGCCTACACCGGGGCTCCACTCAGCAACTCCACCAATTAGATCATATGTGAATGATAAATAGAGGCAGACATAGCGTAATCCCGCTGGGACATTTATTTAAAATCATAAAAACCAGAATACTCACATGGGAGATGAGTTAGACAGGCATATAAAACATAATGTTGACGGCCGGCAAACAGATAGGAAAGGACCCTCCTCCAAAGCGTGATGACGTCACCGCACGTCTTCCCAGACGCGTTTCGTCATAGGACGTTGTCAATGGGATAGGGCGTTGCGGTGAGTCATCACTTAAATAGGCAAGGACCTCGCCGTGAGGTGTAGGTCCAAAGCTGCAGACGCCATCTTGGACAGGGGCAAGATGCCAATACTTGACCCAATCCAAAACTATTGCTAACATGAACTACAAATCTTAAAAACTTTCCTTGAGAGGTACAGCAAGCAGAGCTCTTATCTTGTAGTCCCACAGGAATGAAAAAGAAAAAGAAGAAGCAAAAAAACTTTTAATTAATAACGTAGACACAGGAAATTAATAGCAAATGCCTACTGCATAATTCACATTGTCCATAACTATTCCTCGTTATGGCGACATCTAGTGGATTTTTTGAAGAAATGTATTGGCATCTTGCCCCTGTCCAAGATGGCGTCTGCAGCTTTGGACCTACACCTCACGGCGAGGTCCTTGCCTCACAGCCGACTGCTGATTATAGCCATTCCTCTGGTAAGCTGCTTATACTTCTGGTGGTGGGCCACATTGAAAAGCCAAGTTTGAGCACAGTGGTGATTACTATACGTCCATCCTGAATTGAGATCAGCAGAAAGTTTTCTTTGGAGCCAATGTTCATCACTACATCTCTTTTGTCTGAAGGACTGTTTATCTCCACATGATTGATATAGGGACTCTTTTGACTACACTGAGTCCGGGTGACAAGGCGCAGCTCTAAATCTTTGTTTTTCTTAATGCACAAGTTGGTTGCGCCCTCCTGTGTTTTTTTTTTTTTTTTTTGCAGTTTGGTAAGCCACGAGGTGGTTGCGCCCTCCTATGTGTTTTTTGCAGTTCATGGAGGACTTTCTGGTCAGTGGGGGGCTTCACCCTTCATTGGCATTGTAAAAGGAAGAGGAGATCTCTCTTGGGACATTTTTTGTGGAGAACATAAGATACATTTTTAATATTGGTATATAAGCAATACATTCTTGCATGTCTTCATATAAAAGTGATAACAAGTGTGTGTTGCTTAAAATTATGTCAGTGACTATTGGAAATAGTGTTGGGGTATCCTTAACAAGTGACCTTATTTACACTTTAAAATGAATACACATTCCATTTTAAAGTTACTTCTTATCTGGCCTACTCTATGTTGTTTGCCTGAAGGATAACTAAGCATATATATCATTTCTACAAGCTGGATTTCTGGGACAGAGCAAGTAAAATAAAAAATATGGGATTTTTCGAGACATACCCTGGAGTAAGCAATTAAATTAGCATTTTTAAAGAACTTGTCTTATATTAAAACATTTATTTTGTCTTTGTCAGCCACATGTCATACAGGTCACCCATACAGCTGGTACTATCAGCAACACTTAGGAATTCCCAGCTAATGCCAAACATGATCTTCCATCTGTTTCTATTTCCATCTGGCCCACTGAGACAAACTCGAAGTCTCTTTTCCAACAATAAAACCCAGACTATTACTTATTAATGTATCACATATGTTATCACAAAGTCTATGGACAGCAAGCAACTTCATTTGAACGTGCTTTTCATCTTAACAGAAACACATACCCAGTATGCTTAAATCCTGGAAGAAAATAAGAGCAATGATTTTTGTTTAGAATTTTTTTTTTAAGTCCTAAGTTGTAAAATATAACTATTGTCTGACAGTGGACTGCTTGGCATTGGATTTCATAAAACAGAAATCTTGCCTTCACGTCTTTGGCTTATTTTATTATTTATGTTTTGCTATAAATCTTATGTTGTATAAAACTTTTACCTTTTTGCTGTTATACTGTAGGTAAATGCAGTAAATACAGAGCATTGATTATTTATTTCTTGTAGCTATAACTAGAATAAAAATAGTTTTTAATTAGAATTCAATCGCCAGATTGCAGGCGAGGCTAATTGGCATTGAGGTTATTCCCAAAACCTTGCAAAGCTATTAAAATCAGTTTACAACATTGAACTAAGAGCTGTGTAGCAGAGTAGTACAACATTTTATCTATTCTGTGCAATGTTGGGAGAGATGGTAAGAGGATGAACACTTCTGTCTAGAACTGGTGAATAGGGAAAAATCGTGCAGACTTAGATCTGATAAATCTAAACAGAACAGGACTCTAACATGTGTCAAGGGCAAATAAATGGGAGAGCAGAGCAGACACTGTTCAAAGCTTCGGTATTTGGCTGCAGGTGTGGATTACTGTTGAGGACACTAAACTAAGAGGTGTTGGACTGATGCCTTGTGCAAGGCTGTGACCATGTTACCGTTTTAAACAAAGACTGATTATAGTGTGAATCAGAGGGACAAATAAGTAGACTTAATATCTTGCAGTAAAAGGGGGAAGATTTGGGACTTTGAGTGAGACGTCGGTCTCCATCCCTGTAATGGGACTTTAAATGAGACGTCCATCTCCATCCCTGTTATACATACAAAAGGAGGGGTTTAGGACTTTGAGTGAGGTGGGCGAGTAGGGCCAAAGGACCAGTCACACTTAAAAAATAATCATAATTTATTGGTGTAAATGATAACATGATGGCAAAAACTGTCAAACAATAGTCACATAATATATACGATCACTGGAACATGATGAAAACAGTAACACCACACATATAATGCAGGCCAGGAGTCCTTGATAAGTAAGAAAGCCATACTAAAATGTGCATGATGGCCAGACTACTGAATAAAACAATATGAAGACCTTACTAATGTAATTGTTGTCTTGGTGCTAGTCGTATGCCCGACGCGTTTCATGTATCAAACACTCTTCAGGGGCAATTTGCTCCAATTTCTAAAAAACATAATAAAGATGGAAATCAATCAGTAAGGTACAGTAGGTCTTATTAGAAGGTAGAGTGTATATGTAAGGGGAGAGAAACAAATTATGACTCATCCCCTGTGGGTACTCACATGCCAATAAATAGTGAACCACACGTAGGTAGTAGCTGCAGGCCATCAATTAAGTCAGGTCTGGGAGCTGAGGGAGGAGCCCAGAAAGGGGATGCCAGGCGCACAAGAGCCCCCATGAAATATGCTGGTGATTATCAACACTGGTGATGTGTAATAATAGGGATTCTAGAAATAATTAAAATATAATTAAATAAGTATAGGGTCTAACTAAGGGATTTAGTAGAACCCAAATACAGAAGTATTGACAATTCCAATTTAATGGAATGACTTTACCTTATGGAGTAAAGTAAACTAGAACTAATGCCTTCTATCAGAGATGAGGACAAGCCAGCATATAATGGGGATCTTATGTGCTCCAATCCACCCCCCACCTGAAAACTCCACCCAGCGTCACACGGCACAGACACCAAATGGGGGAGGAGCCCCCCGCAATGCAGCAGGACTACCGTCCGCAGCAGCCTGGGACGCCATCCTCCACGTGTCTGAGCCAGATGGGAGACACAACGCTCGAAACGGCAGGTCCATACAGATCTCACGTACACGGCGTGGAAGTGTGACGCCGATGTACAGAGGGCAAACCCCGCCCTCTGTACATGAAACGCATTGGACATACGACTAGCACCAAGACAACAATTACATTATTAAGGTCTTCATATTGGTTTTATTTAGTAGTCTGGCCATCATGCACATTTTAGTATGGCTTTCTTACTTAACAAGGACGCCTGCCCTGCATCATATGTGTGTTGTAACTGTGTTCATCATGTACCAGTGATCGTATACATTATGACTTGTGACTGGTCTTTTGGCCCTACCCGCCCACCTCACTCAAAGTCCCAAACCCCTCCTTTTGTAAATATCTTGCAGTACAGTCAATCATGGAAAGTAAAAAAGGGGGGGACACCCGGAGGTGTTTGGGACTTTAAATGAGAATACCTCTGTGATGTATCTCCATCCTAGTGTGTGGACTTTATATGAAATTACATCCATACTATATCTCCATCCCATATGCGGAAAATTGCAACAAAGGGAATTTAGGACTTTAAATGAAACAGTGGGGTATATGGGGACAAAAAATGAGAAAACAAGCCATAAGCAAAATATTTGTGTATTGAAAGAATAGAACATATGGTAAACAAACAATTAGCTTGTACAAAAGTACAGAACATACATTTGATACCTAATACAATAGTTGGTATAAAAATACAAAGTGACAGTCAATGGCAACATATATAACCACATAGAGGCTGAGCATAGCCACGCAGTAAATAACATATAAAATATAAATAGATCATAAAAGTACTGATTAATCAGAATGGGTCCCATAAACGCGTATAGCTACATCTTTGTAAGCCCGACGCGGCGTTTCGTGTATATGAAAACACTCCTCAGGGGCTGATGTAGTGGGATATCTGGAATACAGATTTGATTAATGATCAAAGTATTAAAATTAAATCCACCAGAAAAGATAGTAAATCAATTCTGGTTACTTACATAGTATGCCAAAGTTCTACAGTAATTAAGACCAAACATATTCCCGTCCCGGGACAGAGGTGGCAGACCAGCAAGCAAACAACAGAGCACACAAAGCATCCTTCCCAGACAGCAGGCGACCATAAGTAATGAATTAAAATGTATCCTCATAGTGCAGGTGGATGTCTGTAATGAGTAAATAAATAGGTCCATCAAACCGTGACCCACATAGTAAGGGAGTAAAGGTATAAAAAATACTTGGAGATTAACAAGGGATACCTGGAATGCGAGTTGGATGGTCACAGCTAGTAACGGCTGTAGGGACTGCATGGAAATGGCCACTGGCTGAATAGGTGGGAAGGTGCTTTATAATGCATCCAGCAATTGGCTTACAAAGATGTAGCTATACGCGTTTATGGGACCCATTCTGATTAATCAGTACTTTTATGATCTATTTATATTTTATATGTTATTTACTGCGTGGCTATGCTCAGCCTCTATGTGGTTATATATGTTGCCATTGACTGTCACTTTGTATTTTTATACCAACTATTGTATTAGGTATCAAATGTATGTTCTGTACTTTTGTACAAGCTAATTGTTTGTTTACCATATGTTCTATTCTTTCAATACACAAATATTTTGCTTATGGCTTGTTTTCTAATTTTTTGTCCCCATATACCCCACTGTTTCATTTAAAGTCCCAAATTCCCTTTGTTGCAATCATGGAAAGTAAAGTGCATACCTCCCAACTTTCTGACATGGGAAAAAGGGACATCCTTTAGCATAAAGCGTGTTGGCTAAGGATACACCTCCTGCCACATTCCTGGTTATGCGGCCCGTGAAATATTAAAAAACAAAAAACACATTGGCCCAGATTCACAGAGCAATTACGCCTGTCTAACTGGTGTTAGACAGGAGTAATTTCAAATTTCGCGCGCCGTATCACTAGTTTGAATCCTCAAACCATGATACGGCGGCTTCGGGCTTCGATCCGAGAGGCTTACGTCTTCGTAAGCCTTCGGATCTACGCTGCGATATTTTTGCGGCCGCTGGGAGGAGTTCGCGTCGTTTTCATGCGTCGGGGTATGCAAATGAGTTTTTACGGCGATCCACGAAGGTACGAGTGTCCCTCGCAATCGCCTACGTCATTTTTTGGCTACGTAATGTTAGAGGAGCTTCTTGCTGGTCTAACAGTGCATAACCCATGTAAAGTATGGCCGTCGTTCCCGCGTCGATTTGAAAATATTATTATTTTTTAACGTAACTCGTTCGGGAATAGGAATGTACGTAAACGACGCTACTACGACGTGACGACGTGTTTTCACGCAATGCAGGGCGGGAAATTTGCGAACGGAGCATGCGCAGTTCGATCGCCGCGGGAACGCGCCTATTTTAAATGCTTCACGCCCCCTACTCGCGCAGATGGATTGCGACGGGAGAAATACACTACGCCGCCGTCGTTTACTGGACAAAATCTACCTGGATTCCACGTAGAGCCAGGTAAAATACGGCAGCGTAGTGTATTTGTGATACTCTACGAGAATCTAATTCTCTCTGAATCTGGGCCATTGTCTATATCCAAAAGTGCCTTTTTTTTATCACTGTTTCCTTTATTCTAGCTTTTTAAACCAATAATGTGATAATAAAAATATTTGTAGTTAAAATGGTTCTAAAGGCAGAAGTTTCTATGCATTAACCACTTAAGACCCGGACCAATACGCTGGTAAATGACCCAAGGTGTTTTTGCGATTCGGCACTGCGTCGCTTTAACAGACAATTGAGCGGTCGTGCAGCGTGGCTCACAAACAAAATTTGCGTCCTTTTCTTCCCACAAATAGAGCTTTCTTTTGGTGGTATTTGATCACCTCTGCGAATTTAATTTTTTGCGCTATATACAAAAATAGAGCGACATTTTCGAAAAAAAAACACAATTTTTTACTTTTTGTTAAAAAAAAAATCTAATAAACTTAATTTTAGTCAAACATTTAGGCCAAAATTTATTTAGCCACATGTCTTTAGTAAAAAAAAAATCGCAATAAAAAAAAATAGCTACCTAGCGGGAACAGCGACACTAATACAGCGATCAGAAAAATGATCGCTTAGTGATGCTGGCATTAGGGAGTGAAAGGGTTAACTAGGGCGGTGATCAGGGGGTTAAAACTTTATTAGGGGGGGTGGGGGGGCTATCCTGAACCTAACACTAACTGACTTTTACACTGCCTGTCACACTGACACTAAATGCAGTGATTAGATCACTGCATTCAGTGACACTGTGACAGGGGGGGTGGGGGTTAGATCGCAAGGGGTTAAGTGTGCCTATGTGTGTGTATGTCAGTGTAGTGTTAGTGCACACTTACTGTGAGGTGTTTCTCTCGTCGCAGCAGTTGGAAATACCGCTGCGATGAAAGATTACATCACTTCCCCCTTCCTGTGTAAACACAGGAGGAGGAAGTGACAGGGCGGGGGAGCGCAGCGATTGGCTGGGAGCGATCGCGGGGGGGCGGGCAAAGATGGACATCCGCCCGCTCGTCCCGGATCGCTCCCGGAGACACGGGGACCGGCGCACGCCGCGGAGGGGGTCCCGATCGGACCCCCGACCCGCTACTGGGCGAGGACGTATATATACGCCCTTGTGCCCAGCCGTGCCCTTCTGTGGACGTAAATGTGCGTGCGGCGGTCCTTAAGTGGTTAAGATAAAAAACCTTCTGTGTGCAGCAGCCCCCCTTTAGCACCCTCTAATAATTACCTGAGCCCCATCTTGATCCAGCAATGTGCACAAGAGCCCCGGGCTGTCCAGGGACTCTCCCTCTTCATTGGCTGAGACAGCAGCAGCACGTGCCATTGTCACCTGCTGCTGTCAAGGTCAGTGACCCAATAAAGAGAGAGAGGAGACGGGGCCAAGCTGCATAAGGGAGCTTGTTTACCTGCCAAAGGATTTGTCTTTCTGGTCATCCAGTACTGAGATTTATACAGTTCTGCCACAGCCCTGTCTGGCAGAGGAGGGGATTTAGTTTATCTTTGCTGTGGTTCAGTAATACTTAAAGGATTCCTCCCCTCCCTACAGCTGGACAATAAAAGAAGAAACTGGAGACCAATGAGCTCATCTCTCTCTTTGTACTCCCATCAGCATGCTCCTTGCACTAAAGCGCCACTTATTGGCTTCCTATGCTGTTACTCCCTCCTCTATTCTGTGCTCTGCTGTATAGGGACTGCAAAAGGCTGCTACCAAGTCAAAAACTAGTACTTGCACCCTTTGCATTCAAACATATACATTTAAAGCTGAAATAACATTAAAATAAAGTTTTCTTATTGGATCCTCCTAAAGGCTCCTATGGGTTGTAAGCCCAGTCTTCTTTTTCCTCCCCCATGCTTCAGTGGTTAGGTGCCTTGGATGTGAGGTTGCTCAAGGACAGTCCACTGCTGAAGTGTAGGGGAGTACAGGAGAGTGGCATCTGCTTGGGAGGTGGAGGATCGGGTAGGTAAATTTGCCTTTCATGGTCCCCTCAACCTAAATGGTTTTCTTTGGCAATTCGCAGTACAATGTTTTAAGACTCAGGTTTACTCATTATATTTTATTGATTTATATCAGATATTTGTGGCGATTTATCCCTCTATGCGGGTGATCCAGTTGTGGACGGACCCCCTGACCTCTACATAGGCAGGGCTCTGGTTGGCAGACTCTCATCTTCAGCTATCCATTTGCTTCACTGCCTTGTACAATTTGAAGGTTAAGAGTCATATGTAGGAAGGATTGCCTGCTCGATGGGTGCAATATTGCTTGCATTCATGTGTATATTTAAAAATGTGTATATATATTGTACAATGTCTGATTTTATTTATTTATTTATTAATTAAGTTCATCATGCTTTTCCTTGAAGAAGCCGAAATGGCAAAATATGTCAGAACCATAAACGTGGTGAAAGATAATAATCCCCTTTTCTGAGAAATGGCTAATATATGGATGTACAAATGTTTTTAGCTGAATTATGTTTAAGTAAATAAAATATGAACGTTTTTTAAAGATTTGTTTTGTGTTACTCAATTAAGCAAATAAAAAGACACCCTATGTAAGTTTATGTTGTTGCAGCAGCTATACCCTAATTTGACAGATATGTTGGTGTAGCCCTAAACACACACTGTCTGCATCATAGCCACTCACCCACACACTTGTAAAATTAGTATGAACAGCTGTGTCTGTACAGCCTGCACAAAGGCTACCTACACACATTACTTAAGGGCCCAAGCCACATAAACAAATGGCCTATTCCCAGTGTGCGGGCCTCAGTAACATGTGAATGAGGCCTTGAATACAGAACTGCATTAATGTGTTTTTTATGCCTGCCCATAGTTCAAATTTAATGCAAATATTTGGAATGTATCATAATTTGTATATATAGTAAAGACCTTCTAACCTCTTTCCTGGCTTGTGAAGGATTTAGGCTGCATTTGCATGGACAGTTAGCCACACTGCGATTTCCAGCACCAATAATCTACTGATTCCTGTGGCTGGAATTGTTTTAAACTTTCTTTATTATAAATTTTTCATCAACACATGACATACATAATACAATACATATAACACATACAAGGTCTCAATATGTCCTACTACAAAAAATGGTCTACACGTCCTATATAAAAACTTCATTAAGAGCCTAATATGCCTGTACCTGGAGGTCTCTTCTCTCCTTTTCACCTGGGTCTACCCCTTATTCCTCTAAATTACCCTTCTCAAACCAGGGGGAGAGCGAGGGGTGGGAACATCCATGCGTACTGTACTTTACCTAGACCTATCTGTCTATTCACCCAATCCCCTCTTTCCCCTATGGCATCTCTGTTTCGGCCCTCCTAAAATGAGAAACCAATGAAAATCAGGCATGGGTGTAAAGGAGGTAGGAGAGAGGAGAAAAAGGGAAGGAAAGAGAAGAGGAGTTACAAAAAAGGGGGGAACCCCCCAACCTCACTGTCCCACCCAATTTTGTTACATAGCCCACCCCATTTTATTACATACACAACCCTCTAGAGGGCCTGCGGCTGGGATTGAAAGCTGTGTGCAGATACCGAAGCTCTAGCCACTGAGCCTGTTAGCGTGTGGGTTAGTGCCATCTGTGGACCAGAGGTCATCCAAAGTTTCAGGGCCCCACAACAGGTATCATTCTTACTTGTGTCAGCCCTCACTCAGAGACCACCTACCACCCAGATCTTACTGACACTCAGTTCTTCATAGATTATGCCCTAAGACTTGATGGGTGCCATTTAAATACACATGCAAGGCCTTGCTACTTTAAGTAAAATAGGCAGAGTCATTAGAACCAGCCCCATGTCATGGCTGAGGACCACATAACAGTAGCCCAACTGCCCAGAAGGGTGCATCCCAAACCACATGAACGACCCTACATCACCCAGCTACCACTACTGCTCCCATCTCAATCTAGCTGCTATTTTTCCCTTCTCTCATTATCTTCATATTACTATTAAAGTAGTACTGCGGCCCACACAGATCATTCATAGTTTCTCAGGAGACACAAAGACATGCAAATGGTCCTTTTTAAATAATGTTACTGTTTTCTAAAAGTAGTAATAACAGTTCCAAATAATGTTGGTAACATTTCCCAAATGATGGTAAGCATAATGCAGTTAATAGTCCTGGCTACTTGCAGTGACAACACTAGGGGTTGCCATGGTGCTTAGATGACCTTTCTCTTTTTCTTCTAGGATGCAACACCCCATCTCACAAGTCCCACATTCAGTTCATAGAGGAGTTCTGGAGAAGCCAGTACAGTCATGGAGAACAAAGGAGTGGAGTTTTTGAGGAGGAGGGGGTTGTCTGCTGTGCCAAAGGCAGCAGAGAGGTCCAGGAGGAGTAGTCCAAAACAGTGTTCGTTGGTTTTAGCCATTTGTACCTGTAGATCATTTGTGGATGTCAGGTCACTAGGGATGAGCTTCGCGTTTGAAACGAACGTATGTTCGGCTCGAACATCGTCCGTTCGATCTTTCGTCGAATTTCGAACAAAAACGATCGTTCGCGGCAAATTCGAGTGAAACGAAACAACCGTTTTTTCCATTGATACATGTTCCCTGGGGCAAGACCCGGGTTCTGAAAGACGTTTTTCAACGATAACTTGAAAATTGGTCTTTAAAACGACCGTTTTTAAAACTTTTTTTTTCCCATTGATACTACTATCAATGGAAAAAAAAGTTTTAAAAACGTTTTTTTTTTCAGGAGTCCTGCTCCTGAAAAAACGACTGTTTTTAAGACTTTTTTCCATTGATACATGTTCCCTGGGGCAGGACCCGGGTTCTGAAACACGTTTTCCAACAATAACTTGAAAATTGTTTTTTAAAACGACCGTTTTTGAATTCGAACGTTTGAGTCCCATAGACTTCAATGGGGTTCTAAATGTTCGTGCGAACGATCGGACCGTTCAACGGTTCTGGTGCGAACTGAACGCGGGGGTGTTCGACTCATCCCTACAGGTCACCTGTGGCCAGGTAACAAGTGCACCCCGTTGGGGTCAGGGACACACCACAGGGTAGTGAACCCTAAAGCCAACTGCTGCTATCAGAGCAAGATCGCCCTGGGCGCGGAGTCTAAGACCCCGCTTTGTGTTCACCAGAGCTCCTAGTGGTGGGGATGGCCTTCGCCGCAGCTGGATCCAGGTCACGACCCCTGGGATCCCTTAGGTCACACTCTGCAGGGAGAGAGGGGAAGCAGCAAGCAGCACAAACGGTAGTGATGGGTAAGCCAAGGTCGGGGCAACAAGCAAACAGAGGTAACCGAGGGAGAGGCAAAGGTCAGGGGCACAGGCAAACAGGAGAAGTCAAGGACAAGCCAAAAACGGTACACAGGAAGGTAATCATAGCACACTGCAGACAGGAACTCTAAGCAAACAACACTGTTGAACAGCACTGCAGGCCTGTAGTGCAACAGTTAAAAAAGACTTCCTGGGATGGCCTGGGTGGGGCCATCCAGGAAGGAGAGGAGGTAAGAAGGTAACCATAACAAGGTCAGGCCTCTTAATGGACAGATGAAAGACAGGTGAACTGCCAGACTATTGCATATCCATGACAATGGATTTCAGGCGGCGTACACACGACCGAGGTTCTCGCTGGAAACCAGCGAGAACCTCGCTGGCAGCTGCATTCCAGCGAGGACCTCGGCCATGTGTACGCTCTCTGCGAGCATCCCGTCGGGAAGCCCGTCGAGCAGAAATAGAGAGCAAGCTCTCTATTTGCTCGACGGCCCGCCTGGATGAATGGCTGGTTGCCATTCCCGACGGGCGGGTCGCCGATTTCGACGGCCGGCAGAGAACCTCGACGGGCGGAACGATGTGTTCTGCCCATCGAGGTTCTCTGCCGTGTGTACACGGCCTAAGGAGAACAGTTTCTGTGCAGTGTTGAGGGTGAAATTCAGACTGAAGGGGATCAAGAAGTTTGTTCTCAGTCAGATGTTCAATCAGTCAGTTGTAGATCAGATGCTCAAGGAGTTTGGAGGAGATGGGGCATAGGTTGTTAAGATTTGTGGGGTCCAGTGCAGGCGTTTTAAGTATGGGGGTGACTAGTGAATGTTTTAGAGAGTATTAGGAGTATTAGGAGGGAAGAACTGTATTCAGACATAGTCCAGCCAACTGAAAAAACAAATGTCCCTTTAAAAGACACAATGATAAGGGAAAAAAACACTGGGCTGTTATATGGGGTATAATGAATAAAGGATCAACTGCGGCTGCTGTCCTCAGAGTTGTGATGGCTCTGTGTAAATCAAAGAAAGCAATAGAGAGAGAAGGAGTCGCCAAACTAAGTGCAGTATCCCAAAGATTTAATGCATATGCAGGATTAAAAACTCTTAGGCCGAGTACACACCATTAAATAAATCCGATCAAATCGGTCTGACAGACCGTTTTGATCGGATTTGTCTGCTGGGATAGATTGGTTTGATCGTGTACACATGATAAAACCAAAATCCCCGCCGGCAGACAGCGCGGTGACGTTGACGCCGCCACGTCACCAGTAAGTAAAACACTTCTGCGCATGCGTCAAATCCATTCGACGCATGTGCGGACAGATATGACTGCTGGTTAGTGTACTAACCAGCAGACATGTCGGACGGACGGGTTCCCAGCAGACAGATTTTAAAGCATGCTTTAAAATTTGTCTGCTGGAAAAACCCGTCTGTCCACCCGTACACACGATCAAATTTGTCTGCTGAAACGGTCCGTCGGACCGTTTCCAGCAGATGAATTTGATCGTGTGTACGCGGCCTTACAGAATAAAAGATAAATATGGGCTCATCTGTGAATGAATCTCTGGGCTGTCATCCAGACGGCTGTAGTTTTTCATAGGAATGTCGTGGGTGTGTGGAGCGGTCTTCAACCACTCAGTTGGAGAGAGAGAGAGGCAGTTCCCAGAGCCTCAAGGAATCAGGAAGTCACACTCTGGCAGTATGGAGTGTCCCACAGGTATGACATCATCAAACGGAGACAGGAGATCACTGACGAGTGAAAACCAAGGCAAGACTGCATGCTCGGATGCTTTCGGCGCCTTCTACTGGCCTAAAGTGGTAATGGCATACTTGCCATTAAATAGCCTGTGGATAATGGTGCAGATCGGAGGACTACAAGGATCAGCAGTACCAATGAAAAATTGAAATTAGATAAAAACAGGCAATAAAAATGAAAGAATGTATAGAAAGCACAGTATAATGGATAATACCGATGACTATTAAAATATCTATAAAAAGGAAAACATTTTTAAGAAACCTGATAAAAGATGACACCCACGACATTCCCATGAAAAACGATGACCACCTGGATGACAGCCCAGAGATTCATTCACAGATGAGCCCATTTATCTTTTATTCTGTAAGTGTTTTTAATCCTGTCTATGCATTAAATCTTTTGTCGCATACACACGATCGGAATTTCAGACAAAAAAATTCCTATGGAAGCTTTTCATCGGATATTCTGACCGTGTGTATGCCCCATCTGACTTTTTCCGTTGGAAATTCCGTCGGACTTAGATAGAGAACATGTTCCCTATTTTTACGACGGAAAATCCGTTTGTCTGTATGGAATTCCGATGGGAAAAAACATGCATGCTCGGAAACAATTTGACGCATGCTCGAAAGCATTGAACTTAATTTTTCTCAGTTTGTTGTAGTGTTGTACATCACCGCATTCTTGACAGACGGAATTTGGTGTGACCGTGTGTATGCAAGACAGCTTGAACGGAATTCCGCCAGAAAAACCATCTGATTTTTTTCAGACGGAAATTCCGCTCGTGTGTACAGGGCATTAGGGATACTGCACTTAGTTGTCCTTCTCTCTCTCTTGCATGTTTTAGAGAGTTAGAGAAGATGCCAGATGAGAGTTGGAGCGGATTGTTGGAGAAGTTGCATAGAGTGCATAGATAGGAGAATTTAAGGTCGAAGGAGTGAGTAGGAGGAGTCACACTGTCAGTATACAATAGCATTGTGGAAAGATTTCCCCATCCACCTCAAATTTGTGGATGGGATAATCACTTCCATTTTTTTTAAATCATCCAGCTGACTGATGTTCATACAGCAGTGTTAGCGCTTCCTTACATTTTGGAGAGGCAACAATAATGCTTTGCAATGGCCTCCATTTACTTCTATTGACATGTACCACAAGTGCACCATAACCTTACTTATAGTGTGTTCTAGGTATGGTTGCAAAGTGTCTTGAACACTGATGCAACATGTCTAAAATGCTCAATAATGGTATAGGTAAAGTAATGTGAGTTAAATGCCTTGCAATTTAATGCCTGAAAGATAGCAAACTCGTATTATGGTTGTATTTTAGACAGCAGTTAAAATGTTCTGAGCCAATTTCATGCAAAGAAAAAGGGGTGTGTGGTTGTGTAACACTATGATAAGAGACTGTCGGCTGTTCTGACCCTAGGTCATGTACGGCTAAAACTTAAAACTAGGTCCACAGGAGAATGAACTTCCAAGCAATGGGCAGCAGAACAAGTGAGTATAAACACTCTTCTACTGTAGCTTTTCATTGTTTTTAATAGCATTTTTTTCTAGTTTGTTACAGCAAGCAACAGATTGTATTTATGTCTACACAATTGCTAATGAAATGCATTAGTGGAAGAGTTCGCTCAGCATGTTAAAATGCAATGTTGCTGTTTTTGCAGAATTTTTATAATATTACATGTATAATTGAGGCTGGAAAATGGAAATAAATTGCATCATCTAAAAACATGTTGGCCTAGACTAAAAATCCCAAATATTATATCATGCACACCTGATATACTGTATAGTCTAAATGTAAAGCTGAACTCTGGACAGGTGGAAGATAATGCTTAGATGCAGCAATAAGCTTACCTAATGCATAATCTGCATCTCTTCCTCTGTAGTCTTCTCCATTTAGGTCTAGTTCTTCTCCAAATGTAAGAAAGAGAGGGAGAGAGGTAGAGAAGTGCTGAAAGAGAAGGGAGAACACGGGAATATGGATTTTTTTATGTTCTCAGAAAACCTGATATGCTAGATCAATAGATCTGCTCTCATTTGTTTACATAAGAATAAAGCTGACATTATCCCCTCTCTTGGTTTGGATCTGCTTGTAATATACTGTCCTGTCTGTGTGAAGGGTTAACCACAGCTTCAATCAGAAATTTCTCCAAAGCTGAACTCTAGTCATGTAAAACACACTCACACTCTCACAAACAGACACCATTTTTTTGATCCCGAATACTGTTATAAATACAGATCTAGACCAGTGGCACTGGTGGGTTTTTTTTGGGAGGGGGACGAAAGCCCCCCCGGTCAGCCGGTCATTACAAGTTCCGTAAGCATTATATAAAAATAGTACGTAATTGTAAAAACTTGCCATAGCCTGACAGTTGCGTGTGTGCCTGTAACGCCGCCACCCTTTCGTCCATCCTTATGGCGGGTCCTGGCTCCAGTGTGTGGTTGCTCTATCTGGTGTGTTGCGGCCTCTGTCAGCGATTCCTCAGTCTGGTGTGCCCATACACTGTGGGTCCCGGGCCCCGGCCTGCGGTCGCTCAGCCTGGCAAGTCTTTTACCCTGTCCCGGCAGTTAAATCCCAGAGTTTGCTGACACCAAAACTCCTGGCCATCTTCCCCAGCAGATCTGGGCCCTGCACTTATCCCATCTCGTGGGCAGCGCTCCTGGCTGCGGCGCTCCTCTCCGGGCTCGCTTCCCTGCGTCTCCTCCCTCTTCCTCTTGGCGACAAATCCGATCGGCTCTCCTTTCAGCCAATTGGGTGATGGGTCTCAGGATCCTGATTGGCCGGGAGGAGAATCAATGTTACAATAGCGAATATTCATTCGCTATTGTCAAACAACTGGGTGGGCTCTGCGTCCTTAGCCCACCCTTTTTTGAAGCCTCTTAGAGCCTCTAATCATGTGCTTAAAAAAACACCCTGCATGTAGATCATGGATAGGGGGGCGGCACCCGTGCGCCCCCTATGGACAGGCTGCCACTGCTGTAAACACCACAATGTGCATGGACATATTAGATAGAATGGAGCTACATTCAGTGGCATAAAAAAAAGAAAAATGCCTCTAAAAAGGGATTTTTTTTCTACCTATGTGCACGAAGCCAAAGGGTTAAAAGAAAAAGAAAGCAACACTTTGATGCAGTTGTCAAGCAGTTTAAGTACATAACCATAAAACTAGGGAGAGGTAAATATGTAAGTGTGGGGCGTGCAATAGAAGTCGTAGTACTTCCTTGTTTAGCATGTTTTCTTCTCTTTCTTGCCTATTGCTGAGCAACTGTAAAAAAAAAAAAAAAAAACACAACACTTTTGACAGGAACATACCACAATGCACAGTATGGAGCAAGCAAAGACTACGTCATGAAGATTTACAAGAGGAAAATTGTGAGTACAGGAAATACAGAGATACAGTCCAAGACGCACCAACGTTGTTTTTCAACTATTATCTCTAACCCCAATTAATAAGTGAATGTACCGTATTCTCTTTTCCTTATCAGAAAGAAGTGAAGGAAGAAGACACAGGTCACCACAGAGGCACATAAAATAGCTTTCCTGTTGATGGAGTCTTCAGCCTTTAGGTATGAATCATTGTAAAAGTGACACAAAACTTTGGTTAAAAAAAATCAATTTAAAGCAAAGCTACATTTTTGTCTTATTAGAAGATACTCTCTTCTTGCTCCCTGGGGTTTCATTTTCCTTTTATTATTTCATTTTTTCCCCCCGGGAACAAGGACAGGAACATAAAAGAAGCGGAAACACATCAAAATTGGTTAATATATGTCTAGAGGTATACCTAGGTCTTTATTTGCTTACAATATCTGATGTTGTGTAAGGTGTATGTAATACTGGAAAATGATTACAAGAAACTTTTTTAGATCTCAATTTATAACACAATGGGTGTTATTTACAAAAGGCGAATCCACTGTGCACTACAAGTGCACTGCAAGTACGCTTGGAAGTGCAGTCACTGTAAATCTGAGGGATAGATCTGAAATGAGGGGAAGCTCTGCTGATATTATCATCCAATCATGTGCAAGCTAAAATTTTGTTTTTTATTTTCCTTGCATGTTCCTCTCGGATCTACAGCGAGTGCACTTGTAGTGCAAAGTGGATTTGCCTTGCGTAAATAACCCCCAGTGTTATATATCACTCACACTGTTGACTTTGTTTCCCCCTATCATTGTACAACGCTTCTCAACCTGACGTTTTATGTGTTATAAAAGTTTTCAATAAAAGTTATTTGATTTAAAAAATAAAAAAAATTGCGATGCTTACCTCTCCTCCTATGACATCACTTCCCAGCACCGACAATCTTCTGCCAGTTGCTGACTGTGCCTGACTTCATTGGCTGGCACAGGATTACTTGCACAGTTAAGTGTACATTCCAAAGAAAACTAAAAGCCAGCAGGTAGGTTTCTTTTATTGCAGAAGAGACATTGCATGTGTCTTCTGCAATAAAATAAACCTACCTACTCCCTGTTTTAAGAAAGCATACCTAATTCCAAAAAGTACTTTCTATTGCTCCCAGCTTCCTCCAAATTTCCAGGTCTCTTTTTTTGCTACTGTGATCTGTCTTCCTGTTAGAGGGTGGCTACATTCATTTTCCACGGTCCCACTGTATGTAGGAATGTAGCCACCCTCTCTTGCTTGCTCCCTAGATGGACTAGGAACTATGGGATTTGTAGTGTGCATAGGGCAGGGCACATGACCACAATTAACATACACTGCTCGTTCCAAACCATATAATATGAGGCAGAACAGGAGAGGTCCAGAAGAACATGGAGAAGGTTACAAGGAGGCAGAAAAACACAGTAAGTAACAATTTCTTTTAAAATAGTTTACATGGCTATTAAGTAGTGGATGTGTATGAAATCACAAAAAATTGCTGGAGCAGACAGACGGACGAAAAGGGTATAAGTATAATATCTTTTCTGTCACTTTAAGGCAGTAGTAAAGCAGTAGTAAATTAATCAATAAAACTACTTTTGCATTAATCACTTCTAGCATTTTTTTGTTTGCTTTTATCAGTTTTAATTATTAACAGTTAGAAAAATGTTTTTACAAATGTGCAATCAAAGTTATCTTCAACATTTTAAATCTTTTTTTAAATGTAGGTTTCTACAGTGAATTAGTGGTAACAGTTACCTTGATGTATCTTCTGTCACATATCCTTGTTTTAACATCGTTATTGCCTTCAGGTAATGCAAAAATCTAAATCTAATATATTTTCATATACAATCATTTGCTGCTATTCTGTGGATAGTAAATAATACAATAAATTTAAAAATTGTATATCATACATAACAGATGAGTATACTGTACCTAATTATTTAATTTTTATAAAAAAATCAAATAGTATGGCATTAGCATGCTTTGTATTGGCATTAGCTATTACTAGGGTGCTTACCTCATTGAGTGGACTGCACTTGATTGAGCCTCTGACGCAGACGGTGGTGACCAGCAAAACCGGTCAGGCCTTGCCACAGTCTTATGCCTTGTACACACGATCAGAATTTCCGATAAAAAATAGTCAGACGCAATTTTTTCATCGGATATTCCGACCGTGTGTGGGCCCATCAGACTTTTTTCGTTGGAGTTTAGGAATAGAACATGTTTTATTTTTTTCCGATGGAAAAATCCTATCGGAAATTCTGATCATCTGTGTGGAACTCCGACAGAGAAAAAACGATGCATGCTCAGAATCAGATCGACGCATGCTCGGAAGCATTGAACTTAATTTTTCTCAGGTCGTCTTTTACGTCACCGCGTTTTGGACGGTCGGAATTTGGTCTGACAGTGTGTATGCAAGACAGCTTGAACAGAATTCCGACCGAAAATTTCATCAGGTTTTATCCCATCGAAAATTCCAATCATGTGTACAGGGCATTATCCTTATGACCCTATTGACCTTGTGATGACACCCACTTGTCAGTGCTTTTGAATGCACTCTGCAATGTAATACTGATTGCTGCACCATCAAGGAGTTGGTCACATTTCTGTATCTGATAAGTATACCTTACACTCAGGGGCCGACTGACCATTTGGGCACACTGCCCGGGGGCCCCATGCCACTAGGGGGCCCCATCAGAGTTGCCAGCCTCAGTAAAACCAGGGACAGTATGTAATAATTTGTGTTTTTTTTTTTTTAATCCCAAGATTATAGCTGCCGCTGCCTCGCCTCTCCAGTACCCTTTCATTGTGTGTATGTGTATTCTGAGTGTATGTATACTGTGTGTGTATATTGTGTGTCTGTGTATACTGTGTATGCATACTGTATGAACGTGTGTGTATACTGTGTGTACCCATAATCTCCTATTGCCCGGGGGCCCCATAATCTCCTATTCCCCGGGGGCCCCATAATCTCCTATTGCCCGGGGGCCCCATGAGTCCACCCTGCTTACACTCCAAGAACTTGGGAACTACGCAATATTTTATATACAACCGGAGTGGATATGCCACTGAGTGCCTTTAGTGGCTCTGCATTGTTTGTACACAACCATCCTGTTTGACATACCTCCTCTAGACCATTGGAAACGTTTTCCCCTTTTTGGGTTGTCCAAACAACATCAGGACATAGTTAGCACAATTTGTGTATATGTGGCCAGTAACCCTTATCACTATTGGATCCAGCTATGCAGCAGACTGACATTCGGGATATGTACATTTTACTCCATGAGCATTGACAGTTTATATATCTTGGCCTCCATAGGTGCACAAGCTATTCATTCTTAAAGGGGTGTTCCACCCAAATGTAATGTTTATTAAAAGTCAGCAGCTACAAAAAGTGTAGCTGCTGGCTTTTAATAAACATTCACTTACCTTCTCCACGTTCCAGCGACGCGCCGACCGGGGCTCGGCTCCTCTCCCCCCCTCCCCGGCCGGCGTCTTCATTCTGACTGTGGGCACCCAGCCGTGACAGCCTTGGGCTTCACGGCCGGGCACCCACTGCACATGCGCGGCTCGTCGCTGATTGGACAGGCGATCGCCTAGGACCTGTCAGTGTCCTAGGCCATCGCCTACAGGGAGGGGCTGCAATAAGGCGATTAAGCCTAATCGCCTTACCAGCCCCTCGGCGGAAGCAGGAAGTGGGACAGGAAGTCCCACTCCTCCTGAAGCCCCCACTCCCCCCCCCCCCAAAAAAAATTACATGCCAAATGTGGCATGTAAGGGGGTGTGGAGTGGAACAAGCAGAAGTTCAATTTTTGGGTGGAACTCCGCTTTAAGAGGTTTTGTGGACTGAAGGATATAACCCTCAACATTAGATTTATTATTGCACAATTGCCACATGTCGCTGTTATCTTGGTCTTATTCATGGGTCTGCAACAGGTGGACTTGGCTTATTTTTATTAGTGTTTGTTTGTGTCTGTTCATCATTGTTTCAAACATACATTTGTGGTTTATCTAATAAAATTGTTTGCTATTTTTGATACATGATTTTAAACTGGTTGAGCCTCAATTCTAATTATGCATTTACCGAAGGCCCCCACTCCATGAATTTTTCCCCCTCAGATGGACTTTTTTCATCTGAAGTTCCTATTGTGTGTGGGCCCCATCGGACTTTTTTCCATCGGAGTAAAAAAATAGAACATGTTTTAAATGTTTCCGATGGAAAAAAAACGATCGGAAATTCCTATCGTCTGTGTGCAACTCCGGCAGAGAAAAAACCCACGCATGCTCAGAATCAACTCGACGCATTCTTGGAAGCATTGAATTTCACTTTTCTCGGCTCGTAGTGTTTTACGTCACCGCATTTTGGTTAGTCGGAATTTAGTCTGCCAGTGTGTATGAAAGACTGATAGAAGTCAGCTTCATCGGAATTCCGAGGGAAAATCACATCGGATTTTACTCCATCGGAAATTCCGATCACATGTACCTGCCATTACTTGAGTTTGACAAACTCAATAATTCAACTAAGTTTGTTTTCTTTTAATCACTATAATTTTGTGTTATGCATTACCTTGAGGGCCCTTTCATTTTGTAGTATTTCTGCTCACTTCATTTACTAAGCTGGAAATGGAATTTCACTTTACTAAGTGTACAGCCTATACGCCTTTAATAAATGAACCCTGATTTGTATTTATTTTTTTAATAATTGAAATCCTATTTGCGCATGCATATGCATTTTCCTGTGATTAAACTGAGCAGCACAAATAACAATAAACACTGAATAGCTTATATCTGCCAATCAGATTTCACCTTGCTGTTAAGCAGTCAAAATAGACAAAGATGATTGCTTATAGGTTATCATGACTAATAGACATGTGCACATTGAAATATTTTGTTTCGGAATTTCGTTATCCTCTGAAAAATAAATGTATTTAGTTACTCTCGAAATTACTTTTTATTTATTTTGTTTTGTTAAAAAATGCATTTGTCCAAAAATCCGAATGAATTAAGTTTGAATCTGTCAATTGAAGGCTTATGGTGTCTGTTGGAGGTTCTAAGAAGATTCAATGAAGCAGCTATACTGTATGATGCCACAATCGTACATTTCAGGTTGAATGTTCCACCCAAAACCTATAGTAGAATTCTAATGTCGTATGACTAGTAATAATTATATTTATTAATTATTAATACTAAATGTAAAAAATGTATTACTGTGCTGTTCCCAAAATGCCTAATACGTGGTACTGCTGCAACATTATGTGAGACACACACAATATGGTAAAACAAAATATATAAGCTGCGCTGAATAAAATGAAGATATTCTCCCCCTCGGTGTCACTGTCATTGCCCGCAGCCTCCTCATCCTTATCTAGTTCTGCAGGCTGCGGCACTGATGGTGACACCGAGGGGGAGGATATCGTCACCGGCGATGAATAAGTGAACACTACTATTACTGCGGACACCCGGGTTGGAAACCTTGGCGTTACCCTGTCATCAAGGTGCAGAAACCTAGGGCTGGGGAAATAGCCACAAGCGTGTATGATCTCCCTAAACAAGAGATCTAACAATCCGGTAAGCAGCAGCAATATAATGGTGAAGGATCTCTTTCCATAACCATTATGGCCTCGTACACACGACCGAGGAACTCGTCGTAAATGAAACATCGTTTTCCTCGACGAGTTCCTTGTTAGGCTTGCCAAAAAACTTGACAAGCTGTCTTTGCGTACACACAGTCAAGACCAAATCTCCTCGTTCTCAAACGCGGTGACGTACAACACATACGACTGCAGGGGAAGTTCGCTTTCTCGGTAAAAACGCTCTGCCACCAAGTTTCTTTATGGATTCTGTAGAGGGAAACGGTTGTGTGTACGAGGCCTATCACTCCTTTTTGGGTGCTGTGTTTATTTGTCATCATGGAATATGGGTGTGAGGAATCTTCGCCTTTGAACTGTTATCCGCAATCTCATTTATTGTGGGACATTCTATTTTCAGCAATATAACAGTGTGGATTGGACGTTTGGAGGGTTTACCAATTAAGACCTGGGCCAAAATGCTGCTAAAGGACCTTGCCCCTTTTTGTGATTCGGCACTGCGTCGTTTTAACTGACAATTGCGCGGTCGTGCGACGTGGCTCCCAAACAAAATTGGCGTCCTTTTTTTCCCACAAATAGAGCTTTCTTTTGGTGGTATTTGATCACCTCTGCGGTTTTTATTTTTAGCGCTAAAAATACAAAAATAGAGCGTCAATTTTGAAAAAAATGCAATATTTTTTACATTTTGCTATAATAAATATCCCCCCAAAATATATATAAAACATTGTTTTCCTCAGTTTAGGCCGATGCGTATTCTTCTACCTATTTTTGGTAAAAAAAAATCGCAATAAGCGTTTATCGGTTGGTTTTTGCACAATTTATAGCGTTTACAAAGGGATAGTTTTATTGCACTTTTATAAAAAATAATTTTTACTACTAATGGCAGCGATCAGAGATTTTTTTCGTGACTGCGACATTATGGCGGACACTTCGGACAATTTTGATACATTTTTGGGACAATTGTAATTTTCACAGCAAAAAATGCATTTAAACTGCATTGTTTACTGTGAAAATGACAGTTGCAGTTTTGGAGTTAACCACAAGGGGGCGCTGTAAGGGTTAGGTGTTCCCTGTGTGTGTTTATAACTGTAGGGGTGTGTGGCTGTAGGTGTGACGTCATTGATCGCGTCCCCCCTATAAAAGGGATGCCGCGATCGATGCTGCCGCCACAGTGAAGCACGGGTAAGCTGTGTTTACACACGGCTCTCCCCGTTCTTCAGCTCCGGGGACTGATCGCCGCACTCCAGCGGTGATCGGGTCCGCGAGTCCCGCGGTCCTGGTCACGGAGCTTCGGACCGGGTCACGGGAGCACGCCCGTGACCCACGGCTGGGTACTAGAACCGACGTAAATATATGTGGATGTGCCCAGCCGTGCCATTCTGATGACGTATATGTGCAGGAGGCGGTCCTTAAGAAGTTCATTTAGCCCTTTAATTTACCTTCAACAATTGAGTGGAGTGATTTATACTCTTAAGCCCTGTACACACGATCGGATATCTGATGGAATCTAATCCGATGGATTTTTTCTTTCATCAGTCTTGCCTACACACCATCAGTTTATTATCAGCAGCACAGAGGGTTCATAGTTTCCCTGCTTCTGACATCTATTCACGTGTCATTTCTAGTTGACACATCACTTTATTTAGCTCAGCTTACATATTTTGTTTTAATTATTATTACTAGTCAACCAACATTAGAATTCTTCTATAGCCTATGGGCAGAGCATTTGACCGTAAATGCCCACTTGCGGCGATCGTATATTTTTAGCTGCTTCATCAAATCTTCATGTCTCTATAATGTCAAATCTTTTCTCTCTACGTTGAATAATCTTGGACTAATAGGGCCAGATTCAGGTAGATGAGAGTATCTTTCCTCTGGAGTAACGCTTCTCATTTACGTTACTCTGAAGACCCTTTCAGCGCAAGTCCTGTAATTCACATAGCAGTTGCGCGTAAACTTGCGCCAGAGTAACGATAATGCGCTGGCGTAACCCGACGCAAGTGGAAGTGGGTGTGATCATATGTAAATGATGGGCGGAGCCCAGCGCAGAGGCTTACGTTCAGCGCATCAACCACGGAGCATGCGCAGTGAGTGAGGCTCCACTCGCCCCCTTTGTGCGCATGCTCACAACTTCCGTCGGCACCACTGCACGGGAAACGTCAGCGCAATGCCTTCCGTTGGGCGTGTAAATGCGCCCGTAGAAGCGCCATTCCGGCACTAAATTATATCCTGCTCCCCCTCCCCGCAGTGATGTTACTTTTGTTCTGAGATGGCTGCTCCCGTTCCCCGCAAACACACAGGAGAAAGCTGAACTTTAATGGCCAGGAGCTGTCAGCCATCATCTCGGCTATGGAGACCTATGATGTCTTCCTCCATGGCTGTAAAATTTGACAGACAAGCATGGACAGAGGTGTTGTCCTGCAAGTTGGGGTGCTCAGCTAGCTCTTATCGTCGGTAACGCTGCTGTAGCTGCTCTCCTGCTGACCTGTGGCCATCTGGAGTAAAGATAAAGCAGCCTTTTGTAGAAATAACTTTGCGCCGGACGGACGAGATACGCGCGGCGCATGTAGCCAGCGTATGGTGCTAATCCGTTCGTGAATTGGGAAAAATCCCTCATTTGCATATTTGCAGGGGAAATCAATGGGCGCGACTGATGCGCCCAGCGAAAATAAGCGCTGACGATACTCTGGCGTCGGAACGTTCCGCCGGTCGCAAATGACCCGTTATTGGGCGCATCTAGTTTGGTGGGTACGGGCACATAGAAACGACGGCGCATCATCACAGTTACGCGGCGCATATCCAAATACTCCAGCGCAAGTGTTCGTGAATCTGGCCCATAGAGTTAGGTTAGGCACATTCAACCACAGGTTCAATAGACACTATATCGAACTGTTTTTGCAACAAAACGAAAATAAAGCATTTTTTATTTCGGATCTTTCGGATTTCGGATTCTGCTCGTTCGTTATCGTTTGTTTGAACGAACACGAAAATCCCAGAAATTCGGATGAAAATGTATTTGGATGAAAACGAATGTACATGTCTAATGACTAACAACTCTTTGTGGAAGATTCTTGGTCTTAACAAATAATATAATATAAAATACTGAAATATTATATGTCAAATATAAAGAAATATAAAAGTACTTTCTTTCAATAAATCGTTCTCTAATGTACTAAAAAAATTCTGTCTTTCAGCTGATGTCAGCACAGTAATCTCCGGATTTGTAGATGAAGATGTGATCCTGCCTTGCTCCTTCCCTCCTAATGAGAGATTTTATCACTCAACAATTAATATTTTGTGGAAATTTAAAAGTGAAAACATTCCTGTTTATTATGTCTTTGACGGGGCATTTCAAAGGCAAATGCAGGATGAAAAATTTACTGAACGCACAATGCTTTTTGATAAAGAGATTTCTAAGGGAAATGTTTCCCTGTTACTAAAAAATCTGCAAGAATCAGACACTGGGATATATGAATGTGCTGTATGGATTAAGGAGTACAAATCTACAAATATAGAGCTCATTGTTAAAGGTAAGTTAAACAACTAAACAATGCCTTATTTGTTCAAAAATAGAAAAGGCAAACTCATGAAGGTAACATAAGAGCCAGGGGGCCAAACAGGGGTTACAAGGAAAGTCAGATGTCTGTAGGCATATATATCCTATGACCGCAGATTTTTTATTTTTTTTAAAGGTGCAGTAGATTTATTATTTTCCCAAAAATACAAACGTATTGCGTACAACACAGAGACAAAATGTCCATTTAGTATTTTGTTGTAATGCAGAAAAAAAAGCATGCAAATTTAAGAAACTCATCGGAGCATAAACATATGCAGGATCAGAAGAATTCATAAGGCGACATACCAGATGATTATCCTTAGACTGCAGATCACATAAACAAAATACAGCTGTGCAATAACCAGTGTAATACAAGTAAACAATAACCCATAAATATGCATCAACCATCAGGTGGTAAAGTATCAAAAGAACCTACCCATAGGGTCCAGATTTTACGAAATGTCTTTACGAAATTTCTTAGAACAAACTCTAGAATCGTGTGTCAATTTATATAAGGGAATTGTTTGATTGACTAAGTTAAGCCAATAAGCTATTGCAGGGGGAGTTTGCGATTTACAATGCATAGCTATTGGTTTTTTGGCATACAAAAAGGCCCAGATGCAAGAGAAGATTTGTGCATTTGGGAGACTATTTTCTATGTAGTCAAATAAGCAGTGTAAAGGATTACAAATATTGGCAGTCACTTGAACAAGCTAATAAAGGCGGTAGCTGCGGACCAAAACAGCCTGAAAGGTGGGTTTTGCCAGGCCATGTGATAAAATGTTCTATCCACAGAGCTTCAATAAGCAAAAGTCTATTAGTTATGAAGATAAGCAAAGAAGAGTAATGTGTAGAGTGTGAAGGGTCACATAACAGGTTTTCCTATGCAGAGGATACATTAGTCAAGCCAAATGGTGCCGCTCCATTTAGTCATTTTTGTAAATACCTAAGGTAGGCCATGGAGGGAAGGTTATGGTCCTGCTGAAGATCTCTGAATAGCCAAAAAGTACCATGAGAGAATAAATGGGAAACTAGTTTACCCCATGCCTAGCCCAGAATGATCCATCAATGCGCAGGAAATATACCCTTAAATGGGGAGCATTATGGGGAGCACTCATGATCCGCCCAGAGAGTAGCATCATATATCAATATTTTGGTACTCTCCCTAGACATGGTGGACTGTCTATTAATTAAAGTTTGCAGGGATTCATAAGAAGCAAGGATGGACATTTCCAAGGCTGAAGCAGCGTTATTATTCTCAGGGTAAAACCACCAATGGGCATGAGCCAATTGAGATGCAATGTAATAGGTTTTTTGTGGTTGGTAGGGATGAGCCCAACACCCCCCTCCCCATTCGGTTCGCACCAGAACCTTTGAACGAACTGAACGTTCACGCGAACATTTAGAACCCCATTGATGTCTATGGGATTCGAACCCTTTGAATTCAAAAGTGCTCACTTTAAAGCCTAATATGCAAGTTATTGTCGTAAAACGTCTTTGAGAACCCGGGTCTTTTCCCAGGGAACATGTATCAATGGAAAAAAGTTTAAAAAACGATCTGTTTTTTCAGGAGCAGGACTGTTTTTGAAACTTTTTTTCCATTGATACATGTTCCCTGGGGCAAGACCCTGGTTCTCAAAGACGTTTTCACAGGCAAGCTATAGACACTCAGCAGGTACAATATTTAAAGGAATTTTATTTTTATTTTTTTAATTCAAGCATCATTAAAATCACTGCTCCTTCAGGAGCAGTGATTTTAATGATGCTTAACTGCTTGCCGACTGCCCACCGCAGTTATACGGCGGCAGGTCGGCACTGCTAGGCGAGAGCACGTAGCTTTACGTCCTATCTTTTGCGGGCGCTAGGGGGCGCGCGCGCGCTGCCGGTGGCCCATGCGCGCCCCCCGGGTCCCGCGTGCGCGCCCGGTGGGCGCGATCGCTGCCGGGCACGCGCGCTCGTTCGTTACAGAGCGGAGAACGGGAGGTATGTGTGTAAACACATACCTCTCGTTCCTGTCAGCGGGGGAAACGCTGATCTCCTGTTCATACAATGTATGGACAGAAGATCAGTGATTTCCACCCCCCCCCCCCCATACAGTTAGAACACACTTAACCCCTTCCCTGCCCCCTAGTGTTAACCCCTTCACTGCCAATGGCATTTTTATAGTAATCCAATGCATTTTTATAGCATTGATCGCTATAAAAATGCCAATGGCCCAAAAATGTGTCAAAATTGTCCGATGTGTCCGCCATAATATCACAGTACCAAAAAAAAACGCTTATCGCCGCCATTACTAGTAAAAAAAAAATATTAATAAAAATGCCATAAAACTACCCCCTTTTATTGTAAACGCTATAAATTTTGCGCAAACCAATCAATAAACGCTAATTGCGATTTTTTTTACGAAAAATATGTAGAAGAATACGTATCGGCCTAAACTGAGGAAAACAAATGTTTTTTTAGATATTTTTTGGGGATATTTATTATAGCAAAATGTAAAAAATATTGCATTTTTTTCAAAATAGTGGCTCTATTTTTGTTTATAGCGCAAAAAATTAAAACCGCAGAGATGATCAAATACCACCAAAAGAAAGCTCTATTTGTGGAAAAAAAAGGACGCCAATTTTGTTTGGGAGCCACGTCGCACGACCGCGCAATTGTCAGTTAAAGCGACGCAGTGCCGAATCACAAAAAGTGCTCTGGTCAGGAAGGGGGTAAATCCTTCCGGGGCAGAAGTGGTTAAATAAAAAAATAAAAAATGCCTGCCTGCCAGTAAATTAGGAAGAACTGATCTAGATAAGCTATACAGTGTATAAATATATGTACAAAACCTGGGATGTATATATATCCTCTACACACTGTAACATTAACTGACTAGCCTGCCTGTCTGCTCTATCTACCTGCAAAAAATAACACTCTCTCTGTCGCTCTCTGTTCTCTGTTAACTGCCGCAACACACTACACAAGGTCGCCCTGCAGGCGGCCTTTTATAGTGTGGGGCGTGTACTAAACCCCCTGAGCCATAATTGGCCAAAGCCACCCTGGCTTTGGCCAATTATGGCTCTCCGTTTTTTGCCGCTGTGATTGGCCAAGCATGCGGGTCATAGTGCATTCTTGGCCAATCATCAGCGCGCAATGCCGCAGTGAATTATGGGCTGTGACGTGCCACTCGAATTTGGCGCGAAAGGCCCATAACGTTCAAATTTCGACAAACGGTCTAACACACGATGTTCGAGTTGAACATACGTTCGAATCGAACGTGGAGCTCATCCCTAGTGGTTGGAAACAGCCAGGCCCTTCCAAAATAGGCAACCATAGGGTATCTTTAGCTATGCTAGCAGCCTTGCCTCCCCATATAAAGTGTGTAAGTATTAAATGAATCACCTGAAATCAGTGTTTGGGTATGTAGACTGGAGAGCTACTTCGTATATAGAGGAAGCGTAGCAGGAAAATCATTTTAAACATGTTTTATCCTACAGGGTTAAGAGGAGATAAGCTTAGACTTGAATGTTATTTTTGAGTTTTTTAATAAGAGGGTTGATATTATTCTTATAATACTGGGGAAGAGGTTGTTGTATTATTATCCCTAAGTATCGGAAACTATTAACAACTTTACGTGGATAGTAAGCCAGAATAGAAGTAAGTACATCCTGATCCAGTGGAAAAATTTATGATTTTTTTCCAATTTACCTTTAAACCTGAGAATTATCCAAATGTCTGGATAACACTCAATACCGTCTGCATTTTCATATTCAACCAGCCCTGATATAGTGGAGTTGGATCTTATCAGTTCTGCCAGTGGTTATATCTCTAGAGCGAATAACAGAGGGGATAGAGGGCAACCCTGTCTGATGCTCTGCGATATGGTAAATGATTTTGAAATGTACCGTATTTTTCGGACCATAAGACGCACCTGACCATAAGACGCACCTAGGTTTTAGGGGAGGAAAATGAGAAAAAAAAATATTCTGACCCAAATGGTCTACTGAAATATTTATTAAAATATAACAGAATAATATTGCAACCAAGTGAACACTATTAGATAACACAGGCTGGATGGGGCACACCACTATAGCTGACTCATATTAACCCCTCACATGCCACAGCAGCTGCGGGATATGGCGATGGCTCACAACGGAGACACAGGCTGGTTGTATTAGCTAACACAGGCTGGATGGGGAACACCATGGATATGGGCTCACAATGGACACACAGGCTGGCTGTATTACATAACACAGGCTGGATGGGGCACACCATGAATAAGATGGGGGGGGGGCACTGATTCCTGTATGATAGAGGGGGGGCACTGATCCATGTATGATAATGGAGGAGGGGGCGACACTGCCCCCCTCTTCCATCATACATGGATCAGCCTGTGTTATGTAATACAGCCATCCTGTGTGTCCATTGTGAGCCCATATCTATGGTGTTCCCCATCCAGCCTGTGTTAGCTAATACAGCCAGCCTGCGTCTCCGTTGTGAGCCATAGCCATATCCCACAGCTGCTGCGGCATGTGAGGGGTTAATACGAGTCCGTTATAGTGGTGTGTAGCAGCTCTACGCTTGGTTTCCTCTAAGGGTGGAGCATGAGCAGTAGAGTCAGCGGCGAGTATCTTACACGGCGCAACACAGTGACGTTGTGTGGGCGTGCACATCCATGCTCTGCAAAGCTTCCTGGTGGCTACAATGGCCGCCCCCCTGATCGCGCTGGCTGCCTGCTCTCTGTGGACACCGGTATGTTAAAAGGCGAAGTCGTGGGAGGGGTGGACATTCAGTATTCGGACCATAAGACGCAGGCAGATTTTCCACCATATTTTTGCGGCAAAATAGTGCGTCTTATGGTCCGAAAAATACGGTAATTGTTCATCCGTATTCTAGCTCGTGGTCTGTGATAAAGCAATTGAATCCACAGGAGGAAATTATCTCTGAAGACATTTTTCGCAAGTACCTCCTGCAGATAGGACCATTCAACCAAGTTAAAAGCTTTATGCGTTTCCAATGCTAGAGCAACCCTGGGTCCCATAGCATCATTTGTGTCCTGCATATTAGTAAAAAGTCTACACGAGTTAATAGAGATGGATCCCTCTGGGATAAACCCAGTTTGATCTGAGCGTACAATGACTGTAGCATTTCTTCACTGGTCATCAAAACATTGATCTAACATGTTGAAATAATTGTAGTTCATTCGATTTCTGATGTGAGAATAACGCTAAGCTAGTAGCAAGTGCAGCACATTGGAATGTTATCTGAAAAACATTGTCCAGTAGCATACATCCTAGTTGGCCAAAAAGTTCTTATTGTTCCCACCTAAATTGCTAGCGCTGATCACCTAGAGTTAATATTTTCATATACATGTTACAGCTAAAGGCGAGAAAAAAAGAACTAAGACATTATGTCTGGCTTGGCTTGTCCCAAGTAGATCACTGTGGCTATCCATATTCTTAATGATGCACAACTGTTCTGTCTCTGGCAAGTTCTATCAGGCTCTCATATGCCATCATATCTGCTGATAGCATAATGACCAGCAACAGGATATATCTAAAGAGGGAGAATTGGCTGAATTGTACAAAAGAAAAAGAGTTCAGGTAGGGGATTTCCCACATATCTTTTCTAGGAGGATGGAGAGCTGCAGAGAATGGAAGTAATCTGATGTTAGATGGGTTAGGTGTAAACTCTTCTTGCACTTAGTTTTTATTAGGGTTGTCCCGATACCACTTTTTTAGTACCGAGTACAAGTACCGATACTTTTTTTCATGTACTCGCCGATACCGAATACCGATACTTTTTTTAAATGTCATGTGACAGTTTTCAAACCACAATACAGATTAAGGATATTGTCTTTAGAATTATGAAGAACTCTAACTCAAGACATTATAAAAGAATAAAAATGAGTAAAAATGAATAAAAATGTTTTATTTGCTTGTCACGCAGTAGTAAAAAACTCAAAGAATTTTCACAGAACATGTTGATAAATACAAAAAAAGTATTCTATTTAGGCATCGGGAGCATTTGCGCGAGTACAAGTACTCCCGCAAATACTCGGTATCGGTCCCAATACCGATACTAGTATCGGTATCTGGACAACCCTAGTTTTTATTATTTAAAGTGGTACAGCGGAAAGGCCCTATCAACAAAACAATACGAAAATAAACCCCCAAAATACCACCCTAAAACTAAAGCCAACATAAGGTAAGTCATGTAGCAAAAATAAAATAAAAATATGCATTAGGCATTATCCAGTTACCACTGACCTTGAATCCACCACAAAAATAATTAAGACAAATGATCTCACAATAATACTGTAAGTACAAAAAGGGCTGTTAATTGTCCAAAAAGCTAGCAAGTCGAATTAAAGTGAAGTGACCCTTATCTCTTCATGTGGTTTGTTAGCTTTCCCTGTGCTTTCCCTACAATAGCTTTCAGTTTACTGACACTATGGCTGCCCCATTCCTCCCACCTCCACATAGTAAGGAGGCTCTCTTAATCAAAAGTTTCCTTCTTGACCTTCTAAGCCTCCTGGTCATAGTTCAAGTTCCCCTGGACAAATCTGCACATAGTATTATAATACATAGCATTATTGGGATCCTGAATCTCTAACCTCAAGCTTCATCTCTCCTTATAACATAACAAATCATTACTTTATGAGTTCAGATTTATTCGAACACTTAGTATAGGCAGCAGCAGTGGTGAATAGGCATGCAGTTGTCTGCTTGTTAAGTGCAACTTGTGGACTTTAGGACTATATTTTCCCATGGTTAAATTAGTTATTTGGTCCATTGACCTATTTAAACAATTGTAAGAAGAAAATGCTCACATAAACCACCTACACAAAGTATATTCACAACTTCATGAAGTGAAGCTAAGGAAAAACACTGCAACGGTAAACAAGAGCTGGAATTTTTTGCAGCGGAGCTTATACTGCTTTATACGATCTTGAGGTACCAACCTGATGTTTTTGGACAATGTTTTTCAGTGGGTTAATATTCTTGCTGGCCTTCTAGCTATGGGGATGCAAGCCCATGTGCAGTTTTTTCATGTTTTATAAAATTATCATTGCTAGATCCAGTTCCTAGAATTAGAAACACAGCAGATGTTTTCATATTTGTTCATCTCTAGTTACAGCAAACAGCAATTTGATGTGATGTTTTCATTTGCACTACAGGAAAATTACTGGAAATGTTATGTGTTTGCAGGGAACTTTTCAAAATGACTTCTCACTCCTTCTGTATTTTAGGAAAAACATATGGATATACAAACAAAAGTTCAATAATCGCTATTTCAGTGCCTGTGGTAATTTTCAGCATTGTGGTTGCATCATGCATTTTTTTAAGGCGAAGGAAGAGAAGCAGGGGAAAAACAGGTACATACTGTATACAGCATATTATAAAACATTAGCGGTGAACATTTCCAGATGCCAATTGTAGAAGTCATTTTCAAAGTGTACCTGCTATACTGCACAAATATGTTGCATATAAGTAGGATGGGGAAGGTAGACAATACCATTTCTTTTTTAAATACTGTATATATTCGAGTATAAGCCGAGTTTTTCAGCACATTTTTGTGTGCTGAAAATACCCCCCACCTTTTTGCACCTGATCTCCCGGATTTTGGGAACCTGCTACCGGCCGGCTGTAGATTCCCTGGACCCCAAACTTGGCACACATATAGCTCTTCCTCTACACATGTGCAAAGTTTTTTGGCTGGGGACCACCTATTTTTGGGGCACCCTATAAGTCGGGCACCCCTTCTATATAGTCCCATGTTAAGCATAAGTCTAGTCATGGACACAGTGAGGCATGGGCACAGTGAGGCATGGACACAGTGAGGCATGGGCACAGTGAGGCATGGGCACAGTGAGGCATGGACACAGTGAGGCATGCACATGGACACAGTGAGACAAAGTGAGGCACAGTGAGGCATGCAGATTCTAGGCCTATACTCGAGTCAATAAGTTTTCCCATTTTTTGCGGTAAAATTAGGTGCCTCGGCTTATATTCGGGTCGGCTTATACTCAAGTATATACGGTAATATCTCCAGTCTAATTAAAAAGAAAAAGTACTATAAACCCACTCACCCCAAAAAGTATATATTTCCTGGCCCTGGAGAATTACATGGTGGTAGTTGCAATTTTTTATGTCACATGATATTCGTGCAGTTACAGTATTTATCAAAGACACATTTTTGGGAAAACATACACTAAAATTAACTTTAGTGCAAACAAATACAATATAATACCTATTTGTTGGTAGGTAAAGATGGGGCTATGTGTTGACAGGATGTGAAATTACCATGTAAGGCTGTTGATTTTGATGCAAAACATTCTGGAATGTATACATTACAGTGTCCTGAAAAGGTATTTACACCCCTTGAAAATGTCCACATTTTGTCATGTTACAACCAAAAATGTAAATGTACTTTATTGGCATTTCATGTGATAGACCAACAAACACAAAGTGGTACATAATTGTGAGGTGGAAGGAAAATCATAAATGGTTTTCTATTTTTTTTTACAAATAAACATCTTTTGGAGATGTCTCTACCAGCTTTGCACATCTAGAGAGTGACATTTTTGCCCATTATTCTCTGCAAAACAGCTAAAGCTCTGTCAGATTGGATGGAGAGCATATGTGAACAGCAATTTTCAAGTCTTGCCACAGATTCTCTCAATTGGATTTAAGTCTGAACCTTGACTGGGCCATTCTAACACATGAATATGCTTTGATATAAACAATTTCATTGTAGCTCTGACTGTATGTTTAGGGTCATTGTTCTGCTTGAAGGTAAACCTCTGCCCCAGTATCAAGTCTTTTGCAGACTCAAACAGGTTTTCTTCTAAGATTGCCCATGTATTTGGCTCCATCCATCTTCCAATCAACTCTCATCAGATTCCATGTCCCTGCTGACGAAAAGCATCCCCACAACATGATGCTGCCACCACCATGTTTCACAGTGGGGATGGTGTGTTCAGGGTGATATGTAGTGTTAGTTTTCAGCCACACATAGGGTTTTGCTTTTAAGCCAAAAAGTAAAATGTTGGTCTCATCTGACCAGAGCACCTTCTTCCACATGTTTGCTGTGTCCCCCACATGACTTCTCGCAAACTGCAAACGGGACGTCTTATGGCTTTCTTCTTGCCACTCGTCCATAAAGGCCAGATTTGTGGAGTGCAGGACTAACATATGTCCTGTAGATAGATTCACCCACCTGAGCTGTGAATCTCTGCAGCTCCCTCAGAGTCACCATGGGCCTCTTCACTTCTTCTCTGCTCTCCTTGCCCGGCCAGTCAGTTTAGGTGGATGGTCATGACTTGGTAGGTTTCCAGTTGTCCCATACTCTTTCCATTTTCGGACAATGAATTGAACAGTGCTTCGTGGGATGTTCAAAGCTTGGGATATTTTATTATAACCTAACCCTGCTTCAAAATTCTCCACAACTCTATCCCTGACCTGACTGATGGGCTCCTTGGCCTTCATGATGCTGTTTGTTCACTAAGGTTCTCTAACAAACCTCTGCAAGGGCTGCACAAAACAGCTGTATTTATACTGAGATTAAATTACACACAGGTGGACACTATTTCCTAATAAGGTGACTTCTGAAGGCAATTGGTTCCACTAGATTTTAGTTAGGTGTATCAGAGTAAAGGGGGCTGAATACAAATGCATGCCACACTTTTCAGATATTTATTTGTAAAAAATTTAGAAAACCATTTATGATTTTTCTTCCACCTCACAATTATGTGCCACTTTGTGTTGGTCTATTACATGAAATCCCAATAAAATACATTTACGTTTTTGGTTATAATATGAGAAAATTTGGAAACAATTTCAAGGAGTATGAATACTTTTTCAAGGTACTGTATACTTTTGTATGTACATGAAATCTTTATAATATATATATTTTTTACCTTTATAATGACAGATTGAAGATCCACATTATGCGCTAAGCCCTGATCAATCGGTTCCCATGAAACACGTGGACATAATACAGTTGTGTTAAGGTGCAGATTCATTAAACTTAACTTTTTGGATTTTAATGATGCATTATAGGTTGATTTTATCCAACTTTTTGACCTCTTTTGTATAATAATGAATTATTATATTTTATGTGTATCTCTGTGCATATATGGTTTACAATATGTGTGATCTCATTTCAACTTTTTAGCCTACATTAGAGTTTGCATGGTATTGGGATAATGCCCCCAGGGCAATTATATCAGGGGTATTTTTATTTCAATGTGGAGGGACTTCAAGCCTTGTTTCCCGTTGGCTGATGCATTTTGAAGTCCTTCTTCAGAGCCAACAGAAGAAGAAGGACTTTCCTTCAAAACACATCAGCCAGCATGAATCAAGGCTAGGTTCTTCCCCCACACTAGTGGTTCCAGGTGGTCTGACTGTGTTCAGCCACATGTTGTGGCTTGGCAAACACATTTTATCATCTCTGTGAATATATTTTAATTGTTTACAGCTTATTTTATAAATAATTGTTGTATTATGTACTAGGCCAGTGCGGCCTCTTTCTTTTATTCATTTATGCAGTGCTGTAAGGACAACCCCAGTCCTAGAGGACAGCAAGGCTATCCAGTATCATCCACATGGTGGAACAGTCACTATTGGGCCCATTTACATATACACAGGAGTATTGCTGTTGTATTTTTAAGTTCCATCACTTCCTTTTCGGCAGGTTGTAGCAGTTGCATCACACTCGATATTTTTTATTTCTGTGAATTATAGTTTAAACATTCTCTTTGGGCCTTAAACTTTCTGTCATTTGGCTCTGTTGCTGAACGGCTAGGTATAATATTTAATAAAAAAATTAAATAAATGTGTGTGTGTGTATATATATATATATATATACACATGATCGGAATTTCTGACTTTTTCCATCGGATATTCCTATCAAGTGTAGCCCCATCAGAGTTATTTCATCGGAAATTCCGATGAATTCCATCGGAGTTTAGATATAGAACATGTTCTATTTTTCTCCGATGGAATTCTGTCGGAATTCCGATGTGATTTGGCCGAGCAAAAGCCTGATCGTGTGTACGCGGCATTAGATGTACTAGCAGATTTAGATACACAAACAAATTGAAGTCAAACTCCACCTAACACTTCATAAGAAATTAAAGCAATTTTTTTCTTTTGGAATTAAGGTTTTTCATAAATTAATCAAACACGATTATTGCAAGCACTCCTGTCAGTAGTAATGGTTTGTCTCAACCCTCCAACTGCCAAATCTGCAGAACAGCCTGCTCTGTTAAAAAAACAACAGACTTACTGGCCAGATCACAGAGTGAAAATAAAGGAAAGAAAGCAAGAATGAAGAGTCAAAAGGCCCTAGGTCAGACTTTATAGGCAAGATGGACGAGAGTATGGTAGAATATTGTATTTTATTAACACCGAATCATTTACAAAAAAAACTAGTATACAATGTCTGATTGATGTGTTTTATCATATAGATAGTGAGATCTGTTCCTTCCAACAATCCCTGATTATGTCCTGATGAAGCAAATTAGCGAAACGTGTTGACGCACAGGGGATCACTGCTGTCCATTTGGTGTCAACCTACAGTTTTCATCATAATTGTATGTATTTTTTGTGCTAAGTATATGTTTTTTAACTCTTTCTATACTTTTTTTTTTTGTAAATGATTTGTTGTTAATCAAATACAGTATTCTACAATACTCTCATCCATCTTGCCTATAAAGTCCGACCTAGAGCCTTTTGACTCTTTATGCTTCCTATAAATGTAATCCCATACGGATGTGGCTTCAGGAGTGTTGTTCTATTTTTTGCAATGGAAAAAAAACAGAAAACAGAAAACAAATTCAGCCTCGTACACACAATCGGACTTCCATCAGACAAATACGTTGATTTTTGTTTAACCACTTGCCTACTGTGCACCTACACCCCCTTCCTGCCCAGACAAAATTTAAGCTTCCGGCACTGCGTCACTTTAACTGACAATTGTGTGGTCGTGCGACGTGGCTCCCAAACAAAATTGGCGTCCTTTTTTTCCCACAAATAGAGCTTTCTTTTGGTGGTATTTGATCACCTCTGCGGTTTTTATTTTTTGCGCTATAAACAAAAATAGAGCGTCAATTTTTAAAAAAATGCAATATTTTTTACTTTTTGCTATAATAAATAACCCAAAAAATATATATAAAAAATATTTTTTTCCTCAGTTTAGGCCGATACGTATTCTTCTACATATTTTTGGTAAAAAAAAAAATGCAATAAGCGTTTATCGATTGGTTTGCGCAAAATTTATAGTGTTTACAAAATAGGGGATAGTTTATGGCATTTTTTTTACTATTAATGGCGGCGATCTGCGATTTTTTTATTGGGACTGCGACATTATGGCGGACACTTCGGACACTTTTCTGACATTTTTGGGACCATTTACATTTATACAGTGAACAATGCTATAAATATGCATTGATTACTGTATAAATGTGACTGGCAGTGAAGGGGTTAACCACTAGGGGGCGGGGAAGGGGTTAAATGTGTGTCCTATGAGTGTTCTAACTGTGGGGGGAGGGGGGGTGACTGGGGGAGGTGACAGATTGTGTCCCTATGTACAAGGGACACAATCGATCTCCTCTCTCCCTGACAGGACGTGGAGCTCTGTGTTTACATACAGAGCTCCACGTCCCCGCTCAGTTACTGAGCAATCGCGTGTGCCCGGCGGCGATCGTTGCCGCCGGGCACCCGCACGGGATCCCCGCAGAGCGGCGGGTGCGCGCGCCGCCCGCGGCTTTAAAGGGACATCACGTCATATGATGTGATGTCAGGATAATGGAGTCCTCCGCCCGCCGTCATTTGACGGTGGGCAGAGGACAAGTGGTTAAAGGAGCGTTGACTGTGAACTTGTTCTGCATACAGACCGCAGAATTTTTTCAGCCAACATTCACGAAACTACGTGGTTTTTCTGCTCTTTAGCGCCACCCTTTGGGCAACTTCTGCTAATGTTGTCTTAGGTTTGCATTGGTTCAGAGCATGCGTATTTGTACTTTGGATTTTAGCCTGATGGATTTGTGTACACACGATCAGATGATCCAATGGAACACATTTGTTGTCGGACAATTTGAGACAATTTGAGAGCATGCACAGCCAATCTTTGTTGTCGGAATTGTCCGATGGGGCATACAGATGATCGGATTATCCGACAAAACGCGTCCATCGGACAATTGTTGTCGGAATATCCAATCGTGTGTGGGCCTTAAGTGCTGGTAAAGTTGCTAATGTGGTACACAGAGATTAAACAAATCCTCCTACATAAGTTGTATCTGTTTATCTGCAGTCTTTTGTCTACATCCATTCAAAGTTCAGAATTTATAAAGCTTACTTGAGCTGTCAGAAAACAGGGTTCTGAGAGCTGAAATTACACAATGCAGAGCTGAATGAGTAGAGCTCTAAGAACTGATTGGAGGGAAGGGACACACACCCCTCCACACAGCACACAGGAGCAGAGCTGAGGCTGTCAATCAGCTGGAGCTCCCTCCCCTGTCGCCTTTATTCTCTTGGTGTCAGGAAAATTTGTCAGAAGTGACTTATGTTGATAGCAGAGGAAAAAAGCAGCAGACAGAAATTATGCTTAGTGCTCTGGATTGATACACACTATTGAATGATATACTTTGATATACTTTGTTCATATTTTATGTCTGAAGTTTACAACCACTTTGATTTTCGAATAACTTAACCACATCCCACGCGGCCACTGCATATATATGGCCGGGTGGGCGCTCTCTCCTTCTGAGTGGACTGAGTGACACGATGGGTGTCTGAGTGACACGATGCGCTCGTGTCACCCAGACAGGGCGCGTCTCCGATCGGCAGGAGGGCTCTGTGATTGGCCCTCCTGATCACATGACAGCTGTTTCCAATCACAGCCATCATGTGATGTAAATAGATAGCCGGTTGCTAGGCGATTGGCTCTCCTCTTCTCACAAAGAAGTTGCCAGTGAGGAGAGGAGAGTGGATCTCTGCAGCCGGCTAGTTATCAGTGTGTATGAGCTGTTTTTTTACAGCTTTTTACACACTGATCACCAGCCTAGTGTCCCCACACAATGTAAAACAAACATGTCCCCACACATATGTCCCCACACATGTCCTCACATAGTAAAAACACCTGTTTCCCACATATGTAACAGTAAAATCATATGTCCCAATGATCATCTGCACACATATGTCTGTGATCACCTAAGCACATCTGTACATGATCATTTGCGTAAATACTGTATGTCCGTGATCACACAAACCAATTATTATACACTTAACAGGATTTTTTGTTTACCAAAGACATGTAGCAGAATTAATGTTGGCTTAAATTTATGACAAAATTTGATTTTATTGTATTTCTTTTAAAATAAAAACAAGAAAATATATATATTTTTTTTCAAAATTTCTGCTCTTTTTTCGCTTATATAGCAAAAAATAAAAAAACAGAGCCATGAATTACTACAACCAAAAGAAGGCTCTATTTGTGCGAGCAAAATTATAACAATTTTATTTGGGTACAGCGTAGCATAACCGCGCAATTGTCATTGAAAGTGCAAGAGCGCTGAAAGTTGGTTAGGTAAGGAAGGGGGTGAA
Source organism: Rana kukunoris (assembly GCA_029574335.1). NCBI lineage: Eukaryota > Metazoa > Chordata > Amphibia > Anura > Ranidae > Rana > Rana kukunoris. Next base: position 198,514,789 of record CM056051.1, read on the forward strand.
AGTGCCTAGTATTGAAGTGGTTTACCAATCATACAAATATATAAATAAAATAATAAAACATATACAAAATGGTTATTGCCCTGTGGCTTAAAAAATGCCCTGCTAGACCATGACCTATGTGACTGTACAGTATAATCTTTATTTATGTAGAGATTAATGGTAGTAAGCTGTATAAGTACATCAAGAACTGAAGTTGATGCCTGCTCAGGAGTCAGGGCCATAGTGGTAACCAAATATCTGCTTTGATGATATTTCTGCCGCAGCTATGGAATTTTGTGAAATCCATTAAATGGCGATGAAACATTATTACTTTTTGCGCAGCAACTTGACAGGATCCAATTTCTATCAGTTTGATTTATGATAATTGTAATATCTGCATACCACCTTCACTCATGTACAGTATAAGTACTAAGTGAATCATTTTTGCTTAGTGCTACATGATACTTGCTCCTGGGCTTATAGACAATTTGGAGGAAATTCTGTAATTTATTTTTGGTTCTATTGTACAGTGAATCATTAAAAAGAAAATCTTTATTGTGATAAAAAAAAAGAAAAAAGTAATCATTAGCATATTTAATAAAGACGCAATGGGGATTTTTATTTTATTCCAAAATTATTAAGTGACACTGTGCTGATGCTGTGCAATTTGCAAGTCATTAAGACATAAACCGAACTAGTTGTAGGAAAATAATTGCTAAAATCATTTACATCCTGCAGGAGAGGGCTTGATATGCAACATATATTGTGTTTAAAAAGCACTGTCATTGTATTGCTAAGGAAGGGCTGTGAAATTTATACAGGAAATGTACAGAAAACTTGTGATGGCAAAAAAAACAAGAAGTCCGCTATTTCACATTTGTTTGTAAAGATGCAGGCTCCAGGGCTGCCATTCTGATCCTGACTTTTTAGTCTTCACTGGAACATGCTTATATCAGTTTGGAATCCAAGATCAGACTGAAAGCTCCGTAGTTTGTTCTGTTAAAAACAAAAAATCAACATTTGTGTCTATATTTAGAATGTATAAAAAGTAATCCCGTGCTACCGCTTTAAAACTATCAGCTAACACGGCAATCAGATAATGGCAACAAAAAAAAAAAGGAAAATAAAGTTTAGCGCTAAATAACAAGATCCAAACCATGAATGAATGATCAAAAGAAAAATTATCGCATACTGATCCCTGAAAACAATAGTGATCTGATATGAACGTGATTATAATATCCTTATAAAGTGCAAATATAAACAGAATTTTTTTTATGGTCCATATAAATAAAACTTCAATGTCCACTGTGTATCAAGACCAAAAGGCACTTTAAAGAAACGTGAGCTTAAAGGGGTTGTGAAGGTAATTGTTTTTTCACCTTAATGTATCCTATGTGAAAGGCTAGAGTTCCCCCATAATATCAATGCATTATAAGGCTTGCTAGAGTTCCCCCATAATATCAATGCATTATAAGGCTCGCCACAGTTCCCCCATAGTAATTAATGCTTGTATGAAGATGTATCCTTGAGCTAGGAACAACCTTGCCAAATGTTATTATGTACTGGGCAAAAAACGATAACATTAGATAAGGCGCGGTAGAAACAAGGTTTAGCCGAACATACGGAGGACGAGAGCACTAATGAGGACTTCAACAAAATGGCGCATGTCATAGAGACAAATACGGAAGAGCTTATTTATTAGTCCCAAAAAATATGTCAAAAGTGTCCAATCTGTTCCCTGCAATGTCGCAGTCAGGCTAAAAATCGCTGATCACCCGTTACTAGTAAAACGAAATAATAAAAATGCCATAAATCTATCTCCTAGAAACAAGGTTTAGCCGGACACACAGAAGATAGATTGTTATATACATGATGTTAAATTGTGACAAATATTAGTTGTATAACCTAATTACTTAAATATGATTGGCAGAGACAAGGGCATTCCTTCCTTGTATGGTTTGATTATGTACGAGTACGCACAGGAAATAAAGTCTAGTTGTTTCACACCATATGTCCGTGTGGGTGGATTGACTTGCCGATGCATCAGAGAGCCTCCATACATCAAGAAGTCCTATAAAGCTTGGGTCTAGTTGAACCACCTACCTTACACTATGCATTAATGTGAACAAACATCTGACAATACCGCCCCCTCGAGCCCTCGTTATACTTACCTGACCCCTCGAAAGTCTAGCGCTCGCCCCAAAATCCTTTTCGCCGCTCAGCCTGGCTGTTGATTGGCTACACTGGATGGATTGAAAGAAGCGGTGCACTGGGGGCAGGGCCGAGTGATACAGTGAGCGGCAATAGCCACCTGCTGTATCACGGAAGTGCTCCCGTCGGAACTCAACACCATTTGAGCTCGCTCACCAGTTGAGTCCTTGCGGGGGGAGCCGAGACAGCCGTGGAGGGACCCCAGAAAGCCAAGTTCGGGGCCACTCTATGCGAAACAAGCTGCACAGTGGAGGTAAGTATAACATGTTTGTTATTTAAAAAAATAAATAACTTTACAACACCTTTATAGTGACCTAAAAGTTCAAAACATCATGCTGGCATTCCAAAGGTGAACGCAGACAAATGTTTGAAGCGAGGGGAACCACCACCGATAAGATGAATGCTTATCAAATAGTTTGAACCCAAAAGAACATATGTTCTATGAATCAAACAGGCTTGTGTTGACAGGCAACAAACTGGTTGGAGGCTTAAAAAAGCATCAATGACTGGACCAAAAACTAGACATGTGAACACTGAAATATTTTGTTTCGGAATTTTGTTTCCGTCCGAAAAATACATTTATTTTGTTAATGCATTAGTCCGAAAATCCAAATTAATTAAGGTTGAATCTGTCATTGAAGGCTTATGGTGTCCGTTGATAGTTCTAAGAAGATTCGACGGAGCAGATAAACTGTACAATGCCGCAATCGTACATTTACGGTCAAAGCTATAGAACAATTCTAATGTTGTATGACTGGTACTGGTACTAGTAATACTTATATTTATAAATTATTATTACTAGTCAACCAACATTCGAATTCTTCTATAGCTTATGGGCCGAGCATTTGACCGGAAATGTATGATTGCGGTGTCGTACAGTTTAGCTGCTTGTCGAATCTTCTTAGAACTTTCGACAGACACCATAAGCCTTCAATGACCGATTCAACGTTTGTATGTTTTTCGCTGCTTCGTCAAATCTTCGTCATTTATGTCGAAAGGTCTACCCCAACACTGTCTCTATAATTTCGAATCTTTTTTCTCAATGTCAAATCTTTCCTCTCTATGTAGAATAATCTTGGACTAAGGTTATTAAGAGTTAAGCCCCGTACACACGGCCGAGGTTCTCTGCAGAAACCAGCGAGAACCTCGCTGGCAGCCGCATTCTGCCGAGAACCTTGGCCGTGTGTACGCTCTTGGCAAGCCCCGCCCGTCGGGAAACCCGTCGAGCAAATAGAGAACAGGTTCTCTATTTGCTCGACGGCCCGTCGGGATGAATGGCTGGTTGCCTTTCCCGACGGGTGGGTCGCCGATTCTGACGGCCGGCAGAGAACCTCGACGGGCGGAACGATGTGTTCCGCCCGTCGAGGTTCTCTGCCGTGTGTACGGGGCTTTAAGGTTAGGCACATTCGACTACAGGTTCGATAGACACAGATCGCTATTGTCAGCGTCATGTAGAATCCTCTATCTATATCAAACTGTTGTAGCAACAAAAATGAAAATAAAGCATTTTTTATGTCGGATCCTTCGAATTTCGGATTCTGCGTGTTTTCGTTTGTTAAAACCATAACGAAAATACCCGAAATTCGGACGAAAATGCATACAGAAGAAAACAAATGCACATGTCTTCCAAAAACATCACACGATCCCTGGAATTGCGATCTCCATAGAAAAAGGTTATGTGGGACAAGATGATCAGGTTCTCACAGATACAGCATAAATGTTCAAAGAAAGGAGAAGTGGCCTGATGGTCTGATGTGCGTACACACCATCAATCCAAAATCTGATCAGGTCAGAACGCGGTGACGTAGAACACAACGACGTGCTGAAAAAACGAAGTTCAATGCTTCCAAGCATGCGTCGACGTGATTCTGAGCATGCGCGGGTTTTTGGACCGATGCTTTTGCGTACTAACCATCAGTTTGGACCAATGGTCAGGCGTTCATCGGTCCGATTTTAAAGCAAGTTTTAAAACTTTGGTCCGACGGACGACGGTCCGATGGGCCGCACACACGATCGGTTTGGACCGATAAAACTGGCCTTAAGAGAGAAAAGTAGGACACCTTTTTTCTTTTTATTATTTTTAAGGGTGTATTTGTTAAATACTCAAGATATGATAACCAAATCAATGTCTATTTTTTTTCTTTTTTGTATAGATACAGATACTAATTGTTTTTAGTGTTATTTTGGCATGCACCCACTAGATATTTTTGTTTAGTAAGTGCTCTGTTGGCCTTCAACATGTGTGTTAACTATATTTTAACATGAATATCATGTACCATGACTATGCATTTCGTATCATTGCATTGAATTTTGGTGGCCTTAACCCATTCTGTCCAATAGATGGCGAAAACCGCAATTACCTTTAGGTACTTTTTAATGCCTCCACACATCCATGTACCATTAAGTCTGAGATGCGCATCTGCATGCACGTCATTGCACACAGTTTAGTGTGTGTGATGTCAGGACATGGAGGACATGTGCAGAGGGGACCGGGCGGCCATTTTAAGACCAGATGGGATATATGCCAAACATGGGAGCCGTACCTCCGAGGCAGCTGGTAGAACCGTCGAAACTGGTGAGGTTGGCAAATTTTTTTCCTCCTCCACCTCAGATGACCCAGTGATTACGTTACAGTTGCATGGCTGGGCGATAAGTATATTAATCGCTGGGAATCACTCAGGACTGTTTTTTACTTGGTGATGCCTGAACATATGAATGCCATGGAACTGTTTTTTTCTGCTGAAGTTTATATATGGCCGGTATTTGCACACTTGCATTTGCACATTCTGTTGGTCATTGATAGATATATGGTGAATTATTAAGGGTGTCTGAGGGAGGTAGAGAAGATTTCCATGTCTGGAACCCTCCTCTGGACCACTTCTCTACATTTACCAACCACAGGATTTACAAATGTAATATGCATTCTTTACTGGCAAATATATGCATAAATATAGTCTAAACTTAGCGTGCGAGGGAAGCTTTATGATATTGAAATCCTCCCCTGTACCACGCTACTGTTCATGTTCTAGCAACCTATATATGCGACCTACAGTACAAGAATTTGCAACTTCTTGAAATATAGATTTTACTGTTTACCATCCTACTATAGTGTGCGGGGGTGATAGATCAACATCTGTATGCCTTTCCCCTCCTTTTCATTGGGCCGTCCTCTATTTATTTATTTATTTTATTTCTATATTACATTTTCTTTATAAAATACAAAATTCACTCAAAACCGTGATCCACTTGTCGGCATTATCACATGTTACAAAAATAGTTATGCTTTCTGCTGCCAACTTGTCTCATGGATGTGCTTTTCCTACCAAGCTTTTTAGTGCAAAGTCATGTTTTTTCTCATGCAAATGGTACCCAAATGGCGGGTACTTTGTTATGGTTGATACACAGCAGGTAGAATATGCAGACCAGAATGATGGCATCAGCAAAAAATGCACAAAAAAAATGCCGTGGGGTGGGGTAGATGGGTTCTTCCAGTTCCTGGCAGCAGGCTCCAGTAAGCAGTGTAGAAGGGTCAACTTCCTGGGTTATGAATATTTATCTGACCCAGACAATCCCTAATGAGCTGTATTTAGAGGTATGACTCTAGAAGATTATAAATGTTTGGGAGTATCTTTCTAGAGCTCTCCTTCCCTAGAGCTAATTTGGCTTTGCTTCAGTTTGAGGCATCTACTGAATTCTTAAGGAACCACCTAGGCTCTGAGGAAAAGGGTGCGCCCCAGAAACGCGTCAGCCATTTGGCCGGCTTGATATCATCTGATCCTCGCTATCATCAGGTTTTGCTGGTGGTGCCAAGAACCAGTCTGATTGCTTGACAAGCATTCTTTGTAACTCCCTTTGTGAGTAAGATTATTAAGTAATGTTAATACATTGTCCCATGCAAATGTATTGCACTATGAGCAGATCTTTTTTTTGTTTGACCCATCTCCGTGGAGTGAAGCAAGCCACACGGTGGATCAATAAAGCCATTCGTACAATCTGCATTTACAGACCTTTATGGTGAGGGTTTTAAGGTGAGTGAGCATTGCCCCCAAAGGTGATTGATATCTATTTAAAGTGTAGACTTATTGGAGTACTGATACTATATTATGGACACTTACTAATTTGAGAGCACTTTGTTCACTGGATGAATTTTGAATCAAAGTTTTTTTTTAATGTTTATTTATTATTAATTTATGTTGTTATATGGTTTATTGATATTGATCTACTTATCACCTCACTTTTTTATACATTTAGCAGTGCATGGGTTAATTATTATAGAGGTACAAAGTCAGCTATCCCTATAGTGTACACCAGAGTATCCAATTATTTCAATGGAAAATCTAAATACAAATGTTGCAGGTTGCACAATGACCATCAATGTAAATCTACAACTACAAATGCAAACCTACTCCCATAAGGTCTAAAATAAGAAAGTTTACATTGAAGACTTGTTTTTAAAGGTTCAGGCTCCAGTTGGGATTTTTGCATGATTTTTACACTGTTTATCTGTATGGATTGCCTGTAGATAAACTTCATATAATGCTTGCATTTTCCCTTACATCAGGGGTGTCAAACTCAATTTCATCGTGGGCCGCATTAGTATTATGGTTGCCCTCAAAAAGGCCGGTTGTATCTGTAAGGCCTCGTACACACGAGCGGATATGTCCGCTGAAAACGGTCCGATTGACCGTTTCAGCAGACATCTCCGATCGTGTGTATGGGCTAGCGGACAGATTTGTCCACCCGACAGATTTCAAAGCATGCTTTGAAATCTATCGGGTGGGAATTTGTCCGCCCGACATGTCTGCTGGTTAGTACACTTACCAGCAGACATGTCGTCCCGCACCGCCGCCGCGCCGTCTCCGAATGGATTTGGCGCATGCGCAGAAGTGTTTTACTTCCTGGTGCGGTGACGTGGCGGCGTCAACGTCACCGCCACGTCACCGACACGTCAGCGCGCCGTCTGCTGGTGGGGATTTTGGTTTGCTCGTGTGTACACGCGAGCAAACCAAAATCCCAGCAGACAGATTTGTTCAAATCTGTCGGACGGACAGATTTGAACAAATCTGTCCGCTCGTGTGTATGGGGCCTAAGATTAGATGTCCAGCACATCCCTTCCCCTTACATTAGACGTCAAGAGCCACCCCACCATCGGAAGTTGAGTCCCCCCCTCTCCCTTACATCACAGTGCACCCCCCTTTCCTTATGCTGCTGCTGGGAAGAAGTTGGATGCATTGCTGGAAAGTAAAAAGTAAGGGTCTGGAGGATGAGTGGAGAGGTGCGAGGGCCGCATGGAATGGCCTGGAGGGCCACATTCGGCCCGCGGGCCTTGTGTTTGCCACCTCTGCCTTACAAGATTCTTTGTTTCCTAAATTCCAATGCCTTGCTTCCATATTTGACCCAAAATAGATGTACATGTATGGCTGCTTTAGGATCAGGATTATCTTATACCCTTCAAACCGATCAATAAATGTTTCAGTTTTCATAAAGAAGACATTACTGGTCCTCTCTCACTTCAAATTTGCTTTTTAAATATTCATGGCATTCCTACAACTTTAATTTACACGGAATTAATCTATCTGTACACATTCATTATACAAGAGCTGCCTCATAGATAATATTTAATTTGAGCATCACATTTCAGTTTACCTTCTATTAACCTTACCAAAATATATTGAAAATTGACCTTAGCCAACGTTTTTTCTGTCCCTAAGAAGATTACATTTCATGGTTTGTGTAGTACGGTATTGCATATTTCATAGGTACTTAAGTTATGCATAAAATATCTAAACAGATTAGAAATGCATGTCTTAGATTAATGAGCATTCCTTGCCTATTAGTAATGATAAGTTACCAAACAGATTCTGCATATCATTCCAACAAAATTATAGTTTATATTCAGTTTTCAAATAACTGACCGTTAACAAATTAATTAAATTTATCTTTAAAGGGCCTTAAACATAAATTAGCATTGTGGCCCCATATTCACTTCTTACCAGGAGATCCAGCTGCGTTCAAGTTCTTTCCATGCCCGTAATTTTTGTTGCTCAAGTTTACTCTCCAAACTCTAATATATTTTGCAAATTAAATTTGTGTCTAATACAGATGGTACTAGAGTATGTTCATATATAGTGAAAAGAAAAGGCTCTACGTACTCTTATAAACATGCCAGGATTTTGAGATGTAAAAAAATGAGACCAAAATAAATTACTTCAGAATTTTTGTTCCACCTATAATCTGTGTAATTTAATTATAAACAAACTGAAATTGTTGTTTAGTGTAAAAAAAAAAAATGATAAAAAATGAAAATAAAATATATATGTGGCAATAAAAATATGTACACACCCTCCTATAATTAGGAATGGCTTTGTTCAGAATTAACCAATCACATTCATTAACTGATGTTAAATAGTAGTCAGCACATACCAGCCTTTAGAGAAAGGGACTCTGATTAAAACCTTGTAAACACAATCAGATTTTCGGACGAATGTTCATCCATTTTTTTGTTGCATGCTAGTCTCATATCGAAAGTGAAGAGGTTACTCAACATACAAAAATTCTCATAAGACAGAATTCAACTTTAGAATAGATGTAATATGTTGAATTGTTTTTGTGTGTATTCTTTTGTTTCCGAGCATGCGTAGTCTTGCTCTTACAATTTTTTTAGGTGAAAACTGTACTAATTGAACAAAAATCGGAAGTTGCGTTCATGTACTTTTTTCAATTTTATAATCTCTGCGCATTCAGTTTTTGTCATACGAAAATTTTAAATCGGCTGTCAAAATCACCATACTAACAATCCAAAAATTGTCAGATGCTTCGTTGGACCAAATTCAACTTCGGATCTTCTTATCGTGTGTATAGGCCTTAGGCCCCATACACACGATCGGACATATCCGATGAAAACGGTCCGCGGACCATTTCCATCGGATATGTCCGATCGGGAGTTTGATCCGATGGCGTGTACACACCATCGGATCAAATTCCCCGCCGCCGGACGGCGCGGTGACGTTGACGCCGCCGCGTCACCGCCACGTCACCGCACCAGGAAGTAAAACACTTCCGCGCATGCGCCGAATCCATTCGGCGGCGGCGCGGCGGCGGTGGGGGACGACATGTCTGCTGGTAAGTGTACTAACCAGCAGACATGTCAGGCGGACAGATTCCCACCGGATAGATTTCAAAGCATGCTTTGAAATCTGTCGGGTGGAGAAATCTGTCCGCTAGCCCATACACACGAGCGGAGATGTCTGCTGAAATGGTCCATCGGACCGTTTTCAGCGGACATATCCCCTCGTGTGTACGAGGCCTGAAGCTTATAGAAAGTTCAGCTGTTCTGTTAGTTGCCTCTTACAACAAAAGCCATGGTTCACAAAGAGCTTACAAATCATCAAGGGGATCTCATTGCTGAAAGGTATAAGTCAAGAGAAGGTACAAAAGAATTTCAAGGCATTACATATACCATGGAACACAGTAAAGAACACAGTCATCATCAAGTGGATAAAATATGGCACAACTGTGACATTACAAAAAACTTGACATTACTCCAAATATGAAAAAAAAGCAAGAAGCCTGTGAGGCAGAAAAGAGGCCTTCAGCACCATTAAAGGGGTTGTAAAGGTAAACGTTTTTTTACCTTAATGCATCCTATGCATTAAGGTAAAAAAACATCTCACAGCACCGCCCCCCCCCCCCCCGAGTCCCCGTTTTACTTACCTGACCGTTCGCAACTCCCGGGCGCGTCCACGTCATCCTCTTCGGTTCCCAGCTAGGCTGAGCGGATTGATAGCAGCGCAGCCATTGGCTGGCGCTGCTGTCAATCACAGCGGATGATGCGGCGCGCCAGGGGCGGGGCCGAGTGATACAGTCGGCGGCTATGGCCGTCGCTGTATCACGGGAGCGCGCTCGCAAAAGCTCTCCACCGTGCGAGCGCCCTCGCATGAAGGTAGAGAGCTTTTGCGAGGAGGAGCCTAGACAGCCGCGAGGGACCCCAGAAGACAGCTTTCCGGGCCACTCTGTGCAAAACGAACTGCACAGTGGAGGTAAGTATAACATGTTTGTTATTTAAAAAAAAATATATTCCTGACTTTAGTGTTCCTTTAAAGGATAAGTCCACCTTTTGGAACATGTTACACGTTCCATCCATATTTAAGGTGGAAACTGTATCATGTTCCAGCAGCTGCAGCCATTCCCCCTCTCCCCTTTCTCCCCAGTGACAGTGGGCGGGCATCTTCTCCAGGCACCCACTGTCACTCTTTAAAACTAACGTGGCCAGTTGGTGCTCTGTGAATGGGAAACTACATGTCCTGATGGCCTTTGCAGCTGTTGGCTTGTAGTTCTCAATGAACTACCATGGCACTGTTGATCACTGCAGTAGTTCATTCTTCCTGTTAGTGAGTATCTGCTTTCCCGTATGAGGTACAAGCAAACAGATACACTGACAGGTCTGCAGGAGTCCTGCATGGCACCTGTGATTTGATGATCGCTGGTGCAATGCTTTAAAGGCTTCCAAAGAAAAAAAAGAGTGAATGCACATTTTTTTAGATTCAAAGCATGTGGGAAAATGTTTTATGGTCTAATAGGATTAAACTTCTTTGGCCATAATACGCATTGTTAGTTTTATGCCAAACATACTTTTTGGCCATAATTCAAAAAAGTATGTTTGGCATAAAACCAACACTGCATCTTATATAAAAAAAAACAAAAAACACCATAACCACAGTGAAGCATAAAGTTGGCAGCATTATGCTTTGGGGCTATTTTTCTTTAGCTGGATCTGAGGTTTTAGCCAAGGTGGAGGGACTTGAAGAGTCCAAAGTTTTGAAATGATCCAGCCAGTGTTCAGACCTGAATCCAATTGAAAATCTGTAAGGGGACCTGAAGAGGGCTGTACACAGGAGATGCCGGCAAAGATTCCCAAGTCTAGATATGCCATTCTGACACCCACCCAAACAGACCGAATTCAGGTATAAAATCGAAAGGTGCTTAACTGCTTGCCGACCAGCCGCCACAGTTATACGGCGGTAGGCCGGCTCTGCTGGGCGAGAGCACATAGCTTTACGTCACCTCGCCCAGCAGCCAATAGGGGCGTGTGCCCCCCGCTCGCCCCCGACTCCCATGAGCGTGGCCGGCGGGGGGCGATCGCCGCCGGGCATCCGAAATCACTCTTTACAGGGCGAGGACCGGGAGCTGTGTGTGTGTAAACACACAGCTCCTGGTCCTGTCAGGGAAGAAATGCCTCACCGTCTGTTCATACAATGTATGAACAGTGATCAGTCATTTACACTAGTGAGTCCACCCCCCTACAGTTAGAACACACCCAGGGAACATACTTAACCCCTTCCCCGCCCCCTAGTGTTAAACCCTTCCCTGCCAGTGGCATTTTTATAGTAATCCAATGCATTTTTATAGCACTGATCGCTATAAAAATGCCAATGGTCCCAAAAATGTGTCAAAAGTGTCCGAAGTGTCCGCCATAATGTCGCAGTACCGAAAAAAATCACTGATCGCTGCCATTACTAGTAAAAAATAAATATTAATAAAAATGCCATAAACGACCCCCTATTTTGTAAACGCTATAAATTTTGCGCAAACCAATCAATAAATGCTTATTGCAATTTTTTTTACAAAAAATATGTAGAATACATATCGGCCTAAACTGAGGAAAAAAATGTTTCTTTATATATTTTTGGGGATATTTATTATCGCAAAAAGTAAAAAATGTTCATTTTTTTTTTAATTGACGCTCTATTTTTGTTTATAGCGCAAAAACTAAAAACCGCAGAGGTGATCAAATACCACCAAAAGAAAGCTCTATTTGTGGGAAAAAAAGGACGCCAATTTTGTTTGGGAGCCATGTTGCACGACCGCGCAATTGTCAGTTAAAGCGACGCATTGCCGAATCGCAAAAAGTGCTCTGGTCTTTGACCAGCAATATGGTCCGGGGGTTAAGTGGTTAAACAAAGTATTATTTTAAGGCTGCACAAATTTTTGCAACCACTTTATGGCAAGTTTATTATCCCCCCCCCCCTTTTAAAGATTTTAGTTTGTTTTAATTTAATTGAATATTGAATATAGGCCACATTAAATGTAACTATATTTCAGAAGTGATTCAATGTTTTTACATCTAAAATTATTTTTATTTTTACAGGGGTGTTTGGACTTTTTCTTTCCATTGTATGAGTATGTTGTATGTGTATATGCCTTATGTGAAGGGTTTGCAGTTGCTTTATACAGTTAATACACCTATAAGCCTCATAGCACACTTATGTTATTTCCTGCAAATAAATAAATAATTGTTTCAAAAACTTTATTGATGACTCATTGCACATTTTAAGGTCCTTTTCAATATAATTCCGATACTCCAATGAATTATATATATATATATATATATATATATATATATATATACTATATTTACACTTGTTAAAACACACACACATATATATATATATATATATATATATATATATATATATATATATATATATATATATATATAACAAGTGTTGTAGTTAAGGCACAAAACTCAAAGGGTATCTTATGAATGACTGAAAAGTCTGGTATGCCTATACCCTTGTAATATTGCAGATGTTGAAATCTTATCATGCTTCAGGTATTTTCCTACTGCTCACAGTAAAAGAGTGTGTTGGGAAAAATACAAAGATATTCCATCCAGATTTAATAAGGTACCTACTGCTTCAAAGATCAAAACTCACTGTCATGATATACAAAGGTTATACAAGGCAAATCACAGTTTAGAGATCCAGGTTATCTTGCTGGGAATAGAATTGCATCCATTACAGACACCATTAGTTTGTTTCATAACCCCAGCATAGAGATGTTACATTGGAAACTACAAGAGAGCATTGGCATGGCATGATATAACAACATGACTGTCCTATTAGATTCAATAAACCTACAAGGTCAGTACATTACAAATCACAACAAAAAATGCCTAAAGTGATTTCCACTGGACTAAGACGATAGTATCTAACTGTACATATCAAAGCAAGGTGATTTTCTCTTTCTAAAATACCTTTCTAAAATATATACATTTTAAATAGGCAAAAGCAACACAAACAAACCCTGTGCCTTATATAACTTTATCCGATTGGTGCATTCTCATTTATGTACAGTATCTGCAATGACAGTGCAAGTGAAAGAATCTTCCCATTTTAAGAATGATAAATTCTGGAATGATTTCAAGTAAGGAACCTTAAAACTACCATTGTCTGTAGGCTATTATATCTTCCTGTAATTTTATGATAATTTCAAACCTGACACTATAGATCAATTGGGGTAGCTAAGAATATTATAAACTCCTAAAGAGAATGACAGCCTTCTGTGTATGCATAGATTTTTTAAATAAACTTATTTTGTAATAAAGAAGGCAGGCTGAGATTGATGAGTAAAATATAGTGTTCCCAAATATAAAATGATATGTTCTATGGCTGCACAATGGCACCAGATTTCACAGTAGGTGATGCTTTATTTATAAGGCGGCGTACACACGACCGAGGTTCTCGCTGGAAACCAGCGAGAACCTCGCTGGAAGCTGCATTCCAGCAAGGACCTCGGCCGTGTGTACGCTCTCGGCGAGCATCCCGTCGAGCAGAAATAGAGAGCACGCTCTCTATTTGCTCGACGGCCCGCCTGGATGAATGGCTGGTTGCCATTCCCGACGGGCGGGTCGCCGATTTCGATGGCCGGCAGAGAACCTCGATGGGCGGAACGATGTGTTCTGCCCGTCGAGGTTCTCTGCCGTGTGTACACGGGCTAAGTCTCTGTTTTTGTTAAAGTGGATGTAAACCCACAATTTTTTTCTTTTTTTGCTGTCACAATAGAGTATTAGATTTCCTATCATCTGTGCCCAGTCTTGCCACGTAGAGTTAATCCAGGTCTGAGCAATCCTCATTTCTTTTTTCAGTGAGATAAACAGACAAACAGGAGAAAACTTTTGTCCGTTCTTCCACCTTGCTGTGAATGACAGGTTATTTACATATCTCATGCACTAGCCCGAGACAGGCATTATTTTTTGATTCCACCCCCACTCTTTTTCTGAAGTCATGTGGTCACTTTTCTGGATTTTAACTGGATGTTAATGATCATAGCAGCATTTAGTGTAAGGAAAACATAGGAGAAAATGCATGTTTACAAGGGGAGTGTAGAGGTGGGCGGGGACTGACATCACAACTCCACCCACCGAGCTCCAGACAACAGACCCACCCACAGAATCTGCAGTTTTTCAGTTCTTATAACAGACAGAGGGGAGACATTTGACAGAATACATGCAGGAGGCATCTCTATCCTTATAGATCAGCACTATGGCAGTAGTTTAGAAAGGATGAGAGTGGGTTTACATCCACTTTAAAGAGGAACTTCACCCCACATGTGTTTTTTTTTCTTTTATTCATACTTAGTTTACTGAGCTATCAGCAAAACACATACTCACATGTCAAGCAAATCCAGTGTCATTCTGCTGCAATGCACCCAAGGACACATCATGCTGGGTCCTGCACCACTATGTTCTTTGCTAATGTCTTCAAGAGCCAGCTGCCTTTGCCAGGTTCTTCTTGCTGGCCCTATGATGACACATGGACAGTGCATTTAAGATTTACACTGCTCTCAGCAAAAAATATATATTTTCCCACTTCCCATTTTTTTTAAATGTGTGATTTCCTGAAAGAGGTGAGGGGAGTAATATGAATTAGTGAAGAAAATAAGAGTAAAGGTCTACTTTTCGAGCCCATTCACACAGGGGCAACACGACTTCTAGCACGACTTTGGGAGGCAACTTGGACACGACTTGAGTATGAATCATCAGGCAACTTACAAGGCAACTTCAAGTTGCCTCCAGGACAGTACAAGGCAACTTCAAGTCGCCTCCAGGACAGGAGGCTTTCCAGTGGCCAATCAAACAACAATCAGCTCTGTGGAAAGGGGGAGGGAGGTGTTTGCCTGAGAAATGTATGTTATCTTCCTGTATTGTTGCTTCAGTTAAGACAGTGATTTGACTTCTGAGGCGACTTCCATTGAAATCAATGGGTACAAGTTGCCAACAAGTTGCCTAGAAGTCGGATTGAAGTAGTACAGGAACCCTTTCTGAAGTTGGAGCGACTTCAGTAGTGTAAATTAAGACGGCTCCATTCACTTCCATTAATTTTCTGGACCGCGCGACTTGGGGCAACTTGGGGCGACTTGAAGTAGGATCCCAGGTCGCCCCAGTGTGAACCGACTCTAAAGGGTAACTCCACTTTTGTGGGGGAAAAAATCGCAAATAAAGAAAAAGTAATATAGTATATACAATTGCAACACAAGTCATATTGTAATTTAATGTTATAAAAAAAATTCATTTTCAATATGCAGGCACTTTAATTTTCTGAGAAGGCATTGCAATATAACCACCTGGCGTTGTTCTGTTTACAAGAAACATAATTTTCTGCTTGTGTGATTGGCACATACCTTTTCCCAGAAGTCTGCCTAAGATACAAGTCAAATTTCAGGCATCCCCTGAATTTTCATTTTTGGTGAGATACTGCCAGTAGGAAGATGTCTAAAGGGATGTAGGCCCAGCAGATTTCCTCATTAGTGCCCTGTAGGTGCACACCTGACAGTTAATTATGAAACCCCTCCCATTACACTCACTTAGTAAAGAGGCACAAACAAACACACATGGATTACTTCAGAATAACAAAAGTTAGGAATCTGCAACAAAGTTTGTTATAATCCTTGCAATGTACATAGATCAATTAGAGAGCCCAGGGGTGCTGTAATTGCACTTGTGTTTTTACCAGAACTTTTGCTTTTTGCCACCTTGGTCACGTCATCATATCACACTTTTTAACCACCTGCCTCTAGGGCCGGGCCTTTTTGCTAGGACCAGAGGAATTTTTGTTTTCTGGCTGGAGGGCCGGCCATTGTTTTACACAATGGTCACCTTTCACTCTCCCTCATCTCTCTTTTTCCCCCAATTTTTATTATTTATTCCCCGTGTTTGTCACGTTTTTGTCTTTTTTGTTTTGTGCATGTTATTTGTCACTGTGTTGGATTAGTAGAGTGCCGATCCTCGGGCCAGCCCTGAACGTCTTGGGAGTGGGTGGACATGACCTTTGGCTTAGTTCGCTT
Organism: Rana kukunoris; assembly: GCA_029574335.1. Classification (NCBI taxonomy): domain Eukaryota; kingdom Metazoa; phylum Chordata; class Amphibia; order Anura; family Ranidae; genus Rana; species Rana kukunoris. The sequence goes on from CM056051.1 coordinate 198,531,103, forward strand.
TCTCTCATGGGATCTCCCTTCGGGGGAGCCCCACCTAGTACTGGGAGGGTTCTGTTTCGGCGGACCCTCCAAGGAAGTTGGGTCCATGTCGGCTTCGGCTGCTCAGACCACTGAGTACCTCAGTCCCCGTCTGGAGCCTAACGCCCCAGGGGATCAGGGTTGAGTCCTTCCTCACAGGAGGACCATTTGATGTTTGCACCCGTAGCACTTTGTATATCTGTATGTCTGTGAACATTTTTTCTGCACCGGGTGGAGTTTTTTGGGTGTGTTTTGCACGCCATAGGCTTTTCAATAGAAAAATAGATCAGTTAGAGGGGAATCCTGAACAAAGGAATCCTGAACAAAGAGGTGATTATGAATTTTTCTTAAAGGGATAAGATATGACATTTTGACACACTATGAAAATCTAAACAATTGACCTGGTGCCAGTTAATTCCTTGCTATTTCAACACATACAGTACTTGAGGTGCCAATAATTTTCAATAAAGATTATGCATATTGGAGTGCAAAAGAGATCTTTCTGTGAATATTTTTCTTATGCTCTTGGATATCTCCAAAACAAATGTTGCTATACAGAGCTATGTACTTTGGATAAAAAGGTTTTGCCATGAAGGATCACAAACACCTGTATATATTGAGTGTTGAATCTCACTTTAATCTAATTTTCTTCATTAAGCAATATTACATATTTAACCTCCTTTCAGGAGATCACAAATAAAATAGTTTTTGAGGGGGAAATATCTTCTTTTAGGCAGTGCACATCAAGCTTATTCCCTTCTTTCTGAGGTGGGAATGAAGTCCCCAGTTGCCTGAAGTCAAGCTGGATACTCATGTCATGCATCTCAGGAGGCTTTAGGGGGAATCTCAAACAAAGAACCTGGAAGAAACAGCTAGCTCCTGATGTGGTTAGCAAAAAAGATGGTGGTGTAGGACTTGGCATGCAGTTACATTTGGTGTATTGCAGCAAGACAATGTTGGATATGCTGAAAATGTATGTGTTTTGATGATAGCCCATCTGTAAATCAGCCTGCAACTGCAGCATTCAGCAGCTCTTACAATGAAAGCTTACTTGTGGTACACAGTAAAGATAAAATAATGCATCCTGTTATAGAACCATAAGTCCGACAGGCTTTGCCAGTTACTGAGAATCACTCCATTTTATCTATGTTGATCTAGCTATATTTTCATAATATATATTTGTGTGTTATTGTGTAAAAGGAACCAGAATAAAAATCAGAATAGAAATATGAGAGCTGTCATTGCAAATACAGGTCTGAAGATGAAAGCTCCCTAGCTATTGTTTTTTTCTTTACTGTGATATTTAGTGGCTTACTGACCTTGAAGCATTCAGCCAGCTAAGTGCCAGGATACACTGACATACACATACTTGTTCTAGGTCAGTGACCTAAGTCACTGATATTTTTAACTGTTGTGTGTGTATATACAGTGCCTTGAAAAAGTATTCACACCCCTTGAAATGTTCCACATTTTGTCATGTTACAACCAAAAACCTAAATGTATTTTTGGGGATTTTTTTTTTGTGATAGGCCAACACAAAGTGGGACATTATTGTGAAGTGGGAGAAAAATGATAAATGTATTTCACATTTTTTTTTACAAATAAATATGTGAAAAGTGTGGCGTGATTTCTGAAGGCAATTGGGTCCACTAGATTTTAGTTAAGAGCATCAGAGTAAAGTGGGCTGAATAAAAATGCACGAAACACTTATTTATTTGTAAAAAAAAAAAAAAATTAAAATCATTTATCATTTTCCTTCCACTTCACAATTATGTGTCACTTTGTGTTGGTCTATCACATAAAATGCCAATAAAATACATTTAAGTTTTTGGTTGTAACATGACAAAATGTCGAAAATTTCAAGGGGTATGAATACTTTTTCAAGGCACTGTATTGTCATCCTTCTGATTCTTTCAGTTTGAGTTAATAAGTTCTACAAAGGTCTTTAAGCAAATCTGAAAGCTAAAATAGCTAAACATACTAACAAAATGATACTAGAGCTCCACTTGACTAGACTTGGGTGGTACACAGGGATTAAACAAATCTTCCTGCATAAGTTTTACCTATCTATATGCAGTCTTCTCTTCTCTACATCCATTCAAAGTCCAGAATTTATAAAGCTTGTCTGAGCATTCATAAAAAAGGGGTCAGAGAGCTGAAATTACATTCTGCAGAACTCAGTGAGCAGAGCACTGGAGGCTGATTGGAGGGAAAAGACACATACCCTTTCACACAGCACACAGGATCATAACAATTAGTGCTCCTAATTGAGACAAATACATACTATACCTGCATATGCTTTGTTCATATTTCATGTCTGAGGTTTACAACCACTTTAAGGCTTAACTGTAGTCTCTCACTTTTCTTCCCTTTGTATAATTCTCTGCCCCTCCATGCTACTATTTTTAACTGATTGTAGCTTGGCAATGCATAAAAGTTACTTAAAGCGGATGTCCGCTGAAAAAAAAAATATTAAAAGTCAGCAGCTACAAATACTGCAGCTGCTGACTTTTAATATCGGCACACGCACCTGTCCTGTAGTCCAGTGCCGTCCGCAGCAAAGGACGAGCGATCGCTCGTCACTCTGCAGCCCCCTGCCATCCTCATGAAGGAACCAGGAAGTGAAGCGCTCCGGCTTCACTGCCCGGTTCCCTACGGCCCATTCACGAGTCGCGCCTGCTGACTGGCTCCCGCTGTGCTCTGGGAGCCGTGTGTTCCCAGAACACAACGGGGGGGGGGGGGACATCCTGCCTGCAGTATCTGCACCCCCTCCCCCCTGAAAGGTGTCAAATGTGACACCGGATGGGGGGGGGGGTCCGATCAGCGGGAGTTCCACTTTAGGGTGAAGCTCCGCTTTAAAAGCAGAGTTACAAAAACATATTGTTACAATTTATCACAGGACACAAAGGTCAATGAATTGAACAACAGAACACAGTAGAGGGTGGTTGTGAGGATTCTGCCAGTGATTTTGCATTGCAACAGAACAGAGATTTAAAGTGTTACTAAACCCACGACCGTAAAACCAGTCTGTAAATGCAGTAAAGCATGCTCATTATACTCACTGTGGAACCTAAGGGGTTAATCCTCTGCATTTTGTAAAAAGGCTGTTTGATCCTGTCTTCTCTGATGCTCCCCTTCTTCTACTGTCCCCAATCCATCTCCTGATAGTACAGGGCCTTGGATTCACACTGCACATTCTTAGTTTGGATGTGTATTGCTAGAGAGTTATTTATTTTCTTTGGACGGTGTATGTGATATAAACACAAGGCCAATCAGCACTGTCCAGGTCAGAGAGTCAGGGGATACAAAAAGACCCCCCCCTGTAGCTGGCCAGCTAGAACCTGTCCTAGGTAGCTAATATAACCTACATGTATATACAGCTAAATCTGCTAAGAACCTAATGTAGAGCACATGTTTATATGTGAGAGACAAAAGCAGAGTTATTCACTGTGATTTTGTGTTTGGATGTTATATAACAGTTGTATGTTGTGTTCACAGAAGCAAAAGAAAAAATATGCCTTTAAGAATCATTTGTTTGTATGGCAGCAGTAGGTAAGAAATGGCAGATGAATTCATGCCAGAAAGCATAGAGTTAAGCTTTTGTGACTCATCAGAAGCCTTGGCCCAATCACAGCCAATCTCACATTGAGCAGAGTTTTGACCAATCACAGCCACCTTTACATCCATGCTGTCTGGGAGGTTCCTCAGTACATGTGCTAGATTATTCCACACAGAGACAGAGACAGAGCCACATGGAGACAGAGCAAAGCAGAACAGACATACAGAGATCAGTTTTATGGAAGCAAAGGGCAAAATAGGTATTTATACAGTTATATATATGTTCTTGTTGTAAATAGTGTGATTAGAACTGAATACTGATCTAGCTGTGTGTTCACTTGTAGTTCCACCATACCAAACCACTTATCATACCATACCTTCATACCTCCTAACCGAACAACTAAGTCACCAAACAAATTCACATACCTTCAAACCAAACTAAGCTAACCCTGCAAACCAATACCTTTCAGAGAAATCAGAGAATGCTTTGATAACTTACAGAGAGAGAGAGAGAGTATAAATACTGAAGAAAGAAATATATCCACCATCTTATGTTAAATGACAAGATTGAATATTTGAACCACCATTTTCTGTTATACTTATTCATCACATGTTTTTGTACATGGACTGTCTGCTGCAAAGCAGCAGTATTTTATATGAAGAAAAGTGAAGTTATTAAAGAAGTTATTTTAAGCATTTGGTGTGCTCTTTAAACCTACTGCTTCCATAGAACGGCAATAGAGGAATGTCAGAGTAATAGACAGTCTTGTTGGACTGAAAAGTCAGAGATATCACAATTCTTCTAATGCCACAGCGCATGAGGCACTTCATAGTGCTGCGCCTGCCACCCCCCCCCCCCGTGGAAAATTAGAGACTCAGGGGTCCTGAGACCTCATAAGACAGTCAGAGGAGAATGGAAACTCCTCCTACAAGCTTTAACCAGACACTAATAAAAGTTACATGACTTTTATATACTGCTAATGAGAAGGGTATTTAGCAGTTTATATTTACTAAAGTAATTGCATTTCCATGTTCTGTGTACTGTGGGAGGCCAGATATAGTGAATGCAGGGTCCTGGGTTTAGTACCAGCTAAAGGAATGGACAGGTGCATGGGTAAGTACTAAGTAAGTATTAAGACTTTTATTTAAATTTGTTATTATTATTCTGAGACAAAGCTATTTTAACACACACTTTTCTCTTATTGCTAATGCACAGATTGGCTGCACACAGCAATTCTTTTCATATATTCACTATATATTCTCTATTACTTCCAAACAGTCAATTTGGAAATGCACATCTGCTTTTTTTAAGTATGACGGGTGAACTCTCCATAGACAGTTACTTGCAGAAATAGGGGAAAGTCATAATGAATAATGTAAAATATGCGGCATACTGAACCTCCCTGGTATGCACTATGCCAGTGGGTCCCCTGGGATCCTCTGTTGGACTCATTAGCATAACCTATCAGCAGCTTAAGTCAGATCTGCCAAGTCTGCATGTATAATGATATCAGAACACCATCATTACCCCATTGGGACACTCTTAATTTTTCACATCTAGAACCCACAAACAAATCTGTTGAAGAAGGCTTTGAGCACAAGTCCCATGCATCTTGCACACAGGTCCTACAATCTGGCATTTTGTGACAGTCTCTCTATTTATTGGCCCAATAATGTGTTTACAGAGTCATAAATCTGCGAGATGCAAGCAACTTTCTAAGTTCTTCAAGCAGAACAACAGGATCCAGACCTGAGGATCATCATATCATTTTCTATGCATAAAGGAAATTCATTGTGCTTTGACACTTCTTCCCTCGCTTCGAAATTAACATTCGTGCCCCTGGCTATCAAACATCAGTGCACAAAATTATTCACAAAGGGTTTAAGGTTCAAGTGGTAAATCCAGTCATCTGCAAAATGTTGACCCACGTGAGTCAGAACAGAGAGCTTGATCTTTCAATATGATGAAAATGTAATTTTATAGATGCCAAGGCGAAGTTCAAAAGTGACACACAGTGTCATCCAGATAAGCAGTTTTGCCGAAAGCGATGCCACACTTCATAAGCATTTTTTTGCCGGTGCTACCTATTATGCTTACAGAACTGCTAAACCACAGGAAATATTTTAATGAGTGACACTTCCTAATGACACTCTTGTTTGTTTTGATTGCTATGCACTACATACATCTGTCAACAGCAATAAAGTTTTAAATAAGTTGTAGCCAATGGCCTTCCCTGAATATCGAATATAGCATTATGCAGTATTGTATAGCTGTCATTAAAAAAATAAAACAGAAATAAAAAATGACCTAAGGGCAAAAAAGACCCAAGGGACTTTTATGTGCTGCAATGAGAGATAAAGCAAAACTAGGATCAAGACAAAAGTCATCTCTAAAGTTACTTAAGATCAAATCCACCTAGTATTTCTTCAGAGAGAATTTATGGAATTTAGTTAATTATTACTTAATTGGCTATAAATTTTGGGACTGAAATCTACATTTTTAATGCTTGTCCTTTTATAATACCGTATTTACCGGTGTATAAGATGGCTGGGCATATAAGACTAGTCAATATTCCAATCGCACACTTGGAGAAACGGCTCATAAATACAAAATGGTTGCTGAACCGATCACCAGCTGGGTACTGGAACAATCAACCACATGAACATAATCGCCAGCACACCACGGATCTTATATAATGTCCAAAAGTTTTAATGCAAAGAAAGCATCACAAGAAGTTCTTGTGATGCTTTCTTTGCATTTAAACTCTTAGACGTTATATACGATCCGTGGTGTGCTGGCGAATATGTTCATGTGGGCATATAAGATGACCCCCTACAGTTTAAAAAGTTGGGTTTAACCTATAGTCAACGTATAAGATGACCCCCTTACCATGTGTTCAGAAACAAAGAGCCAACCAGATGCCAGATGGATATCAGCCTGCCGGGTGCGCTGTAAAGCTGTATGTATTCAGTATAAGTGCCGATCAGCCAATCCCAGTGGGCGATGCACTCTGTTGATGACTACATAGCTTGCTAAGCCTGCTCAGATTGGAGTAACAAACTCTGCCAATCCAAGCAGGCTACATATATACCCGGTTTTTGGCGGTGTAATTTCGGTGTAAAAGGTCATCTTATACGCCGGAAAATACGGATATTGTTAACCTAATCTCCATTTAGTGAATGATTAGGAGAACCAAACTTCCTTATCTGGGTTTTAGGAAGCACCCCACGCCAGTTTTTAGTCCCTTTCTCGTAAAGCAATGACCCAATATTGAAGATGTATGCGTTGGTATCAGTACAGGCATACCCTGCTTTTAAGTACACAATGGAGTTTATTTACTAACGCTGGAAAGCGCAAAATCAGGCTCACTTCTGCATAGAAACCAATGAGCTTTTAACCCCAGCTTGTTCAATTAAGCCTGGTAATAAAACCAGGAAGCTCATTGGCTTCTATGCAGAAGTGAGCCTGATTTTGCGCTTTCCAGCTTTAGTAAATAAACCCCATTGTGTACTTAAAAGTGGGGTATGCCTGTATTGAAAAATACAACACACTAAACTTCCACATTTCTATATAGCTATCAGCTTTATGCTTCTGCCTGTTAACCGATTAATTGAAAAATCAGATTGGATCCAGGAGAGTAGCCAATATTTGAATCAATTTGCTAGACTCATGTGGTTTGGTTTATCTTTACTGGTCATCATCAGACACGTGTAACTTTAACAAGCACTATGAACATTCTCAAGATACAATGAAAAATATACTTACCTGCTCAGTATACCAAGCAATAGCCTTTTTGGCTAGAGTCGGTTCACACCGACTGTTCACACAGTCATTGCTTTCTACAGTGTTTTTACAGTATATTTATTAAAGTATCAGTTTTAAAAGATTACTTTTAATGGTGAAACACATTGTGTGGAATTTACTAAAGCTGGTGCATACAGAGTTCAGCTTGTTCAATTAGGGTTTGACAATAAAACCTGGAAGCTGATTGGTTTCTATGCAGAACTGCACCACGTTTTGCTCTATTTAGCTTTATTAAATATCCCCTATTGTCCATAGGTAACTTTATATATAGAATTTGCAAAAATATTTATTTAAACCAAAACGTTTTTTTTTTTGTAGAAATATTTGAAACATTGGGGAAAAATGTGTATATACCAAGACCGGCTACAGAGCTTTCCCTAGGCTTCATGGGTGACTTTTGTTGATAAAAAAGGATGTGTTAAAGGGGTTGTAAAGGTAAAAAAAATCAGATGATGCTGCCCCCCCCCCCCCGAGCCCCCGTTTTACTTACCTGACCCTTCGAAAATGCTTGGCTGCAGTGGACAGATTGAAAGCAGAGCAGCTATTGTCTGGCGCCGCTGTCAATTACATCCAATGACACGGTTCCCCGGGGGGGCAGGGCTATGGCCGCCGCTGTATCACGGGAACGCGCCTGCAACAGATCCACACTATGCAAGCTCGGTCGCATATATGTGTGGAGTTGTTGCGGGGGGGAGCCGAGACAGCCGCAGAGGGACCCCAGAACAACGTTTTAAACAATGTCGTTTTTCTAGTTGTAAAAAATGATCGTGTGTGGACTAAAACGACGTTAAAAACCCGCACATGCTTAGAAGCAAGTTATGAGACGGGAGCGCTTGTTCTGGTAAAACTACCATTCGTAATGGAGTAAGCACATTCATCACGCTGTAACAGACAGAAAAGCGCGAATCGTCTTTTACTAACAGGAAATCAGCTAAAGCAGCCCCAAGGGTGGCGTCCACCGAATGGAACTTCCCCTTTATAGTGCCGTCGTACGTGTTGTACGTCACCCCGCTTTGCTAGAGCATTTTTTAAGAACGATCGAGTGTGGGCAATGCCGAAAAACATAGGGCCAGATTCAGAGAGCCATTACGCCTGTCTAACTGGTGTTAGACAGGAGTACTTTCAAATTACGCGCGCCGTATCACTAGTTTGAATGCTGGGCTTCGATATGACAGGCTTACGTCTTCGTACGCCTTCGGATCTACGCTGCAATCTATTTGCGGCCGCTGGGTGGAGTTTGCATCGTTTTCAGCGTCGGGGTATGCAAATGAGCTTTTTCCGGCGATCCACGAAGTTACGAGCGTCGTTCGCAATCGCGTACGTAATTTTTTCGCTACGTAAAGTTAAACCAGCTATTAGCTGGTCTAACGTTACGCGGCCCATGTTAAGTATGGCCGCCGTTCCCGCGTCGACTTTCAATTTTTTAATTTTTTTTGCGTAAGTCGTCCGGGAATAGGAATGTCCGTAAACGACGCTACTCAAAAAAAAAATGACGTAACGACGTGATTTCGCGCAATGCACGGTGGGAAATTTCTGAACGGAGCATGCGCAGTTCGATCGTCGCGGGGACGCGCTTAATTTAAATGCCTCACGCCCCCTAATCTCGTAGTTTGATTCCGCCAGGAGAAATACACTACGCCGTCGTACCTTACGGGCCAAAATCTCTCTGAATTCCTCCTAGAGCCAGGTAAAGTACAGCGACGTAGAGTATCTCTGATACTCTGCGGGAATCTAATTCTTTCTGAATCTGGCCCATAGTTTTTTTAATGCCGAAAAATGATCACGTGTATGCGGCATTAGGATAAGAAATCACGTCTAAAGGAATGCAGGAATGCAGGCCCAGAAGCTTTCCTTATTAGTGCCCTGCAGCTGCTGCAGCTTCTTGATAAATATGAAACCACTCTCGTTAAACTCACTTCTGCCTATGAGCACAGACAAACACACAGGGATTTCTTCAGAATAACAAAAGATAGGTGTGATGAGACCCTTTCTCGCCCAGGTCCTGCTCTCCCGACACTCCTCTGCTTCTATCGGATCAGATTGCAGCTTGCAACATCTGATGGTCCAGTCATCCAAGATTTCGGGATCCAACCTACAGCTATGTGCCGATTGGATCCATGAAGAACACACACCAAACAAGTTGTATGAATGTTCAACCAGAACTCAACTTTATTGAAACACACAGCTTGTTATATACAGGTTACAGCTTTCATCAATCAAAGAACAATGAAATCTCCCCCCTTTTTCACACACTGGGGTTTCCATACAGAGACATTTCTGTAGACAATGACATCAGTGAAGTTAACAGAATACGTTATGTAGCCGGCTTGTCTCCGCATAGAGAGGAGGTCATTACTACATCTGAGAGATCACACTTTTTTTGATAATGACATGCTAATCCAATACTCCTGATAATCAAAAGGCTCAAAACAGTGTTATCACACAATAGAAAGGTCAAAGAGCCGACTGAATTAACACCTCTACACACTGGACAATGAATGTCTCTCACAAGCCGGGTCACTTAGCATGTCACTAGTTGGAGCCAAGTATTGAAGTGTCATTGTCCTAGTGACCTAGTCACAACAAATTAAGCCACTTCCAGTATCTCTTGCAATATGTACTATCCACAATGTCTCATCTTCTGCAATACATGAATATGGATTTCACGTAGAAACACTTTAATATTTCACGGTCCATGACATTACTCCCCCTGGGAAATAGTCCAACAGCCGCAGTGGGACCCACACGGGTCAACTCGAGGATGTTGGACAAGTTGTCTTAAGGTTCCAGGACCGTCTGCCAGGATACCCCATCCGCCTTCCTGCTTTGAGGCCCTGGCCCATAATCGGATGGCAAGAGGCTCGCATTCAGTCCTCTCCAAAAGCCCCTGTCCCGGCTAGGCCTGTCACACATCTCCCCTTTTGGCAGGAGACTAACACAGTAGGAGCCACCAGGCAGGTTGACTCTGAATTTAGTCAGTAGTTCCAGTCCCCCAATGCTGCTATCCATACAGTACGCCAAATAAATTCTCCCAAACAGAGCATTACTCACCCCGCCAACCTCTGCCTCCCTCAGAGAATACGCCTGCCGCTGGGGAGAAGCCTGGACTGGCCATTCTCCCTGGAGTCCTTTCAGCCGCTGGAGAGAAAACAGGGTGGCTGGGCTCAGTTCATCATGCTATTGGGGATCTGGGCCAACTGGCCACCATTCCCGGGGTATACCAGTGGAGACTGAAGTCCCCTCCACTGGTGCTAGGTGACAATCCCCCGGTGCTTGCAAAGCAAAGCCGACATCCTCCTGTCTCAGGGCCGTATCATTTTCTGGGGTTGAGTCAGTGAAGATCGAAGTCCCATCCACTACCACAGGAACCCCCTCTTCTGTTAGGTGAAAGCAGAGGCCCCGGGAATTCTGCTCTGTTGCCAGCTCTTCCGCTGGGTTGCTGTGAGTGGAGACCACAGTCCCATCCACCGATATTCGCTCAAGCTGTAGTGGGGTGCAGCCGCCAGTAGCATCCTGTCCTGCTGCCAGTGATTCCGCTGGGAGTAAGAGCTTTACCACCTCAGCTGGTTGCTGGGGAGGGGGGCCAACTGCCCCGGCTCCCTGGAACTCCACAGATGGTCCTGGTGCTGGGCAGAGATGGTTGGCACTCTGCCCTGTTGCCAGCACTTCTGCTGGGGGTGCATAATCCATAACATCCTCTGAACAGTCCATACATTCTGTAATCTGTGGCTGGGGAGTGATCGCCATCTTCTCACCCTGAGCCTCCGGAACTGCCACAGGGGTGGGGCAGAGGTCTTGATCCCTCTGTCCGGTGACCAGCGCTTCAGCTGGGGAAGTTCGTTGTAACTCCACAAATACTGCCCTTGGTGCTGGGCAGAGCACAGTGAAGTTTGGCCCTGATCCCAGCTCTTCTGCTGGAGGCTCATCAGGCTGTTCTTCCTCAGCAGAAAAATCTATTAAATCCCCTGTCTCTGCAACTGGTGTCTGGGGATAGAGGTTCACCATCTCCTGTCCATGTAACCCAGAAGATGCTATAGGTACTGAGCAGAGGTTAGCAGGGCTCAGCCCTGCGGTCAGTACTTCAGCTTTGGGAATGGCAATCTCCAGATTTTCCACTGCCGATTCACTGGCATACTGCTGGACAGGTACATTCCTCCATTCAAGATCATCCCATGCAGAAACAGGATCATCAAGGCCAGTCAGCACTTGCTGCATCCGCCACAAGACTTCCGGGTCCATAGCTGCAGGGGCAGGTTGGCAACGCACACTGTTACCCTGCCACATTGCCGATTCTTCAGCCAGGATTTCAGCACTGTCAGCTGATATTTCCTCATAGTCCCAGGCAAAGGGAGCCCCATCCTGCTGCTGAGCGGAGTCTAGCAGCTGTTTGTAGGCAAATTCCAGCTCCCATTCCTGAATGGCCAGAAATTCCAAATCTTCCTGTAACCAGTGGCCTTCCGAGCTATTCAACTTTTCCTCTCTGTGCTCCATTATGTCCTCAAAGCGCCACTCCCGATCATTTCCAAAGTCGGGATCCCTGGACATCTTCCAATACAACAACCCCAGGCCATCATAGTCAAAGCCTTCCTTGGGGCTGTCACCCGCTGACCACGGGCACTCTTGGACTGCATGCCACCGGAGGACTCTGTAGCTCTCGTCCAACCGCATCTCTGCCCGGATCAGCCTGCTTAACTCTGTTGTCCACTCCTGCTTTGGTTGTTCCCCCAATAACAGCATTCTTACCTCATACTGTGACCAGTACCTTCTATGGATGGAGGGGAGAGCTTTTCTCTGGTGTCGCTGCTCGTGGGCTAGCGCTTCTTTCCAGAGTTCGCAGCGGATCGAATCAGACCATCCAAGCAGGACCTCCTTTGATACTGGTCCTCTGTACTGTATCTGCTTCTCTCGCAACCTCCTTCTGAATTCCTCGTCCATGGTTACCACCGGTATCTGTACCTCTCCTCTTCTTTCATTTGGTGCTGCTTCTTTAGGCGTTGTCCCCGATCGCCGAATTTCTGCCATTCTCTGCTCATGTTGTCGCTCTCGTTCTCGTTCTCTCTTGTCGCTCTCGTTCTCTCTCTTGGCGCTTTTGTTCTATCTCTTGTCGCTCATCTTGCAGCTGGATGTCTCTAATGGCCTCCTGTCTGGCGGTCTCTGATGGGTTAGCACCATATAATGCCAACCGCTGTTGAACTCGCTGCTGGAACAAGTCTTCAACTGACCGGGGTCCTGCATCACCATCCCTCTGATCCATCTCGGCTAGCGCAATGATCAGGGTGGCCTTGTTATTCCCACCGGTCCCTCCACGGCTCTCAAGCAAGTCTTTTAGCATGGTTCTCCTGCAGGCTGCATAGCTGGTCATTCATGGTGGTGGTTTGGAGTTGTCCCAGTAACTGGAGAGCAAATCCCACCGCTGCCAACCAATGTGACGAGACCCTTTCTCGCCCAGGTCCTGCTCTCCCGACACTCCTCTGCTTCTATCGGATCAGATTGCAGCTTGCAACATCTGATGGTCCAGTCATCCAAGATTCCGGGATCCAACCTACAGCTATGTGCCGATTGGATCCATGAAGAACAAACACCAAACGAGTTGTATGAATGTTCAACCAGAACTCAACTTTATTGAAACACACAGCTTGTTATATACAGGTTACAGCTTTCATCAATCAAAGAACAATGAAATCTCCCCCCCTTTTTCACACACTGGGGTTTCCATACAGAGACATTTCTGTAGACAATGACATCAGTGAAGTTAACAGAATACGTTATGTAGACGGCATGTCTCCGCATAGAGAGGAGGTCATTACTACATCTGAGAGATCACACTTTTTTTGATAATGACATGCTAATCCAATACTCCTGATAATCAAAAGGCTCAAAACAGTGTTATCACACAATAGAAAGGTCAAAGAGCCGACTGAATTAACACCTCTACACACTGGACAATGAATGTCTCTCACAAGCCGGGTCACTTAGCATGTCACTAGTTGGAGCCAAGTATTGAAGTGTCATTGTCCTAGTGACCTAGTCACAACAAATTAAGCCACTTCCAGTATCTCTTGCAATATGTACTATCCACAATGTCTCATCTTCTGCAATACATGAATATGGATTTCACGTAGAAACACTTTAATATTTCACGGTCCATGACAGTAGGAATCTGTAACAAAGTTTGTTAAAATCCTTGCAATGTACAAAGATCACCCAGAGGGGAATGTTTTTTTTTTCTCAACAAAAGTGGAGTTACTCTTTAAAGTGGAGCTCCACCCAAAAGGGCAAGCTCCGCTTATCTGAACCCCCCCCCCCACATTTGGCATCTTTCGGGGTGGGGAGGGAGGAACGGGTACCTGGTTTTGATAGGAAGACCTGGCTGCGGCGAGATGCGGCAAGGTCTCCTGGAAGTTCGGCCCCTCCTCCTTCCCCCGCTGCTGGGCCATTCAAAAAGCGTAGTGCGCTTCCTGCATGCGCAGTAGGGAACCAGCTGTGAAGCCGCAAGACTTCACTACCGGTTTTCCTTACAGGCAATGGCTGTGGCAGCACCTTAGAGCTGATGGAAACTACGGCTGAGATTCCGACATCACTGGATTTCAAGGCAGGTTAGGTGTCCTAAAATTAAAAGTCAGCAGCTACAGTATTTGTAGCTGCTGAATTGTAATGTGTTCATTGGCTGGCTCTTTAATATGATTGCCCCCCCCCAAAAAAAAAAATATACATTTGTTAAGTTATTTTTGTAAACAGCAACAATTTTTTTGTGTAGCAGCAATAGGCAATAATTGTAGTAGCAGGAACTAAATACTCAAAATCTTCCGAATGGAGTATAGATTGAAAAATACTTGAGCTAAAGGTATCAACTTTATACAAATATGTCAACAGCAGTCTATAGCAGCCAAGAATGTGTTTAAATTTGTAGAGCAGGTGGTTGCCTTTAATGGGGAAGTGATTCAGGCAGTTGTAAAGCCTCCCAATCATTTGCACAGCCCACTGAAGGTGCCTTTCCCTGTCTGACTGCCCCAAACATGTATCTTGGGCTCTGCTCATCCACCTGTGGACCCAGGACTGGCATGGCAGGTGCTGGCGGGTGGTACCAAGGGAGATCAGTGAACGTCCATTCGCTAATCTTCCTTTCAGTGAATGAACACAGAAACCATCACTTACAGATTTATCTATTATTTTCCCTGCTGCTGTGGCTGCAGAAGAAGCTAATGGAGTATGGTCTGTGCTTATTTAGCATCAGTGAAAGGCAGGGGAGACGCCATGGGTCTATGTAATCAAGGGTACTTTGGTCAATTTTAACCTACATATGAAATGAATGCTCATTAGCACCTGCTTGGAATAATTGGTTAATCATACATCTAACTTTAATCCTATAAAATCATGACCTTGTGCAAATGTACAAATGTGAAAGTGTAAGGATTGACGCTGGTTTGAAGCAAAAGGATAGTCACACCAAATATTGATTTGATTTAGATTTTTCTTCTGTTCACTCACTTTGCTTTATGTAAATTCATAAATATAAACAATTAAAATATATATATATTTAAAGAATCCTTGCTTTACAGAATTTATTTATAGCCGACTAAAACTTTGGCTCAGTACTTGTATTTCAGCCATAAATATTAAAAGAAAATATAATGCTTCCAAGACAGTGTATTAAAATGGTACTGATATACTGCACTGAATCTTGTCTTTTTAAAATAGAAGTCAATTTCAGAACAAGAGAATATTTCTATTACAGCAATAAAAAAAATGACACTGTAATTTTTTTTAAAAGACTGTGTAAAAATTGTAAAGAATCTAATCCTTTTAAATAGGAGTACATTTAGGAATCAGATTAAAGTCATCTTTCAGCCCAAAATTTTCAACTGAATAATTTTTCTTTTGGGTAGATAATTTATAAATTATAATGATTAGCTGTATAGTATCTAAATATTTGTTTATAGGAGGCAATGAGAGAGAGAGAGAGAGAGAGAGAGAGAGAGAGAGAGAGAGAGAGAGAGAGAGAGAGAGAGAGAGAGAGAGAGAGAGAGAGAGAGAGAGAGAGAGAGAGAGAGAGAGAGAGAGAGAGAGAGAGCAGGTAGGCTCCCTCAATGTTTTCAAAAAATAAAATTGCATTCCTCCTGTGCCATAGAAGAAATATTTTGTGCAAAGTAGTTGCAAAAATGTACAGTATTTTATATAGGCCTCAAAATTCCTTACAATAAGGAAAAACCCAACACACTAGCCAGTGTAATGTGAAACCAGTGAAAAACAATCCTAAATCCAAACTATAAGACCAGAGAAAATTCCATGAGGAAATGCCTCTGGATGGAAAAAATATGAAATAAATAAAGTCTCTAGTGAAAAAACCCAAGAGTCCAGATAAGTCCAAATTGAAATGGTGGTGCCAGGAAAGGGTGACAGCAGAAAGCACCTCAGGTGGTCCCCAGCTCCTCACCTCAAGGCTATAGCTCGGATAGCCTGCAACAGCACCTCCCGGTGGAGGACAGTGATCCCTCGGCAGGGCAAGCAGCAGAGGCACTCCTCAGCACGGGGTGATGGATGATGGGCCTATCTCCCACGAACAGCGAGTTCGTACTTCTAATGGCAGATATCCTCTTCTAAGCTGGCCAGATGGTCACTCACAACAAGGGATCTCTCAGATGGCATACATGATAAAAGAAACAGACCATAGCGCAATCCTGTCTCTTTTATCATGTATGCCATCTGAGAGATCCCTTGTTGTGAGTGACCATCTGGCCAGCTTAGAAGAGGATATCTGCCATTAGAAGTACGAACTCGCTGTTCGTGGGAGATAGGCCCATCATCCATCACCCCGTGCTGAGGAGTGCCTCTGCTGCTTGCCCTGCCGAGGGATCACTGTCCTCCACCGGGAGGTGCTGTTGCAGGCTATCCGAGCTATAGCCTTGAGGTGAGGAGCTGGGGACCACCTGAGGTGCTTTCTGCTGTCACCCTTTCCTGGCACCACCATTTCAATTTGGACTTATCTGGACTCTTGGGTTTTTTCACTAGAGACTTTATTTATTTCATATTTTTTCCATCCAGAGGCATTTCCTCATGGAATTTTCTCTGGTCTTATAGTTTGGATTTAGGATTGTTTTTCACTGGTTTCACATTACACTGGCTAGTGTGTTGGGTTTTTCCTTATTGTAATAATTATTGTAATAATTTTTGTATTTATTGGTTATCACCCTTATGTGTTTATTCATTCACATCATTGTTTCGATTATGTTGGTTATCATGTTGTCCTAAACCCACCTGCATCCACCCATCCAGCCACCCGTCCCATCCATTCACCCCTATCACCCACACCCCCCCCTCCTCCTCCCCCCCTGTTCACTTTCAGCGCAGACAACACCCCCTTCTTTTACATATACATTTTTCTCTCTGCCCAGGACAGAGTGTCAGGAGTCTGCTGCAGAATCCCCAGTCCACCTTCCAGCCCAATTCCACTCCCACCCATCCCCCTTGGTAGCGCAGGAGTCTTTCCATATATCCGAAGTATGCAGTGGGATTCTTGGGTTCTAGGGAGGTGCTGGCTGACAGAAACATACATTAGCTTTTAGAGGGAAAAAAAACTGGTGTAATTGCCCCATATAAGGTAAACACACTTTCCAATAGCATTATTGAACATTTCCTACCCTCTCCTTACTGTGCTAATCTTATTCAACATCCTCCATTGATGCTCTGTGGCAATGCTTACCTGTGGGCCAGGAGATTAATTTGTTCTCTCGCCCCCATAAAAGCCTATGGGGTTCTAATGTGCATGTGCAGGCAGAGGGGTCCAGACCTGACATGTAGTAACAGTGCTGATCTCCTTTATCTTACAGTGATCTCTGCAAATATCAACCTTCTGCCACTAATAACTTACCGTATATACTTGAGTATAAGCCGACGCGAATATAAGGCAAGGCATCTAATTTTACCACAACAAACTGGGAAAACGTATTAACTCGAGTATAAGCCTAGGGTGGGAAATGCAGCACTGATAAAACACTGATGTTTTAGAAGAGTGTCCCCATTATATGTACTGTATTTTGCTTGCTTTGTATTACAGCTCACTTCCGCACTGTACTGTATTGTCTTGTATTACAGCTCACTTCCGCTCTGTACTTTACTGCCTTGTATTAGAGCTCTGCTCTGTTTCATCTCCCACCTCCCGCCCGCTGCAGGAGGATCTTTAATGCAAACAGCGGGTGGGTAGGTGGGAGGAGCCACGCCAATGATCACTGGCTGCTAGGACATGGCAGTCCCATCAGCCAATCCTAGCGCATGGCATGGGCGGGAGTAACTGCAATGGCTTTGTCAGCTATGGCGAGCTGGAGAAATACACAAGCGGGACGGATGTCAGCTGTGGGCCGGGATACGGAGACCCCTGCTCTAGAGGAGTGACTGCCGCACACCCCGGAGACAAGTAAGTAGCAACATGACTCGAGTATAAGCCGAGGGGGGGCATTTTCAGCCTAAGAAAAGGGCTGAAAAACTCTGCTTATATTTGAGTATATATGGTATTTGCAGATTTCTTCAGTAGATCATGTGACATGTATATTCCATGAAGAAGTTATTAGTGACTGCCGACTTCCTGTGCTGGTATGTCATTGATCGTATCTGCCTGAGACTGTTGCAGGCTAGAGGATATCCTCAGTACTGTCACTGTATAATACTTTTACTCCTGACATCTGCACTGTACATTACTCACTGCTAAGCCCTGCACTTTGTAAGTGTTATACTCCTTACCCCTGAAACCTGTATGTTACATACTCCTGACTAGTGTTGAGCAGAATATGCCATATTCGATTTCGCGATATATCTCGAATATATAGTCGAATATTCGAGATATATTCGCTAAATACGAATATTCGTGATATTTTTTGGAAATGAAATTATTGCGAATTTTCGCTATTGCGAATGCGATTGCGAATGCGAAATTTCGAGAAATGCGGAATGGAGCACTCTGATTGGCTCAGAATATTCGTGATATTTTACAATACAAAATAATTGCGAATATTCGAGAAATGCGGAAGGAGCACTCTGATTGGCTCAGAATATTCGTGATATATTACAATATAAAATAATTGCGAATATTCGAGAAATGCGGAATGGAGCACTCTGATTGGCTCAGAATATTCGTGATATATTACAATATAAAATAATTGCGAATATTCGAGAAATGCGGAATGGAGCACTCTGATTGGCTCAGAATATTCGTGATATATTACAATATAAAATAATTGCGAATATTCGAGAAATGCGGAATGGAGCACTCTGATTGGCTCAGAATATTCGTGATATATTACAATATAAAATAATCGCGCGATATCGCTATTGCCGAATAATCGCATTGCGATTTTTCGGCAATATAAAATGAGCGCTGCAGCTACTCGGCCCAAGGTCTCTAATCATACCAGCAATGCTTTTAGACGTCGATGGGGATCTCTAGGATGTGATCTGTTCTAAAAAAAAAATTGAAAACATTCGAATATTCGAAATAGCGAATATTCGCCGCGATATTCGTGTTATTCGCGAATACTCGAATATGCAATATTCGTAGCGAATATTCGCAATGCGAATATTCGTGAGCAACACTACTCCTGACCCTTGCACTCTGTAGGCTACATAATTCTAACCCTTGTGCTCTGGTACATACTTTCAACACCTGTACTGTATATGCTATATACTCAAGCACTCTGTATGTGCATCATTTCTTTTACTTCTGACCCTCTATGTAGGTGTAAAGATCAGGCATGCACATCAAGTGTGGGAAAAATACATCAACATTATCACGCTATACCTTAAAACAATCTAGTTTCTCAAAATATATGCATTTAATGTGATATTTTTGCTGTAATTCTCTTCTAACATATACATTGATTGTACTATAGACTGTAGAGCAACTACATTCAGTAATATGAACAAAATATTCCCCCCCCCCTTTCTTTCCATTCTATGATGCAGGCCACGACACGCATGTGTGACCTCTTTGGTCCTTTAGTGGTTTTGCCTTTGTCTCCCTCCCTGGAGTTATCTCTCCACCTGACCCCGGGACATGTTCCAACTCCCCCCTGCCTGCCTCCCCGTTCACCCAGTTTTGCTCTTGATGGTGTGGCTCGGTGTCCGATCCCGGTCTGCTTCTCGACATGTGCCTTGGTGAGTGGCACCCTGATTTTGTATATTATTGCTTATTTACATTGCTATGGGAGGACACCATGCACCCTTGCATTTACCAGTATTGTTGGGGTAGGCAGGTCCACATTTTTATTGATTTGCATATTTTCTCTTCATAGAACCTATATATTTGCACCCTGAAGAAGACCGCTACTACGAAGGTCAAAACGCGTAAGAGCTTTTTCGCACTCAGTGCTCATATGCATACAGTACTGTTTAAATTTGAATTGTTATTGTCACCATTTTGTGATCAATTTGTTGGCTTAATCTGTTCATGTATTGATTTTTAATAAAGCTCATATCCTGAGTTCCCGTTTTGTTTAGGGGCTCTTTTTTGATAAACCTATTTATTTCCAATAAATTCATACACTTTTACCAATTTTTATATTGTCTATATCGTGCTGCAACACAAAGCCCCTAGGGGTAAATTTCCTTTTTTTCAAGTACTATCAGGGGTGCGCAGCTTCCTTCATCCATGGGTTGTAATACCTTTTCTTTGCTATGAACAAAATATAAGTTTGGTGGATATATGGGCCCTAGATCAATTTTGCAATAATGCGCTATTTCATGTATTTCTTACACAGATTTTTAAATGAAGCCATAAGAAAAAAACTTTGTGATATCATAATATAAAAAGTTCATTATTAATTTTATGATATATGCAACAATGCATTGCATACCACATAGCAATCTGTGAAGTGCAAATACAGCTTTTCATGATTCTGTTCTAGGTATACTACAATTACTGCTCTCTGTAGGGAGGAAAATGAAAGCATTCAAACTAGGGATGGCCATTTCTAAACAATATCCCTTCATATTAATGTGAATTTTCAAGCATGTGGCTGGGGAAATAACATTTATACCAGGTATAACCCAGAGATGAGAAAGAAAATTGAAAACGTAATTCTAACCTCTGTAGTAAAAACTTGTAAAAGAGGAAATTTCAATTTTTGTAACACAAAGTTCCCATACAGAAACTATTTGCCTAACTTACAAAGATATATCACATATTGTAGCTTAGTAAATGAAACCCTATAAATGTTTATTTTACTTGCATATTACTAAAGGAGAGAGAAGTGATCAAAAATCAAGACAACCCATTACTCTCACACACACACACACACACAATATGCACTGCCTAATAATGAAAAAATAAATAAATACATAATCAATGGGCTCTAAACTTTCCTATCACACAGTACATTTCTTGCTTTGCAGAAAATCCTATTGTTATAGAGATTCAAATTCTCAGTTTTGTAGCGGTTGGTCCAAGGTATTCATTCTAAAATGTTTGAGACCAATGCGAACAATGTTTGATATGACAGACTAAATGAATTGACCAGAGATTTAAAGAGATTTCACACTTTCCATATACCATAATAAACTTCATAGAGGTTCTTTTACACGTAGAATGGACCCTCTGTGTCACCGCTAGAAAGAGGAAGGCTTTAACTGAGGTGCTGTAGAAGCATCTGGTCTGTACCAATGGTTCTTACACTGGAGATGGATTTTCTACTGGGAAATATATTGGAGTATAGCTTGGATTGTCTGGTTGGTGAAAGCTGACAGCATCAATAACTTTAATAAAAAGCACACTAAAGGATCCCAGTGCTGGATAGTAAAATATACCAGCAGTTTTAGGAGGTACTGACTCACCAAAAAGGGGAAGGTGGCGCCAATCCCTCCAACTCCTGAACACAACCTGTAACTGGACAGGGGCTAGAAGAAAACCCCTTGGGAGTTCTAGAGGAAGAGAGGGAATCAGGCAACAGCAGTCTCTTCCATAAACAGATTACAAATTAGCTGACTAAAAACAAGTGGCTGGAGGTCTTTCTAGACTTGGTCCAATAAGATCTGTCTCATCTATATTGGACACGTCTGATAGATGATAATCTGAGCTGGGAGGAACTCCTGGCTCTTCGAGAACTAAAGACTAATCATCAAAAAAATGATAAAGTGGGAAATGTGGTCTTACTCACAGAATAATACTATGAATACTATGAAAAAGAAAAATGGAAACAACTAAGTGATAGATCAGCTCATGAAAAACTATCTATTAATTCCTTTCCCACGATTGTGAATGAGCTGAACTTCAAATTAAGCATGGCATATGAAGTGAACCTGAAATCAAGGAAAGAACTGGAATATTTAAGAGTAACACAATTTAACCCACCTACCATCCATATTATTCCTAAAGTTCACAAATCGCTCAAAAATCCACCTGGCAGACCTATTATTTCATGTATTAAAGCCCCCTGGAAAGGATAGGCAAATACCTCATTACTCTCCTCAAAGGGATGGTCACTGAGCTATGGCCACAAACATCCTTCTTGAGGCAAATAGCCACCATCCCAAATCGCTGATAACAGGGATACCTACTGGACAGTTCCTCTGGATATGTCAGAACTGCACACTAGATTCAGACTATCAGACTGAAACTTCAAAGCTCTATGTGGGATTTAGGTAAAAAGGATACCCGCATTGAACATTGAAAAGATCCAGAAATAAGGCATCCCAGAAACCAAGATCGCACTGCATTGATGGCTGCTGATTGGCTAAAGCATGCACCTGAACTGTATGCTTTGGCCAATCACAGTGCAATGTGCTGTGAGAGCCATGATTGGCCAAAGGCAGGGTGCCCCACACTATATAAGGCTGCTGCTTACACGGTGGCCGTATATAGTGAATGAATATAGTGAATGAATAGAGATTAGGTAGGTAGTTAGTGTAGTATATATAATACAGGGAGTGCAGAATTATTAGGCAAATTAGTATTTTGACCACATGATCCTCTTTATGCATGTTGTCTTACTCCAAGCTGTATAGGCTCGAAAGCCTACTACCAATTAAGCATATTAGGTGATGTGCATCTCTGTAATAAGAAGGGGTGTGGTCTAATGACATCAACACCTTATATCAGGTGTGCATAATTATTGGGCAACTTCCTTTCCTTTGGGAAAATGGGTCAAAAGAAGGACTTGACAGGCTCAGAAAAGTCAAAAATAGTGAGATATCTTGCAGAGGGATGCAGCACTCTTAAAATTGCAAAGCTTCTGAAGCGTGATCATCGAACAATCAAGCGTTTCATTCAAAATAGTCAACAGGGTCGCAAGAAGCGTGTGGAAAAACCAAGGCGCAAAATAACTGCCCATGAACTGAGAAAAGTCAAGCGTGCAGCTGCCAAGATGCCACTTGCCACCAGTTTGGCCATATTTCAGAGCTGCAACATCACTGGAGTGCCCAAAAGCACAAGGTGTGCAATACTCAGAGACATGGCCAAGGTAAGAAAGGCTGAAAGACGACCACCACTGAACAAGACACACAAGCTGAAACGTCAAGACTGGGCCAAGAAATATCTCAAGACTGATTTTTCTAAGGTTTTATGGACTGATGAAATGAGAGCGAGTCTTGATGGGCCAGATGGATGGGCCCGTGGCTGGATTGGTAAAGAGCAGAGAGCTCCAGTCCGACTCAGACGCCAGCAAGGTGGAGGTGGAGTACTGGTTTGGGCTGGTATCATCAAAGATGAGCTTGTGGGGCCTTTTCGGGTTGAGGATGGAGTCAAGCTCAACTCCCAGTCCTACTGCCAGTTTCTGGAAGACACCTTCTTCAAGCAGTGGTACAGGAAGAAGTCTGCATCCTTCAAGAAAAACATGATTTTCATGCAGGACAATGCTCCATCACACGCGTCCAAGTACTCCACAGCGTGGCTGGCAAGAAAGGGTATAAAAGCAGAAAAACTAATGACATGGCCTCCTTGTTCACCTAATCTGAACCCCATTGAGAACCTGTGGTCCATCATCAAATGCGAGATTTACAAGGAGGGAAAACAGTACACCTCTCTGAACAGTGTCTGGGGGGCTGTGGTTGCTGCTGCACGCAATGTTGATGGTGAACAGATCAAAACACTCACAGAATCCATGGATGGCAGGCTTTTGAGTGTCCTTGCAAAGAAAGGTGGCTATATTGGTCACTGATTTGTTTTTGTTTTGTTTTTGAATGTCAGAAATGTATATTTGTGAATGTTGAGATGTTATATTGGTTTCACTGGTAAAAATAAATAATTGAAATGGGTATATATTTGTTTTTTGTTAGGTTGCCTAATAATTATGCACAGTAATAGTCACCTGCACACACAGATATCCCCCTAAAATAGGTAAAACTAAAAACAAACTAAAAACTACTTCCAAAAATATTCAGCTTTGATATTAATGAGTTTTTTGGGTTCATTGAGAACATGGTTGTTGTTCAATAATAAAATTAATCCTCAAAAATACAACTTGCCTAATAATTCTGCACTCCCTGTACAGTTCAGAGTATATAGTGCAGCCTGTGTAGTATACAAAATACCATTCAGAGTATATAGTGCAGTCAGTGTAGTATATTTAATACATTTCAGAGAAAATAGTGCAGTCCATGTAGTATATATAATACAGTTCAGAGTATTTATTGCAGTCAGTGTAGAATATATAATATAGTTCAGAGTATATAGTGCAGTCAGTGTAGTATATATAATACAGTTCAGAGTATGTCGTGCAGCCCATGTAGTATATACAGTGGGGCAAACAAGTATTTAGTCAGCCACCAATTGTGCAAGTTCTTCCACTTAAAAAGATGAGAGAGGCCTGTAATTGTCATCATAGGTATACCTCAACTATGAGAGACAAAATGTGGAAACAAATCCAGACAATCACATTGTTTGATTTGGAAAGAATGTATTTGGAAATTATGGTGGAAAATAGATAATCGGTCAATATCAAAAGTTCACCTCAATACTTTGTTATATATCCTTTGTTGGCAATGACAGAGGTCAAACGTTTTCTGTAAGTCTTCACAAGGTTGTCACACACTGTTGCTGATATGTTGGCCCTTTCCTCCATGCAGATCTCCTCCAGAGCAGTGATGTGTTGGGGCTGTCGCTGGGCAACACAGACTTTCAACTCCCTCCAAAGATTTTCTATGGGGTTGAGATCTGGATCCAGGCTAGGCCACTCCAGGACCTTGAAATGCTTCTTACAAAGCCACTCTTTCATCGCCCGGGTGGTGTGCTTGGGATCACTGATATGCTGAAAGACCCAGCCATGTTTTATCTTTAATGCCCTTGCTTATGGGAGGAGGTTTGCACTCAAATCTCACGATACATGGCCCCATTCATTCTTTCATGTATATGGATCAGTCATCCTGTTCCCTTTGCAGAGAAACAGCCCCAAAGCATAATGTTGCCACCCCCATGCTTCACAGTAGGTATGGTGTTCTTTGGTTGCAACTCAGCATTCTCTCTCCTCCAAACACTACAAGTTGTGTTTCCACCAAACCGTTCTACTTTGGTTTCATCTGACCATATGACATTCTCCCAAACCTCTTCTGGATCATCCAAATGCTCTCTAGCAAACCTCAGATGGGCCCGGACATGTACTGGCTTAAGCAGGGGGACACTGTCTGTGAGAGCCAGAAATCTTGCTTGTTTGTAGGTGACCAAATACTTATTTCCACCATAATTTGCAAATACATTCTTTCCAAATCAGACAATGTGATTGTCTGGATTTGTTTCCACATTTTGTCTCTCAAAGTTGAGGTATACCTATGATGACAATTACAGACCTCTCTCATCTTTTTAAGTGGGAGAACTTGCACAATTGGTGGCTGACTAAATACATTTTTCCCCACTGTATAATACAGTTCCGAGTGTATAGTGCATTCAGTGTAGTATATATATATATATATATATATATATATATATATATATATATATATATATATATATATATATTACAGTTCAGAGTATATAGTGCAGTCCATGTAGTATATATAATACAGTTCAGAGTATATAGCGCAGTCAGTGTAGTATATATAATACAGTTAAGAGTATATAGTGAAGTCAGTGTAGTATATGTAATACAGTTCAGAGTATATAGTGCATACCATGTAGTATATATAATACAGTTCAGAGTATATAGTGCATACCATGTAGTATATATATAATACAGTTCTGGTTATACAATGTATACAATGTACAATGATTGTATACCCAGAACTGTATTATATATATATATATATATATATATATATATATTACACAGACTGCACTAAAAGTTCTGGGTATACAATGCATTGTACATTGTATACATTGTATAACCAGAACTGTATTATATATATATATATACTCAGGGCCGCTGATAGGAGGGGACCACCAGCCCTCCTGTAGGGGGCCCGGGCACACAGGGGGCCCGGACAGCAGGAGGATAGGTGGAGCAGAGAATGACAGCGTCTCACACCCAGCAACTCAAAGCCGGTTTCTCTCCATCTCGCTCCCGCGGCTTTCAGCTGCTAAGTGAGAGACACAGGGCTGGATTTAGGGGATGCCGGAGTGGGTTGTTATGCCCCCCCCCATGCCTGGCCGCTGCTGAGCTGCTTCCCCCTCTCCGCCTGCACTCACAGCTGAAATGAGGAGACGGCAGCTTGGAGCCTGGAGCGGTGAGAGAAGCAATGCCGGCGGGAGGTGTGCTGTGTTTTGTTCTCCCCTTCTGTCAGAAGAGCGCTGGTCTTTACAGTACATGAGACCGGATCGCTCTTACTGTAGATCGCATGGCACTGTACACACAGCCCCCTATCCACATTTGTTGCTGCTAGGAGGTGAGCACTGAGCAGCCTTTGGAGTAGATGGGAGCGATGTGTGTGTGTACAGTAAAATGCAATCTACAGTAAGAGCGATCCGGTCTCATGTACTATAAAAACCAGCATTCTTGCATTCTTCTGACAGGAGGAGAAAACAAAACATAGCACACCTCCTTATGGCTGTGTTGGCAAATGTAATGGGGATTTGGGGAGGGCGTTATGTGTGAGGAGGAAAAATGGGGGCATATGTGCTGGGAGGAGAGACTGAGGGGGGCAGGGGGTAATTTAGAGGGGGTTGTGCTAGGAGGGGGATTTTTGTTTGGAAATTTGTGCATGGGGGCCCCGTCAGGTAGGCTGTACGGGCCCTGTGATTTCTATAAGCGGCCCTGTATATACTACATGGTATGCACTATATACTCTGAACTGTATTATATATATACTACATGGTATGCACTATATACTCTGAACTGTAATACATATACTACACTGACTTCACTATATACTATTAACTGTATTAAATATAGTATAGTATGTATAATACAGTGGAGAGTATATAGTGCCATCAGTGTAGTACATATAATACATTGCAGAGTATAAAGTGCAGTCAGTGTAATGTATATAATACAGTGCAGGGTTTATAGTGTAGTGCAGAGTTTATAATAGGGTGTATTAAAGTGGTAAAGGGGAACCCTATGACAGAATTGAGAAACAAAATTGTGTCGGGCCCCCCCAAAATCCATACTAGGCCCTGCGGTCTGGTATCGATTTTAAAGGTAACTCCACACTAAAATAAAAAAAATAAAAAACAGCGTGGGGTAACCCTCCAAAATCCATACCAGGCCCTTTAGGTCTGGCATAGATTTTAAGGGGAACTCTACGCCATTTTTTTTTTAAATGGCATAGGGTACCCTACAAAAAGGCCAGGAAATGGAGGGGACGAGCAAGTGCCCCCCCTCCTGAACTATACCAGGCTGCTTACCCTCAACATGTGCTTGCTCCCCCTATGTGAATGGGTATTGGGTACATTGTACCCATTTACCAAAAAAGTGTCAAAAAGTAAAAACCACAGACAGTTTTTGACAATTCCTTTATTAAAAAAAAGTATAAGTGTCCTGCAATGTTCATCCATCTTCAATCATGCTGCCAGACAGACCCAAAAAATTGTTTTTTTTTAAAAAAGCTCCACCCCCATGGGAGACCTCCAGGCAACCGTTATCTTTTGGCTCTGACAGCTGTTATATAGGCAAGGTTGGGGCTATGCGGTGACATAAACCATGTGACCCTGCCCCCTTCTGACAGCATGTGATGTCAGATGGGTCGGGTCATCCGGTTACATAAGCAGGTGGCCCTGGCCTTGCCTATATAAGAGCTGTTAAAGCGAAAAGACAGTAGTCGCCTGAGGTCTCCCATGGAGGCAGTTCTTTTTTTTCAATGTTTCGTGTCAGTCGGGTGGTGTGATTGACGATGGATTTACATCGTGGGACACTTTTTTTTTTTTTTTTTTTTAATAAAGATATTTTAAAAGATGTCCACTGTGTTCTTGTATAGCCATATAAGGCTGACATCACTGCGGTTCTCTGTGATTTTAACCAACCTGGCCCAAAGCACTAGTACTTGACTGTTAATTATGCATTACATATCTGCAGTGTGCCAGTGAACCCGGGTGTATGTGCTTTTAGTGGCAATGTGACTGATGTCACCTGATTCCCCCTCTCCCTCTAGAACTTCTGTGGGTTTTCTTCTAACCCCTGTCCTGTGAAAGCTGATGGTACCTGGTGGAATACTGGGAATGAGGAGTTGCTACCAGAATATATCAGAATAGTTGCAGACCTAGCATCCCAAATATAGATTGAACAAAAATGGCAGAGGATGTTGGATGTCTCCTGGTAAGAGTGCTTACCTTAGGAGTCCCAGGTCTTCAACAAAGACACTTATATGTGTTGTTAAAAACTGCAGACTATGGGCCAGATTCAGATACAATTAGATTCGCGTAGAGTATCAGAAATACACTACGCCGTCGTATTTTACCTGGCTCTACGTGGAATCCCGTTAGATTTTGTCCAGTAAACGACGGCGGCGTAGTGTATTTCTCCCGGCGCAAGCCATCTACGCGAGTAGGGGGCGTGAAGCATTTAAAATAGGCGCGTTCCCGCGGCGATCGAACTGCGCATGCTCCGTTCAGAAATTTCCCACCGTGCATTGCGCGAAATCACGTCGTTACGTCATTTTTTCTTGAGTAGCGTCGTTTACGGACATTTCTATTCCCGAACGAGTTACGTAAAAAAAAAAAAAAAAAAAATTGAATTCGACGCGGGAACGACGGCCATACTTAACATGGGCTACGCACCGTTAGACCAGCAAAAAGCTGGTCTAACAGTACGTAGAAAAAAATAGACGAAAGCGATTGCAAAGACCGCTCGTATCTTCGTGGATCGCCGTAAAAACTCATTTGCATATCCCGACGCTGAAAACGACGCGGACTCCTCCCAGCGGCCGCAAAAATATTGCAGCGTAGATCCGAAGGCTTACGAAGACGTAAGCCTCTCGGATCGAAGCCCGAAGATGCCGTATCATGGTTTGAGGATTCAAACTAGTGATACGGCGCGCAAAATTTGAAATTACTCCTGTCTAACACCAGTTAGACAGGCGTAATTGCTCTCTGAATCTGGGCCTATATGTTTTAAGGCAGGATAGTAGTTTGGCTCAGGTCTAAAAAGTTAATTACAAAGAACTCAAACGTGCTAAGTAAAGTAACAGGAAAGAAATGAAGGCTAGATAAAAGATGAGGCAGAGGTCAGGGCAGGCAGTTGTCAGGTGGAAAAAAAGTTTGCTAGGAAGGAATGGTCAGCAGTGGAGGCCAATTCAGGACAGCCAAAGAATATGACTCACTCAACTAAAATCAACCTGACACTCATGAAGAGATAAATAAAAATACAATATATCTCTCAAAACTTCCATTATTAATTAAAAAATATGATTAATATATTAATATCTAGGAAAGGCTGATAACCAACTGCTCATTGAAGATTAAAACTTACAGGAGAATAAGACCAACATAGCACTCTCCGAGGAGTGGGATCAAGCAGCTGATGCTGGAGTTTTGGGCATTATCCAAGGACACTGCATTTAACAGCAACATATTTCATGGGGTTTACTCCTTTTTCCATATTACATGAGTAAATGCATTTTTAGACTAAATATTTTTTAAAGGATTCATATAAGGGAAGGTTGCCTGGGATTTTTTTGATCATAGCATAGTATTTCAGACGTTATTAAGTCCAGT
Source organism: Rana kukunoris (assembly GCA_029574335.1). Lineage (NCBI taxonomy): Eukaryota > Metazoa > Chordata > Amphibia > Anura > Ranidae > Rana > Rana kukunoris. Next base: position 198,560,544 of record CM056051.1, read on the forward strand.
GAACTCAACTCTCTATTGTATGTCTAGTCTTTACTTTTGTATTTAACACCAGACTTGCAATATTGGGTTGAGTTTCTTAATCCACATATCAAGACACTTAAGTATCATAGGTGCATAGAGGCCAACCAGAAGTGGCCATGGTAACTGCGGGTAGAAAAAGCATATACAGTTTTCACAAAAAAAAAAACACAAAAAAGATGTGAGGACATTGTATTGGGATTTTTATAGTTTTAATAATTTTGGGCCACGGAAAAAATATCTTTCTTCCCCAAACTCTATACAGGCGGTTCCCAGGTTACAAACATCCAACTTACAAATGACTCCTACTTACAAGCGTAGGGAGACAACAGGAAGTGAGAGGAAATCTATGCCTAAGAGTTACCATGGGAAAAAGGTGTCTCCACTGATGCTTTAGCACCGATCCTTGTTTCCACAACAACCCAACATTTTCAAAATCCAATTGTCATAGGGACAGAAAGTAAGAGAAAATCTTCTGAACAGGGTCACCGACAGCAAAACAAGTGATACAGGGGTGTTAACTCTTCTCTGTGCTATCCAACAAACTTAAAACACATTTTTTTGACTGGAGCTACACTTAAAAATGCTGAAATTCAATGATTTTATATAAAGTAAGTACGTGCATTAAAAAAAAAAAAAAACAGCATACTGGCGCTGACGCCAGTATGCTGGATGTAATGAAACAAAGTGATTTTAAGGGTGGAACTCCGCTTTAAGAACAAACCTACAGACCCTATCTTGTTTGTAACCAAGGGAATGCCTGTATTGGGTTTATTTCAGCATCCATTGGAGGGAACCTACATTTTAATATTTAAATTTGTATGTTTTTAAGAAAAAATTTGTATAATAATACAAAATACTCCATGCAGCAGGATTCCCCAGAACACTATGGGGTTTATTTACTTTATTTAGAGCTTAGTGAATTCTGAAAGACCTTTTTTTTCTTAAAGCTTTGGGCTGTAATATACTTGTTTTTATTTAGTCAGGATTGCTGTAAAGGGCCCAGTAATGTCCATGACTTGATACTCGGAACAGACTGGTTATTACAGTAAGGCCAATTCTTCCCGTTTTTTACTGAAAAAAGGCAAGAAACTACATAGTATCTTTGACCAGGTCACAGTGAACTTTGCAACAACTTTGCGGATGCACATCATTCTTAGGTAGACATATGTCCATATATAAACAATTTAAGTATGTAGGTCTTTAACCCTTTACCTACGGCCGTACGGCTATATACGGCCGCAGGGTGGTTCTAATTCTCTGGGGCGCCGTGTTTCTACGGCAGCCCCTTTCGTCGTTCCCAGCGCACGCTCCAGAGCGCGCAGCGGGGAACTTCTGTGCTGGCCGTGTCCCTTGGACACAGCCAATCACAGATCGCCGCGAACGGCCAATCAGAGTGGCCGTTTGCGATGCGATCTGTGCGGCGAATGAGAGATGATCTCATATGTAAACATATGAGATCATCTCTCATTGCCGGCTCTCACAATGACAGCGTCCTGTCAGGGAGAGAGGAGACCGATCTGTGTCTCTTGTACATAGGGACACAGATCGGTCACCCCCCAGTCACCCCCCTCCCCCCACAGTTAGAACACTATACAGGATACACATTTAACCCCTTCCTCACCCCCTAGTGTTAACCCCTTCCCTGCCAGTCACATTTTTACAGTAATTAGTGCATATTTATAGCACTGATTGCAGTATAAATGTGAATGGTGCCAAAAATGTGTCAAAAGTGTCCGATGTGTCCACCATGATGTCGCAGTCGCAATAAAAATCGCAGATCGCCGCCATTACTAGTAAAAAAAAAATAATAAAAAAAAAAAATTCTGTCCCTTATTTTGTAGGCACTAAAACCAGTCGCTTATTGCGATTTTTTTTACCAAAAATATGTAGAAGAATACGTATCGGCCTAGACTGAATTTTTTTTTTTTAAATTGGGCTATTTTTTATAGCAACAAGTAAAAAATATAGTATTTTTTTCAAAATTGTCGTCCTTTTTTGTTTATAGCACAAAAAATAAAAACCGCAGAGGTGACCAAATACCACCAAAAGAAAGCTCTATTTGTGGGGGAAAAAGGACGCCAATTTTGTTTGGGAGCCATATCGCACGACCGCGCAATTGTCAGTTAAAGCGACGCAGTGCCGCAAGCTGAAATTTCACCTGGTCAGGAAGGGGGTATTCATGCCCAGTAAGGAAGTGGTTAATTCGCTTCCACATAGAAACATACAGAGTAGTTGTGTAGACTTTCAGAAAGGGTGCCAGAATAAAGATCACGGGGCAGATTCACGTAGATCGGCGCATTATCATTCCGGCGTAGCGCACCACTTTTCCGTTAGACTTGCGCAATCTAGCCGCGTAATCCGGCGATTCACGTAGCTTTTACGCAAGAGCTTGCGCAAACGTAAGGTTTTTTCCGTAGGCGTAAGGAGGAGTAATACAAATTGGGAGGGACGTGGGCGTGTTACATTGAAATGAGCCGTGACCCCATGCAAATGAAGGGCCGGCCGACTCGCGCATGCGCGCGTGAAGGAAACCATGTCAGCTCCGTTGTGCGCATGCTCACAACTCGGGAGCGGCGCAATCATTGAAATTGGAAATGGACTAGGGCAATGTTGTGAACTACGCAGACAGCATAAATAGACACACACAAACGCCCTTCCATTGCAAAAGTACATCCCTTTGTGTCCCTTCCCATTGAATCAAGTGCTTTTGCTCTGTTGTTCGTTAGAGTGTGTTTTGTAGTTGTGAGATTAGTGTTCTGTGTGATCTAGTGCTTGTTGGTAGTTTTGTGAAAGTGTATTTTGATAAGTGTTTGAGACTGTTTGTTTGATTGATAGATTTCTGAGCGTTTGTTTTCTTGCTTTTTTTTTTCATCTTATTTTTTTGTGTGTGTTTCTTGCTGAGTGCTAGTGTGATTTTTGGCTGTTCTTTTTCTCTTTGTGTGTGTTCTTGTCTGATTGGTTGTGCTTGTATTTGTGACAGATTTTTGGTGACTGCTAGTGAGTTTGTTTGGAAGTATGACTGAGAGAAAAAGAAAGCTCAATTTTACTGTGGGGGAAAAAAGAATTCTTGCCCGGGCCATTACCGACTATGGGCGTTTTCTCCACGGCCCGCAGAGTGCCACCACCACCCCGGCCAGGAGGAGGGAGATCTTGGATAGGATCACGGAGCAGGTGAATTCATCGGGGGAGGGGGAGACACGGACCCGCTCTGGGATAGAAAAGAAAATAAATGACCTCCGGCGTGAGGTGAAAAAAAAACTGGCCGCAATAAATGCCCATGCCAGGGGCACAGGAGGGGGCCCACCATGCCGGGTTAGATTTTCAGAGACGGAGCGTGTGGTGGCCCTGACCTTTCACCGGCATGAAGTGGAGGGCCTGCCAGGCTTTGACACAAGTCCGGTCCCCGCGGTGCCAGGTAAGGTTTTTATTTCTCTCAGGTGTGTAGCATGTGTGGGGGAGGGGGTGAAAGGGAATATGTGGCAAGTGTGTGGATCCTCCAACCTGTGAATGTTTTGTGTCATCCACAGCTGTGCAGGAGGGTGCAGGGCCATCTGGACTGACCGCTCCAACCCCAGGACAGCAGCCTAATGAGGCCCCCCCAACAAGGCCAGAGTCCGCAGAGGAGGAACAAGAGGAGGGGGAGGATCATGCGGAGGACGATCATGAGGAGGAGCAGAATCATGAGGAGGAGGAGTCCATGGAAGGCACTGGCCCTTTGGTTTCTGCGGACTCTTCCCCTCTGGCTGCAAGAAGCCTGCCCTCCCTAAGGGTCAGCCCCCCCCCTCCTCCCCCAACATGGCTCCCCTCACAAGGGCCTCCCCTTCTCCCCGGCCACAACCATCAGCTGGAGCCAGGAGGTCATCCCCAAGCACCAGGGGGGCGCCCAATCTCATGCCCGCCTGTCTGAGAAGGAACCTGGCCACCCAGACCCGCCTTCTGAGACAGCTCTGCCAGACTATGGGGCGGGTGGATCAGAGCCTGTCCTCCATTAATGATAGCCTGGGTAACCTGGACTCCCACTCCCGGGCCTCCACAACCTGCCTAAATGACCTGCAAACTACAGCAGCAGGCGTTGGGCAGGATGTGAGGGCCCTTACCCAGGCTATCCAGGGCAACACGGCAACACTTGGTGCTGCCCTGGACAGAATAGCCGTGGCCTTGGAGGGCAGGCCGCCAGGTGGGCAGATCTCAGGGGCTGCTCCTCCTTCCCCGGCTTTTCCCCTCCCCCATGCGTCTCCCCTGAGGGTCCGGGGCCGTGGCCGGGGGCGCCCCAGGCGTGGCTCAGGCAGAGGGCAATAATTTTTTTTTCCCCCTTTTGTTTGTTTTGAAAGCTTTTTTATTTTTGTTCTCTGCTTTTTTTTTTTTTTTCTAAGCATTTTTTTTTTCCTATGCATTTTTTGTTTCTATGCATTTTTGTTTGTTTGACTTTTTTGGCATATTTTGGGTTGTGAATGATGTTTGAATGTGGGGGTGACATTCCTGCTGGAAAAGGGGTGTCACCCTCAATTTTGGTGGAGAAGGGTTCCCCAGGACCAGGGAGAAGTGATTCCCAGGTCCGTGTGAATGGTGTATGAATGTACAGTGACATAATTGGAGCCTTGACGTGGCGTTACTGCTCACCAGTCTTGCATGGTGGACTGGTGCCAATCCAATTTGATGAGGATGTGGGGTGTGTGTGCTAGGGACCATAGTGGTGTGCATGCATGCATTCTCATTGTGCCATGATTAATGTGTGTGTTTAACGTGCAAAGATGCCCAATATGAGCTGCCTCCTGACTGCTCTTCCCTCAGAAGACGGGGTATCCTCGGTTAGGGGTTGATTTTCTGGTTGGGGGGTCAGATCATCACGTAGCTCAACCTGCAGGCCCTTCCTCACTGCGAGATTGTGTAGCATGCAACATGCAGCGATGATATGGCACACGAAGTTTGGGGAATACAACAGTGTACCCCCAGACTTATCCAGGCATCGGAAACGTGACTTCAGGAGGCCAAAGGTGCGCTCCACCACTGCACGGGTTTTGATGTGTGCTTCATTGTATCGTTCCTCTCCTGGGGTTTGGGGGTTCCGGATAGGAGTCATGAGATGGGGTCCCAGTGCATATGCAGAGTCACCTGTAAAGGAAAAGACAGGAGAATGTTAGTCATGCATGTGCCACTTCTGTTGTGCATCACGGGAGGGGATAGTCATGCCTGACTCCCATGTCACTCACCAACCAGCCAGGTGTTCCCATACACGTTCTGTTCGAATTCTGTTCGGATGTGGCTTTGATTGTAGATGTAGCTGTCATGGCTGGACCCTGGGTGTTTGGCACGGACGTGCCATATGAGGCCTTGGGCATCAACTATCACCTGTACGTTGATGGAGTGCCAATTCTTCCGATTGCGGTACATGTGCTCGGTCTCATGGGGGGGCTGGAGTGCCACATGTGTGCAATCTATGGCCCCGATGGTGCGTGGGAATCTGGCAATTCGGTAGAAATCTGCTATTGCCTTGATTCGAAGCTCCTCAGTGGTGGGTTTGATGATTTGGTTGGCCAAGCGTGTGAGGATTGCAGGGACAACCTGGTGCACACATCTGCTCATGGAGGATTGTGACATCCCAGCCACCACTCCACTTGTACGCTGAAAAGAGCCACTGGCAAGGACATGGAGTGTTGCCAGGACCTTCACCAGTGGCTGCACTGCATGTGAGCGTTGTGTTGGGCTGGTGATGTCCTCCTGCAAGGTTGTGGTTAATTCCAGGATGGCATGAGGGGGGAATCTGAAGATGCGAAAGACCTCTGAATCATTCATGCCAAACAGGTGTATGCGGGTGCGGTATACCCTCTCCCGTGCCATCCTCCGTGCCCTCCTCCTTCTTTGGTCATCTATATTCACTAGTGCAGCTATGAGCGACGATGCCCCTAGCATGTTGGCAGTCAAATTGTAGTGCAACACGTGTGTGTGGTCTGCTCCTCAATAACGGTGTTGCTTTATCTGACAATTAGACTTTTTTTCAAAAGTTAGATCAGCTTTTATGTGCTCTAACTTTAGACAGGACATTTTGCAGTTGCGCACATCGCGTAGCCTGCGCAGCAACTGCGTTTTTTTGTGGATCCCCGTAACTCCCTCATTAGCATATTTGACTAGCAAATCAATGGTGTGTCTAGCGCAGTTTTGCGCGAAGGGAAGCGAATGTCTAACTCAATTACGCCGGACCAAAAAACGTAGATTTCTGGCGTATATTGTTTTGTGAATCGCGTCCAACTATACGCACGCGCACATTTAGACTTACGCACGCGCAACAGCAGTTGCGCACGCGTAATCGCTCTGTGAATCTGGGCCCACATGTTTACAGCATGTTTTGTTTTGTTATTTATCAAAGGCGCCACTAAATTTATTATCATCTTTTTAAATCTGTTGGCATATAGTTTGTCCTCACCATAGCAGTGCATCTGAGACAATATTTTACTGTGATGCCGACAAAAACAAATGTATTAACACTCCTAATTATCCAGCATGCAAAAGACTGGGAATAAATCGACTTTTTCATATGGAAATTATATTTTTTAGCAGCTGAAAGTAGCTAAAGAATAATAAAATCCTAATAGCTCGCATATCAAAAAGATCTGCAGCATTTATGGTGCAGATGAAGTGTAAATGGAATGCATAAATATTACAGTATCAGCCAAGGACAACATAACAATTGGAATATTCTAATTCCAGAAAAAAAGCAGACAGGAAGCTTCTTCTGTCTCATTAGCAACAAAGGCAGGGCCGTAAACAACAGTACAGGCCAATTGGAAATGCAATATATTGTATGCCTATGCTGTTACTTCCCAAATGACAAATAAAATACATTTATTAGAATGTAGCTGAAATTGAGATCAATTATAAATGTAAATAAATACAATTAAAAAAGGTCTGTATGAAATTTTTTTTACTATCTTTTCCAAATAAACATCTCAGAAACAATACAACAGCTAACTGCAAAGAAGAATTAAAATATTAAAGGATCACTAAAGGAAAACATTTTTTTTTGCTGAAATGACTGTTTACAGGGTATAGAGACAAAAAAATTTAAATGATTACTTTTCAAAATGATTAAAAATAGATAAAAATCAATCATATAATGTGCCTGCAGGTTAGTTTCACTTTTGAACTGGCTTCATGTTTCTGTGAAGTAGAAATAGACACACAGAACAAAAACAAACAAATCCAGGGCAGTGTTTTGTTTTTAAAATGAATCTGATTGGTTCTGGGAAGTTTTAGACACACAGTAATGACAGCTTAGACCACCGTGAGAAAGCTCCCAGTATGGTGGTTATAAGGAAACAGACAAGCAGGAAGTGTGGAGATCAGAGCAGGATTACAGCAACTTCAAAGCAATAACGAACATATAGGGCCAGATTCAGGTAGATGGGCGCATCTTTGTGCCGGCATGACGCAGCGCATATACGACACAAACTAGTGAGGCAAATACAGTATTCACCAAGCACTTGCTCCTAAGTTTGCGCCGGCGTAACTTAAATGTGGAGGCGCAAGTAGCTGTAAGTGGAAGTGGGTGTGACCTTATGCAAATCATGGTCTGAGCCTGGATCTGACACTTACGCCCGGCCTATCATCCACGGGGCATGCGCAGTGACCTCGACCTCTGAGCGCTTCCCTGTGCACATGCTCACAACTACCCCGGCCCAACTTCCTGAGATATGCCGGCCAGGGCCAGATTAAGAACATCATGGGCCTGGTGCTGAGGATTTTGGTGGGGCCTTTTATAAATAATAAATAAATGCGTGATAATCACAGCGCAGCAATGGAGGGCCCAGTCTGAAAATGTAAGTGTACCCTAATGTGCTAATATGCTGTGCATACTTGTACATTGTGGCATAACCTACCCCAGGGCCTCTAAAAAGTAGTAATGTCAGGAAAGTTTACTACCGCTTTAATATCACAGGATCCCAGAAACCTCTCATGGGTCCCACTACTGACCCAGTGGCCCTTGGGCAGTGCATAAGTGCATAGTTGTCAACATTTAAAAAACATTTTCAGGGACACTTTTCACAAGTGCTATATTTAGAGTAGCTGAGATCCCCTATGTTCCTTTGTACATCACGGTAGTAATCACAAAATTGAATAAGTTCTAGTAACAGAACAAATATGAGAACTGAGATTTCCTTAAGTTGAACTAACAAAAGTGGCCCAGATTCACAGAGCGATTACGCCTGCGCAACTGGTGTTGCGCGTGCGTAAGTCTAAATGTGCGCGTGCGTTTAGATGCGCGCGATTCAGAAAACGAATTACGCCAGAAATATACTTTTTTTTGTCCGGCGTAATTTCGTTAGACAGACGCATCCGTCCGCGCAAAAATGCGCTAGACACACCATTGATTTGCTAGTCAAATATGCTAATGAGGGAGTTGCGGGGATCCACAAAAAAACGCAGTTGCTGCGCAGGCTACGCGATGTGCGCAACAGCAAAATGTCCTGTCTAAAGTTAGAGCACCTAAAAGCTGGTCTAAAAAATGAAAAAAAGTCTACTTGTCAGATAAAGCAACACTGTTAGTGAGGAGTTCAGCAGTCACACGTGTTGCCCAACAATCTGTATGCCAACATGCCAGGGGCATCGTCGCGCATAGCTATACTACTGACTTTAGATGAACAAAGAAGGAGGAGGGCACGGAGGATGGCACTAAGGAGGGCACGGGAGATGTTTTTTTATTTTTTTTATTTGCTTATATAAAATTTACAATTTAAATTAATCTAATACAATATTCTTATCTGATACAAGCCCCTCACTCTTCACTTGATATATCACACACGCATAGACATCTTTGGCATGAGTGATTCTGAGGTGTCTCGCATCTTCAGATTCACCCCTCATGCCATCATGGAATTACCACAACCTTGCAGGAGGACATCACCAGCCCAACACATGGCACCACCCATGACACCCATGACAGCTACATATACAATCAGAGCCCCATCCCCACAGATTTCGAACAGAACATGTATGGGGACAGCTGGCTGGTTGGTGAGTGACATGGGAGTCAGGCATGACTATCCCCTCCCGTGATGCACACCTCACAAGTGGCACATGCATGACTAACATCCTCCTGTCTTTTCCCTTCAAGGTGACTCTGCATATGCACTGGTACCCCATCTCATGACCCCATCTCATGCCAGCTCACATTATGCATATTTGCACGTTAAACACACACATTAATCATGGCACAATGAGAATGCATGCATGCACACCACTGTGGTCCCTAGCACACACACCCCACATCCTCATCACATTGGATTGGCACCAGTCCACCATGCAGGACTTGTGAGCTGCAACGCCATGCCACGGCTCCAATTATGTCACTGTACATTCATACACCATTCACACGGACCTGGGGATCACTTCTCCACCACAAATGAGGGTGACACCCCTTTTCCCGCAGGAATATCACCCCCACATTCCAAAATCATACACAAACAGAACCAAAAAAATTAAATAAATGACGAGCAAAAATAAAAAATGCCCAGCAAAAATATAATTTAAACAAAATAACAACAAAGAAAACACATAAAAGACAAAAATCACTCTGCAAAACAGTCCTCAAATATCTCAAAGACACGTCACAAACAAACAAAAGCACCTTGCTGTAGAGGGAGGGATACAAAGGGATGTATTTTTGCAAAGGAAGTGCATTTGTGTCTGTCTATTTATGCTGTCTGCGTAGTTCATAAAGTTGCCCTAGTCCATTTCCAATTTCACTGATTGCGCCGCTCCCGAGTTGTGAGCATGCGCACATCGGAGCTGACCATGGTCTCCTTCAAGCGCGCATGCGCGAGCCGGCCGGCCCTTCATTTGCATGGGGTCACGGCTCATTTCAATGTAACACGCCCACGTCCCTCCCAATTTGTATTACTCCTCCTTACGCCTCTGGAAAAAATCTTACGCTTGCGCAATTTCCTGTGCAAAAGCTACGTGAATCGGGGGATTACGCGGCTAGATGGCGCAAGTCTAACGTAATGGCGGTGCGCTACGCCGGACCGATAATGCGCCGATGTACGTGAATCTGGGCCAGTGTGTCCATTCTAGAGCTGGTAACATTGAGGGTATTCAGTATCATTTTAAAGAACTGTTTTTGTGGGTAAGCGACATAGGGGAGGAGTACGGACGGTATATAAGTGGGAAGTATGTGCAGGTGAGTGAGAGGAATGTGGAGGGTCTAACATTGGGCACTATGTACAGGAGAAGAGTGCAAAGGGTACGGCAAAAGGCACAATGTACAGGAGAGAAGTGTGGAGGGTATGACAGTGGGCACAATGTACAGGAGAGGAGTGTGGACGGTATGATAGTGGGCACTATGTATAGGAGAGGAGTGTGGACGGTATGATAGTGGGCACTATGTATAGGAGAGGAGTGTGGAGGGTATAACAGTGGGCAGTATGTACAGGAGAGGAATGTGGAGGGTATGACAGTGGGCAGTATGTACAGGAGAGAAGTGTATGACAGCAGGTACTATGTACCGGAGAGGAGTGTGAAGGGTATGACAGTGGGCAGTTTGTACAGGAGGAGTGTGGAGGGTATGACAGTGAGCAGTATGTACAAGAGAGGAATGGGGATGGTATGATAGTGGGCACTATGTATAGGAGAGGAGTGTGGAGGGTGCGACAGTGGAAAGTATGTACAGAAGAGGAGTCTATGAAAGCAGGCACTATGTACAGGAGAGGAGTGTGGAGGGTATGATAGTAGGCACTATGTACAGGAGAGGAGTGTGGAGAGTATGACAGTGGTCATATGTACAGGAGAGGAGTGTGGAGAGTATGGCAGTGGGCACTTATATATAGGAGAGGAGTGTGGAGGGTATGACAGTGGGCACTATGTACAGGAGAGGAGTGTGGAGGGTATGACAGTGGGCACAATGTATAGGAGTGGAAGGATGTTTAGGGACTGCGTAGTGGTTAAGCGGGTCATACATTAATTGAAATGACACCAATTATGCAGAGAGCCATAGTCGATCTATGTATGGGCTAGCTGGTTTTACACAAGTCAATCTATTAATCGACTTGAGTACAACCAGCCTGTTTTTCCAAAAACAATCAGTGCTGCCAGCTATAGATAGCAACACTGATCATTGTACTCACTGGCACAATAACTCACAATAACACTACAGGAGTGATTCCCCCATCTACTGGTCAGCAGGTGAGAGGGTGTGTGGAGACAGGCTGTGGAGAGATACCAGTCAGTGGCTGGGTAGGCACTGGCTAGTATCAGAGCCAGATACACACAGGTTACATATGTCGCTATCGTTAGAGCGAGAGCAATAATTCTAGCACTAGACTTCCTCTGTAACTCTAAACATGTAACCTAAAAAATGTTTAATGCATCGCTTAGGATACCAAAAAAAAAAAATCGTGCTAACTTTAGTGTTTTTTTTTAATGTATAAAACAGTTTATTTCCAAAAAAAACATGTTTGAAAAATTGCTGCACAAATACAGTACCGTGCTAGAGCTGCACAATTAATCGTTAAAATTGTGATCTTGATTCAACCCCCCTGACATCTCCAATGCAGAGTTTGCTGATTCTTTCATATAACAAGTGGAGAGCCTTTCAGCTGTCAAAAGAAAATATCTGGACAGTCTGCCAAGTTCTTAGCAGGAAACATTGTAACTAACGCTTTCTTCTTATATCAAAGGGATAAACTTCTGTGTGTAAAGAAAATATCAGACTGTCTGCCAAGTTTGTAAACAACATGAAACATTGTAACCAACTTCCTTTTTAGATCAAACTTCTGTGTGTAAATGCAAGAAATGTAACCACTTAAAGTCCAACACTTGTTTAAGTTAAAAAACAATATTTTTTGCTAGAAAATTACTCGGAACCGCCAAACATTATATATATTTTAGCAGAGACAAAAATAGCAAATGCTGTACGAATCGTGAGAGAATCGTGATCTATCTTCTAAGCAAAAAAATTGCAGTTGTCGTTTTAGCCAGAATCGTGCAGCTCTATACCGTGCAACATAAAAAGTTGCAAAGACCACCATAGAGCAATTTTCTAGCAAAAAACAAATGATGATTTTTTTTTCTCAGTCTGCTGCAGTGTGTCAACTTGTATTTATAATGGTTGCTCTGTATGTAGCTTCTGACAGGCTGTGCAAGCAGTCCCGTATATCCAGAACCATAAATGATAGCCATCCCATATTTTGACCGGTTGTGGGGTAGGTCTTGCACTGACTACCCCCCAAATGTGGGGTTTCTGGGACCTCTGGTCATCGAGCTACAACCCCCTATCTTGAGAAAGGGGCCTGGAGCTGCAGCTCCATCAGCCCCTCTGTTAATCCGGCCCTGATGCCGGCCCAACTGGCTTATGCCGAGCCTAAAAATAAGCCCAGACATGCGCCTGTCCGGTGCAAATTTACCCCCCTTAGGGAAGGTACTTTTGTCTAATGATACCGGCTACTGTAAATACAGGCAAGGAGAGGAGGAAAAAATACTTTAGCCCAGAGGAGAAGGCTATCATTGTGGCAGGGATGCCTCCTCCTCCTCCGTACCGGCGGACCCATTAGTATTGCTATGATCAGGGCTGCCTTTAATAAAGAATAAAAAATAAATATATATAAACAAAAATAAAAATAAATCATTTATAAATAAAAGGGGGTTTGACACATGGGGCCCTGGGGACCTCTGAGCCCTTTAATAAAAATATAGCTATATATCAAAAAAAAAGAAAAAAAAAAGAAATAAAATAATATAATTTTTTTAAAAACATTTGTAAAAATAAAAAGAAAAAAATATATATAAAATATTTTTTTATATATAAAAAAGGGGGGTTCTCATCTGGGGCCCTGGGGATCTCCAAACCTTTAAAAAAATGGCCCTTTATTAAACAAATAAAATAAAAATATTTAATTTTTTTTTTTTTTTATAAAAATAAAATAAAAAAAAGGGGGGTTCCCATCCGGGCCCCTGGGGACCCCCAGGCCCCTTACAGGTGTACTGCCTGTGCCCCCCTGATGGCGGCACTGGCAATGACCTAGGCTGCCCCTGGCATGTTGGCAGACAGATGTGTTGTCCTGCAAGTGGGGTTGCTCAGCTTGCTAAGTTCGTCCATAATGGTGCTGCTGTAGCTGCTCTCCAGCTGACCTGTGCCCGTCAGGTGTAACGATAAAGCAGCTATTTTTAGGAAGAACTTTGCGTCGGACTTAGGACTTACACGCGGCGCACGTAGCCAGCGTCTGGCACAAATACGTACGCGAATCTGCATATCTCCCTCATTTGCATATTTGAATAGGAAATCAATGGGCGCACCAGATCCATCCAGCCTAAATATGCACCTAAGATAGGCCAGCGTAGGAAAGTTAGGTCGGTCGGAGAAAGCCTATTTTCAGGCGTATCTAGTTTGGTGGGTACGGCGCATAGATAAGACGGCGCATATTTACACTTAGGCCGCGCATCTCGAGATAAGCTGCCTAACTTCTTACTGAATCTGGCCCATACAGTATGTATATATAAAAATAATGAACAGTAGGATTCATATATACAATTCATCCAGATTGGACTGTGTGATTTCAAAGTGCTTTGGGAGGGAAGAAATCTCAAACCCAGTGTCCAGGTTTTGCAGAAGACTAGGAGTGTGCAGGTGTACACAGCCGTTATAATGATAGGCTTGGTGTGTTTTCATGTTAGGAGACAGAGGTGATCTACTCAAGAGACAACACTCCATGCTAGAGGAGATATTCCATGTCCATCGGGCTAGGAGAGTTGAGGTGGCTAAGTGAGTCTAAGACCGAGAGAGTCTGGGAGTATTTAGAGATTTCCCCAGGCCAGCATAACAATGTCAAAAGATGAAAGTAAACCTCCTAAACTTTGGCATGCTGCCCTGTAAACCTGTCTTGCACTGGCATAGGTTTACTGAATGAGGAAATCAGAGAAGTGGCTTGGGTCAGCCAGTTATTCAGAATGCCTAATTCTATGTATGTGATGGTATGTTTGCTAGTGTTTGCTGCATGTATGTATGTATGACAGTCTGTACATGTACTGTATGTGAGTGTGTATGTTAGCGTATGTATGTGGGTGTGTTTTTGTATATATATATATATATATATATATATATATATATATATATATATATATATATATATATATATATATATACAGTGCGGAAAATAAGTATTTGAACACCCTGCTATTTTGCAAGTTCTCCCACTTGAAAATCATGGAGGGGTCTGAAATTGTCATCGTAGGTGCATGTCCACTGTGAGAGACATAATCCAAAAAAAAAATCCAGAAATCACAATTTATGATTTTTTAACTATTTATTTGTATGATACAGCTGCAAAGAAGTATTTGAACACCTGTCTATCAGCTAGAATTCTGACCCTCAAAGACCTGTTAGTCTGCCTTTAAAATGTCCACCTCCACTCCATTTATTATCCTAAATTAGATGCACCTGTTTGAGGTCATTAGCTGCATAAAGACACCTGTCCACCCCATACAATCAGTAAGAATCCAACTACTAACATGGCCAAGACCAAAGAGCTGTCCAAAGACACTAGAGACAAAATTGTACACCTCCACAAGGCTGGAAAGGGCTACGGGGAAATTGCCAAGCAGCTTGGTGAAAAAAGGTCCACTGTGGAAGCAATCATTAGAAAATGGAAGAAGCTAAACATGACTGTCAATCTCCCTCTGACTGGGGCTCCATGCAAAATCTCACCTCGTGGGGTCTCAATGATCCTAACAAAGGTGAGAAATCAGCCCAGGACTACACGGGAGGAGCTGGTCAATGACCTGAAAAGAGCTGGGACCACTGTTTCCAAGGTTACTGTTGGTAGTACACTAAGACGTCATGGTTTGAAATCATGCATGGCACAGAAGGTTCCCCTGCTTAAACCAGCACATGTCAAGGCCCGTCTTAAGTTTGCCAATGACCATTTGGATGATCCAGAGGAGTCATGGGAGAAAGTCATGTGGTCAGATGAGACCAAAATAGAAATTTTTGGTCATAATTCCACTAACCGTGTTTGGAGGAAGAAGAATGATGAGTACCATCCCAAGAACACCATCCCTACTGTGAAGCATGGGGGTGGTAGCATCATGCTTTGGGGGTGTTTTTCTGCACATGGGACAGGGCGACTGCACTGTATTAAGGAGAGGATGACCGGGGCCATGTATTGCGAGATTTTGGGCAACAACCTCCTTCCCTCAGTTAGAGCTTTGAAGATGGGTCGAGGCTGGGTCTTCCAACATGACAATGACCCGAAGCACACAGCCAGGATAACCAAGGAGTAGATATGTGCATTCCCGTTCGTACGAATGTTATTTTCGTATGAAAATGTTCATTTTCGTACCCGCGGGATAATGTGTACATACGAAAACGGTAAAGCACCAAAATACGAAAACGACGGGATAACGGATGAGCTGCATAACGAACGACCGCAAATACGAACGAACGATCCGACGGGAAAAAACGACAAAACGAAAATGGCAAAATAACGAAAATGAAATCTGTATCAAGAGGTTTGCATTATGTATTTTGTTTGAATCCGTTTTGTGTTCGTTTTCAGTTGTATGTTCATTGTTCAATTACATCTATAACAAAAGAATTTCATTATGTATATTGAATGAATTCCTTTTTTTCTTTTTTCTGTGTATTCAAAATACTGAAGGCAAATTTTTTGTTATAGGTGTCATATCAACATACGAAAATAACAAAAGAAACAGGTTCAAATGCAAATCTTTTGTTTATGTTTTTTTTAATGGCCAGAGAGTTAGGCTGGCCATACATGATACAATTTTCTGTGCAATTTTCTTTAGATTTACCTTCAACTATGTAGTGCAAGGGCCTGCCTGATTGCATACAATTGAAAGTGTTGTTTAGTTTGACCTCATATATGGTTTTTGGTAAATCTAAAAGAAAATTGTACAAGAAAATTGAACATGTATGGCCAGCCTCAGTGACTGAAAGCAGCTTCTCTTTTGTGCAGAATAGTGAGTACACTTGTACAGTAAAGCCTAATAAACTTTTCTGTGGATTTTCATCTGAAGGGAGATCAGTTGGCCAGACTTCTGAACCCAAAAATGGTTTTCTGATGCAGTTTAAAAACGAACAAATTTTCTGATAACGATCGGAAAACGATCGTTTTTATGTTTGTTGTTAAAATAGTCTGACCAAGTGTATGGGGCTTAACAATAGTATTCAGAAAATGTGTTCGTTTTTAAACTGCATCAGAAAACCATTTTTGGGTTCAAAAGTCTGGCCAACTGATCTCCCTTCAGATGAAAATCCACAGAAAAGTTTATTAGGCTTTACTGTACAAGTGTACTCACTATTCTGCACAAAAGAGAAGCTGCTTTCAGTCACTGAGGCTGGCCATACATGTTCAATTTTCTTGTACAATTTTCTTTTAGATTTACCAAAAACCATATATGAGGTCAAACTAAACAACACTTTCAATTGTATGCAATCAGGCAGGCCCTTGCACTACATAGTTAAAGATAAATCTAAAGAAAATTGCACAGAAAATTGTATCATGTATGGCCAGCCTACCTCTCTGGCCATTCAAAAAAAACATAAACAAAAGATTTGCATTTCAACCTGTTTCTTTTGTTATTTTCGTATGTTGATATGACACCTATAACAAAAAATTTGCCTTCAGTATTTTGAATACACAGAAAACAGAAAAAGGAATTCATTCAATATACATAATGAAATTCTTTTGTTATAGATGTCATTGAACAATGAACATACAACTGACACTAACAAAAGAAAAGCATTCAAGATACACAGAATGCAAATTGACGAAAATTCACGATAATTATTGTCTAACAAGAAACAAACATGAATTAAACAGAATAACGAATCATCCCGCATGTACGAAAATAAAACGGTAACGGAAATACGAAACGATCGGAATACGAAAAAATCACGTCGTACGACAAACAAACGGGAACGAACGGGAAAACGGGCGTCTTACGAAAAACGAACGGAAACGAACAGACGGGACCATACGAAACGGAAAAAAAAAAACTAATTTTTTTTCTGTGCACATGTCTACCAAGGAGTGGCTCTGTAAGAAGCATATCAAGGTTCTGGCGTGGCCTAGCCAGTCTCCAGACCTAAACCCAATAGAGAATCTTTGGAGGGAGCTCAAACTCCGTGTTTCTCAGCGACAGCCCAGAAACCTGACTGATCTAGAGAAGATCTGTGTGGAGGAGTGGGCCAAAATCCCTCCTCCAGTGTGTGCAAACCTGGTGAAAAACTACAAGAAACGTTTGACCTCTGTAATTGCAAACAAAGGCTACTGTACCAAATATTAACATTGATTTTTCTCAGGTGTTCAAATACTTCTTTGCAGCTGTATCATACAAATAAATAGTTAAAAAAATCATACATTGTGATTTCTGGAATTTTTTTTTTGATTATGTCTCTCACAGTGGACATGCACCTATGATGACAATTTCAGACCCCTCCATGATTTCCAAGTGGGAGAACTTTCAAAATAGCAGGGTGTTCAAATACTTATTTTCTGCACTGTATATATATATATATATATATATATATATATATATATATATATATATATATATATATATATATATATATATATAAATATATATATATATATATATCAGTAGAAATTCTGTTACAGTTCATGTTTATGTTCTCAGATCCAGTACTGTACATTATACTTTTTCAATTTGAATTGTGTGAATGGTTCATTTCAATGATTGTACGTGCTCTTTATTTTTTTTTATTTTTTTTTAATAATTAACAGGTTTATACCTACCTGCTCTGTGCAATGGACCTCCTCTTCCCGGTTCCCCTGCCACCACTCCTGGCCCCTCTCTTTGCTCAGGGGGCATTGAAGTGGGTTTTCTCCCGAACCTAGCTGTCTGTGTCTATTGACACAGACAATGGTACTAGACCTCGCCCCCCTACTGCCTCACCACTGGCTTTGATTGACAGAAGCCAGGTTCTGTTTTTTTTCTGTGTGACAGTATGAAGTACATTTTCACATATTAGCTTCTAGTACATTTAAAATTGAGTATTGAAGGCCTAATGTCATGATCAGTTGACTTGATGACAAGTTCCTCACACTTTGGATGATCTAGTTTCTAGAAGAAAGCTTATCGACATAAGCATCTTAGACATGTGTTTCACTATCCAGTAGCCACCAGATAACCAATGTAGGAAAACAATGTAAAGATGTCCAAAGAAGAGCACAATCATTGTTGAGCCTAGACTTTTTTTTTCAATTATTGCACTGGTAAAGGACACTTTGGCATCAACTGCTCTATGGAGCAGAAAAAAAAATCAGATACTAGGATGATACAGAAAAGATTCCCCAGGTTCGGCATCTCCTTTCTAGCGAGAAAAGTCACATTCACTTTTTTATTTAACTACTGCTTACTGATTTAACTACTTATTTACTGATCAAGCGTCTAAAAACAAATATCCTTGCTCCCATTGAAGATATATTTCTGATATTTAAGGGTCAATTAGAGTACAATTTTTGAAACAATCAATTACACAAATGAAATATCTACCAATGCAGTATATGCCAATTGACTTCTACTATATCTAGAGACTTTACAGACACTTATAAAGCCCTCTATATATAAGAAGGAAACTGAAAAAGTTAAATTCTGCTCTGAAGTTTGCCCTGTAGTTAAGGCTTGGCTATGGAAACCCTGTTGTAGTATTAATCTACTACTAATAATCTACACAAGTATTAACTATTTTAACCGCAACTTTTTATTCTCTGCTGATGTAAGTGTCGTCATATTATTTTTATCTTAAGAAAACAGGTTACTTCTTAAATTTAGTAGAACCTATATTAACCACTGTTATTAGCTAAAGCTTCTTCCTATTGTAAGATTTTGAGATAAGAGCCTTAAATGTAAACCAAAAACCTTTTTTTTAAGTTTAGGATAGAATGGGAAGTGGCTTAGATGCCTATCTATTTTTGTTTGTATACAAAAAATAGTGGTTACGGGACTTTAAGTGAGGCCAGTCACTAAGCAAAATAAAGGTACAAACAGTATATAAATATAACAATCAATTTATTATGAAAACAAAATTAACCAAAAATATTGTTCTCAGGGTACATGGTACAGTCATAAAAACAAATTACATACAAAGCTACATACATAGAATTGATGAATAAATACATAGGGCCAGATTCAGGTAGAAGTTACGCGGCTTATCTGTAGATAAGCCGCGTAACTTCTAACCTACGACGGCGTATCTGTTTTCTGTATTCAGAAAACAAGATACGCCGGGATTGAGTTCAGATACGAGCGGCGTAATTGTATTTCGCCGTCGTATCGGAACTGCAATTTAAAATTGCCGCTAGGGGCGTTCCCGCTGATTTACGCCGAGAATATGTAAATCAGCGAGATACGCCAATTCACGATCGTACGCGGGCCCGATGCAGTCACTTTACGACGTTTCCGTAAGGGGTTTCCCGGGGTAAAGATAAAGCAACAAAAAGCATGCGTATCCTATGTTAAGTATGGCCGTCGTGACCGCGTCGAATTGAAAAAGTTTCACGTTGTTTGCATAACTCGTCCGTGAATGGGGATTGACGTCATTGACGTTCACGTAGAAAACACCGTCCTAATGTGGAGCATGCGCACTGGGATACATTGACGGCCGGCGCATGCGCAGTGCGTTCGCCGCGGGATCACGCCTAGTTTAAATACTACACGCCCCCTAAGCGCCCAATTTGAATTCCGCCGGCCCATTTTCGCTACGCCGCCGCAACTTTAGGAGCAAGTGCTTTGTGAATACAGAACTTTCTCCTAAAGTTTCGGCGGAGTAACGTAAATGAGAAACGTTACTCAAGAATAAAGATGCGCCCATCTACCTAAATCTGTCTCATAATGGCATAATTAAGCCAGTACATAAGTAGATCTGGGTAAAGAGTGAAACTATGACATAAACGAACTCTTCGCATTTCGAGGATCTATCCTCTCATCAGGAGTATGTCAAGGTAATCTATAGATGTGAATAATACAGACTGTATGTTAATAAAAAAACATTGAGGGGGTCTATCACTTACACCCTCCTTATCTTGCTTTCTTCAGCTGGGCTCTCATACTGTACATGTTCCTTTAGCTACATGTAAGTTTTAGGCCCCCTCCATTTTTTTTTATTATTAACATACATGTATTATTCATATGTGATTTGTTCGTTTATGTCATTATAGTTTTTCTCTTTACCCAGATCTACTTATTTACTGGCTTAATTATGCCATTATATATTCATTCAATATGAAATTATTCATCAATTATATGTATGTAGCTTTGTATGGAATTTGTTTTTATGACTGTATCATGTACCCTGAGAACAATATTTTTTGTTTCATTTTGTTTTCACAATAAATTAATTGTTATTTTTGTAATCTGTTTGTACCTTTATTTTACTCAGTGACCAGCCTAACTTAACCCTTTCACGCCTAAGGGTAAAACAAACCTAATGCCTGAATGCAGTTTTGCAATTTTGACATGTGTTAGTTAACCACTTAAGACCCGGACCAATACGCTGGTAAATGACCCAAGGTGTTTTTGCGATTCGGCACTGCGTCGCTTTAACAGACAATTGCGCGGTCGTGCAACGTGGCTCCCAAACAAAATTTGCGTCCTTTTCTTCCCACAAATAGAGCTTTCTTTTGGTGGTATTTGATCACCTCTGCGATTTTTATTTTTTGCGCTATATACAAAAATAGAGCGACATTTTTGAAAAAAAAAAAACACTATTTTTTACTTTTTGTTAAAAAAAAAATCAAATAAACTAAATTTTAGTCAAACATTTAAGCCAAAATTTATTTAGCCACATGTCTTTAGTAAAAAAAAAAATTGCAATAAAAAAAAATAGCTACCTAGCGGGAACAGCGACACTAATACAGCGATCAGAAAAATGATCGCTTAGTGACGCTGGCAATAGGGAGTGAAAGGGTTAACTAGGGCGGTGATCAGGGGGTTAAAACTTTATTAGGGGGGGCCATCCTGAACCTAACACTAACTGTTTTTTACACTGCCTGTCACACTGACACTAAATGCAGTGATTAGATCACTGCATTCAGTGACACTGTGACAGGGGGGGTGGGGGGGGCAGATCGCAAGGGGTTAAGTGTGCCTATGTGTGTGTATGTCAGTGTAGTGTTGGTGCAGGACTTACTGTGAGGTGTTTCTCCCATCGCAGCGGTTGGAAATACCGCTGCGATGAGAGATTACATCACTTCCCCCTTCCTGTGTTTACACAGGAGGAGGAAGTGACAGAAGGGGGAGCGCAGCGATTGGCTGGGAGCGATCGCGGGGGGGCGGGTAAACACAGACATCCGCCCGCTCGTCCCGGATCGCTCCCGGAGACACGGGGACCTCCGCACGTCGCGGAGGGGGTCCCGATCGGACCCCCGACCCGCAACTGGGCGAGGACGTAAATTTACGCCCTTGTGCCCATTCGTGCCATTCTGTGGCCGTATATGTGCGTGCGGAGGTCCTTAAGTGGTTAAACTGTACATATCTTTGTAAATGCTTGGTGTATCCAGGTGAATTATACCTTGTTTTTTTCAGGACGCATTGGGCTTTCTTTTGGTGGTAAAAGTTATTGCATAACTCATAAATTTTGTTTTGTTGTTAAAAGGAAAATTGGCCAAAAAGGTAAAAAAATAACAGTTTTTACATTTTGGCTATATATTTTTTGCTGCTACCATCACCCACCGCCAAAAAACAACCAAAAATAACTTCTCCTAATACTGCTGTGAATAAATATGCCACATATGTAATGCTGAGATGAACGGTGACACAAATGCTAACTACTGACACTGACACTACAAAATACTCAAACTGAAACTGTCACTATTACTGAAGCTGTCACTGCACTTAACCTAACTAATGCTAACAGAGGTGATCAGAACCTAATCTGAGACCTATTGGCTGATTCTAACTTATTTATCTTTTTTTTTTTACTCTGAGAAAGATTTTAGTGGAGGTAACACTGTATCACTTTCTCCTCACAGACGATCTGAGGAGAATGAGATACTAGGAAGTTGTTTACAGACTTCCCATTCAAGTGCTCACTGTGATTGGCTGTCACAGTGATCACGTGACTGGGGCGGGTTCTCCAACCTGTCAATCAATAGTCCGAGACCTGACGCTGAATCTGACTCCCCTGTCTCCTCGCTACGTGCACGCGATCCGGCGCGATCCCGGACAGAACACATGTACGCAGATATGCGGCCCCACAGAACAAAGCCCAGGCATTTGGGGCCACATATCTGCATCCTGTAGGCGTTAAAGGGTTCCATTAACCACTATTTTTTGTATACTTATGTATTTTCCAGGATGGGGGCCCGCCACCATGGTGGTGTTGGTTCATATATTTTATGCTCATATTTTTGTTTGTAGTTGTCCCATTGGGGAGATTTTCATTAATTTCTTGTCCCATGGAAACAAGAAGTGTGCCTCATTAGACATTGGTCACTGGAAGAGGTGTCCCCACTGGGAGACATACATTTTTCTCCTATTTCAGGGAAAACGCTACAAATGCATTGCATTTTTATTTTACCTGTCTGAATAAAATAAAATCTAGACTTTATGACTTCTGTTTCTTTCATCTTCCTCCTACCCATCAATAAAAAACAGATTGTTTTTCAAAAATAAAATAAAAAAAGTCTATTTATGTTAGAGTCTAAGGCCCCATACACACGAGCAGACAGATTTGTTCAAATCGGTCGGGCAGACCAATTTGAACAAATCTGTCTGCTGGGGACGTATTGGTTTGATCGTGTACACACGATCAAACCAAAATCCCCGCCGGCAGAGGGCGCGGTAACGTGGCGGTGACGTTGATGCCGCCACGTCACCGCACCAGGAAGTAAATCACTTCCGCGCATGCGTCGAATCCATTCGACGTGTATGCGAGAAGACATGTCTGCTGGTTAGCGTACTAACCAGCAGACATGTCGGGCGGACGGGTTCCCAGCTGACAGATTTGAAAGCATGCTTTAAAATCTGTTGGCTGGCCAAATCCTTCTGCTCGCCCGTACACACGATCGAATCTGTCTGCTGGGACGGTCTGGCAGACCGTTTCCAGCAGACAGATTTGGTCGTGTGTACGCGGCCTAATAGTGGGATTAGTTATGCAAATTATATTCTTCATCTTACTTTGTGATACATTTCTGATGAAAATGTTTAATTAAATAACATTTTATGTCATATACTGGAGTCAGATACTTTTCGACTTTTTCTTATGAATTACCATTATGTCCAGAAAAATGGTAGCAATACTATTTAACAGCAAAAAACCTGTGTAATAATTGTTTGTGAATTTATATTTCCAGAGATTATTTTCCCCAAATTAGGGAAAATTAAAAAAAAAAACACTCTGTTTAAATCTGTGCACTGTAGTGATGTGTGCTTTACTGCAACTGCTTTTTTTTTTGCTTTTAATGGCACCCCAATGCACCTAACACCTAAGAATATGCTGGAGGTTTGTTAGAGCCCGCATTGTTTCATTGTAAGCTCATTCAAATAGAACAGGCTGTTTTATTTCAATGCACGTTACATAGTAAATAAGGTAGAAACAAGGCTGATGTTTGTCAAGTTTATTGCAATACACTTGGACAACACAGAACTTAGGAAAAACAGTTTTCTACAAACTTAGTAGAACAAATGAATGCCAAGTAGATATTGTAAAACCAAGCAAAATTCTAGGAGTCATAAAGAAAATAAGATAAAACACATGAGGCTATAGATATAATGCTATAGAAAGCAATGCTTATCCCGTGGTGTAGAAGAAATGCTTTTGTTTTGCTTAGGTGCATAAACCTACAGTTTATAAACATGCAATTCTACTTATATTTTACCGCCCATGTTGTCAAGATCCTTCTCCAAAATGTAACTATCTTTCTGATATTTAACACATAATTTTGTCTTATCAGCAAAATGACAGCATTGCCTTTAAATCTATTCCCCCGATCATTAATAAATAGATTGAAAAGAATGTGTTTGCTTAATTTTTTTGCTCATTTTTACAGTGACTATATAGCTAGTTATCGATCATAACTTAATAGAGAATTACAGACACTCGCATCTTTTGACTGGGACTGTGATTTAATTCCAAATCTCTCAGCAAGTTTTTAATTATAACAGAGTTTAATTAATGGTAGGAAACAATCCATATCAACAAATTAGCTTACAGTGGATAAATTAAGTCAGCATAATGAAATCTGAATTTTGGACTATTTTGAACTAGGCTGGGATCTGCTTCTGAAAGTACCAATTGTACATGTCCACTAGGGATGAGCCGAACACCCCTGGGTTTGGTTCGCACCAGAACCTGCGAACAGACCAAAAGTTTGTGTGAACTTTAGAACCCTGTTAAAGTCTATGGGACTCGAACGTTTGAAATCTAAAGTACCAATTTTAAAGGCTAATATGCAGGTTATTGTTCTAAAAAGTGTTTGGGGACCCGGGTCCTGCCCCAGGGGAGTGTTTGGGGAGCTGGGTCCTGCCTCGGGGGACATGTATCAATGCAAAAAATGTTTAAAAAAATTGCAGTTTTTTCAAAAGGCAGTGATTTTAATAATGCTTAAAGTGAAACAATAAAATTGAAATATTCCTTTAAATTTCGTACCTAGAGGGTGTATAGTATGCCTGTAAAGTAGCGCCTGTTTCCTGTGCTTAGAACTGTTCCTGCACAAAATGTAATTTCTGAAGTAAAAAAGTCATTTAAAATCACTCGTGGCTATAATGAATTGTTGGATACCAGCAATACAGAGAAAAGTCATTCATAAAAAAAGAATGCGTGGGGGTCCCCCCAAATCCAATTACCAGGTCTTTTGGGTCTGGTATGGATATTAAGGGGAACCCTGTGTCAAATTAAAAAATAATAATGTGGGGTTCCCCCCAAATATCCATTCCAGACCCTTCAGGTCTGGTATGAATTTTAAGGGGAACTCCACCCCAAATTAAAAAAACAATGCCGTGGACCCCCACACATTAATGAATGACTTTTGTCTGTATTGCCGGGAGCCGACAATTCATTATAGCCGCAAGTGATTTTAAATTACTTTTTTCCTTCAGAAATTACATTTTGTGCAGAGACAGTTCTAAGCATGGGAAACAAGCGCTACTTTTCAGGCATACTTTACACCCCCCTAGGTACGAAATTTAAAATGGAATATTTCACTTTTATTGTTTCACTTAAAGCAGGGATCTCAAACTGGCGGCCCTCCAAAAAGTCCCATCGTACCTCTGCCTATGGGAGTCATGCTTTTAACTGTTAGCCTTGCAATGCCTCATGGGACTTGTAGTTCCCCAGCAGCTGGAGGGCCACCAGTTTGAGACCCCTGACTTAAAGGAATTATTAAAATCACTGCTGCCCAAAAAACTACAGTTTTTAAAACTTTTTTTGCATTGATACATGTCCCCTGGGGCATGATCCAGGTCCCCAAACACTTTTTATTACAATAACTTGCATATTAGCATTTAAAATTAGCACTTTAGATTTCAAACGTTCGAGTCCCATAGACTTTAACAGGGTTCTAAAGTTCACACGAACTTGCCGCGAACACCCCAAATAGTTCGATGTTCGGCGAACAGGCAATGTTCGAGTCGAACATGAGTTCTACTCGAACTCGAAGCTCATCCCTAATGTCCACTAATAATTGTAGCTAACGGTAAATACACATTGAAATCATATTTTACCCTGTGTAAAGCATAAATGGTTGTACTTTTAGTTTGGCAGATAGAACTGCTTTCATTGCAATGGTGAAATTGAATATAGTTTGTCCATTTTTACATTCTCAAAATCCCTGAACTTTAGTCAGTAGCTGTCTTCCTATTCAAATCTAATTCCAAATAATGCCAAGGGATCTATATAATTTTTATATGTAACGTATGCAGATTTACATATAATGTTTTACCCTAAAGGTGATTCTATTACCATTCATTGCTCAGATTAACATTATTGTTTTTATTAAACAGCTTAAGGTTACATGTGAAATGCAATTAACCTGTTTAAGTTAGTACAATGAAAGTGGCACGCTTTGTTTAGGACATGAACTGAACTAATACTATTTTTCTTCTTGTCAAAAAGATTTTTTATGGAATGTTGGGTAAGGTGGAGGGGAGATTAAAGCACAAGTTTTTGACCTAAATCAGCTTAAAGCAAATTTCCTTAATGCCAACCTGTGCTTTGTTCATGCAGAAAAGGAAATAGCATCACTTTATTGGCAGCCTCACCAGCAGCACATATTTTCCTTCACTCCTTTACTGTTTCATTTGGCCACTGGGAGCATAGGAAAATATCCACAAACATACATTTGACTATACTCCCTACATCTCATGTAACAGCACTGGTGTGTACCGACTGATCTTAAACTGTAACTGAGAGGGAGCTTTGATGTAGAATCTCCAGTTCTGTGTATGCTCTAATCAGCGGCTGCTAGGAGTTTACATGAACTTTCTTTCATTGTGCCATGCAGCTAAATAGAAAAGCAGGGGAGTGAAGGGCGGTAAGTATATACAGCTGGTGGGGCCAGCATTAAAATGACCCTGTTGCATTGCCCTGAACTGGTTCCCTTGAAAGCAAACAACCCCCTGCTGTGTACTGGGCACTTTCAGTTCAATAACTTGCTGCTATCAGCACTGGCGCATGCTGCTGTTTTGAAAACACAAGAAGTAATGGGCACATGTACACACTATTTCTGTTCTCCCACAATCCAGTGCGCTTAGTGCCTGATCAGACATCACCATACCGTGACATGTCTAGCAGTGTTCAAGTATTTGTATATCATATGATCAACATTTATATATGATCTTTACAGGGATGTCAGCACTAATACAAAAGACAACAAACAGGGCTTGGTACATAATGGAGGTTTGTCATGATTTTATGACATATTTTTAATGCTCCAACACTGGATTAGTGTCTCAATGTACTGCCCAGTAGGAAAGGGTTTGACAAAGATTGCTGGATCGTTGTAATGGCATTGTGCCTTAAAGTGGTTGTAAAGGCAGAAAGTTTCTTATCTTAATGCATTCTATGCATTAAGATAAAAAGCGTTCTGTGTTCAGCAGCCCCCCTCAGCCCCCCTAATATTTACCTGAAGTCCACGAGTGTCTCGGCTGTCGGAGAATCTCCCTCCTGATTGGCTGAGACACAGCAGCATCACCATTGGCTCCCACTGTTGTCAATCAAAGTCAGTTAGCCAAATAGAAGAGAGAAGGGACAGGGCCGAACTGAGGCTTCATATCTGAATGAACACACAGAGCTTCAGCTCAGCTTGGGCAACCCCATAGCAAACTGCTTGCTCTGGGGGCACTCGGCAGGAGGGAGGGGCCAGGAGAGCCGAAGGGGGACCAGAGAAGAGGAGAATCTGGGCTGCCCTGTGCAAAACCACTACACAATGCAGGTAAGTATAACTTGTTTGTTTCATAATACTAGCTCATTATGAAATACTTTAGAATGAAGCTAACGCATCGCTCAGGGAGCTGACATGTTGCCTTGGCAATCCTTCCGGGTTCATGGCTCTGGCGATGCGAGTGGCCGGAGCCTCAATGACGTCACTCCTGCGCATGTGCACAAGAGCTATTTTTCTAGCAAGGAGCTCTGATTTTTCAGCAGCATCCACCGGATCTTCAGAGTGCACATGAGTGCCTGCATGCATGATGAATATCCTCTAAACTGTACAGGTTTAGGAGATATTCTTATACAACCACTCTAAGTCAATTTTAAGCAATATATATCTATATATTTATATATCTATATCTATATATATCTATATACAAAAGACTATTTGAGCTCGCTCTTAACTAAAGAAGAAGTGTCAGAGAAAATATTATTGGGGCTTCCAGGAATTTCAAATGAAATTACAGGCTCCCCTGGATTGGAATGATGCCGTATATGAGATTTTTTTTCATATGTAATATGTCTTTAAACCAAGCTAAGTAAATTCCTTTTATTATTATACTTTTGAGTTGTCTAAAATTATTGCACTACATCCACACATCTGAAAGGGAAAACATAGGAACCTGGAAGTAATAAAGTTGAACCCTTGATTAAAAGAAGGCTAAAGTAATGATGTGATTAAAAGTTTATGGCCATGATTTGCAGTCTACATCTTTGCCATGGCCTTTTGAGAGATTATTGTGCATAGCTTCTAGGAGAGCTCCAGTAAGTTTTATCTTGTTACAAGATGAGCTCCACGTATGAATCAGCAGATAAAAGATTTGCTCCTCAGTTTGTTTGCTAGTTTTAGATTTGACTGAGCCTTTAATGCTGTGAAGAGAACAAACTTTGTTCACTTAAATGTAAGTTTATATCCTATGTAAATTATTTTATCAAATTATTATTTTATTACCAACTCCTTTTTTAGGACTGTTCTTTTAAAGTTTTGCAATATTTATGGTGTCTGTGTATGTTCTTTTCTAATCATGTTTCTAGCTTCAGATTCAAATTATTGCCCATTTTGAATTTCATTTGGAGTTGATGCTATTAGTGGGTAATGCATTCTATCTGGGATTCAATTATTTAATTGTTATTGATTTTTCCCTTCACCAAGAAATGCAGAATCTAGGAAACAATTTCCATTAGTCGTGAAGCATTAAAAATCAATTAATAAACCATCAGCTTTGGACATGCACTAACTATTATAGTAAAGGCATGATGGTAGGAAATGTACAAACACATCATATTGGAGCAGAAGATTTTAATCTTCTGCAATGCATAAATTCATATTATTATGTGAACAACAAGGAAATAAAAATGTCTACACAAAGATTCTTTTAGAATGTATGTTGGAATAAAAATGCAACATAAAAGACAGCTAGTTAAGGAAATGTCTTTATATCAGTAGCAGTTTGCTTTTGATAAGGAATACAAAGTAAGTAACAAAGGCATCACTTCTACTGTCTCAGGAATAATGATGATGCATGCCATCACACTGACTATAATGAAATCATCATACATGCATACTGAGAGTCTCTGCATAATTCCCGTGCATGGGTGGCCTTTAAAGGGATTGTAATAGTTTGTGCTTTTTCACCTTAATGCTACTAACATACCAGTAGCTCAAGAAAAGTTTAAAATGCAGCTTATATCAACTACTGTGTATGCATTGCACAGATTTTTACTAAATATATTTAAGATTACTTCCTACTTTGGTTCCACTTGTATGGAACTAGGCTGTAACGTGGTCATAACGTGAATCATCATACCCCTCAGAATTACAGTAAAACGTTCTAATCAATTCCTATTTCTAAATAAATATTACATTACGGGTTCTTTAGTAAGTGTCATTGAAATGAAACTATAAGGGTCCTTTCACACGTCCGTTCCGTTCGCTCGCTCATTACAAGTCCATTTACGGACTTGTAATGGGCCCCTATGGGAGCGGATCCATTAGCAGATGATGCATCCGCTAACGTCCGCAAGATCCGCATCCGTTTTTTCGGACGGAAGAATGTCCTATATTTCTTGCGTCCGGCGGATCGGATGCAAACGGACAGACGGTCCGTTTCCATCCGATTCACCATAGGGGATAGCGGAGGAGAGACAGGACGGTCCCTGCATAGTGTGCGGGGACCGCCCTGTCCGCCCGACAGCTCAGCGGAGACCCCCCGCTGAGCCGACGGACACACGGAGCGGACCGAAAAACGGACCGCTCCGTGTGAAAGAGGCCTTAGGCCACATTTGAACTCTTGCCATTGATGCTATTACTTTTTAGAATTGCAAAGAGACAATACCCTACAATAAATATGCATGCTCAGCACATTCAGTTGCCATTAATTCACTATCTGCCACTATGGGTATAACGCAATATAATTATAAGCACAACATGAGTTACAAGTTTATACAAAATATTATTTTCATATTTAAATAGCCATTTTATTTCCTCCACAAGAAATACAAATGACAATGTAACAGCAAAAACAAGCTTACTGTACTGTATCTTTTTTTTTTTTTTTCCACATCAGCTAATACCGAGCTTTAGAGAGCCTTTCATGGCATGACCCTTCGATCGTCTCTATATACGATTTTGCATCATCTGTGGGTATTGTTCATGCACTGCATGTCTCTTAACTGAGCTTTTCTAGATATTTTTCTCGTTTTTTTTATTTTATTTTTAATTATACTGTTATAGGTATAAAGAACACTACATTTATGTACCTTTAAATACAAATTGGGGCCAGCCACCCCCTCATTAGCTGCCCACTGGCCATACCCCTACAGTAATCCATAGGTTTACCCCCCTCCCTCCCTCCCATGACCCGCCCCCCGCCCACCCCCCCCGTGGCCCCCAGGACTCTATGTTTCTGTTCCTAGAAGATGGCTCATAATGACTTCTGTACCCAATTATGCGCTCCTTTTTGTTTGAGAGAGACTCTTGGTTACTCCTTCTCCAAAGGTGTACCTCAACTATGATTACAACGGGCCCCTACCTCGATGGGGCTCTTAGATTCTCAGCATAGCTCCATGTTTTTTTATAAATTTTCCACTTATGCCATTTGGTCTCAAAACTATGCTGGGTTTCTAAGGCATTCTCCCTCATCTCTTCCATCCTGTACGTTTCTTCAACAGCATCCACCCATTCCCAAAGTTGTGGGCTATCAGTATCTTGCCACTTTTTGGGTATGAGCCTTTTTGCGGCATTTAGTAAATGGGGTAGTAGTGTCTGCTTATATTTTTTGATGCCATTGCATCCCCCATGAAAAAGTACTACCCACGGGTCTTTTATTATCTCTGTGCCTGTTATTTCCTTGACCTGGTGCAGTATGGCGTCCCAATATTTCCCAATTACCGGGCACTCCCACCACAGGTGTGCCATTGTACCTCTATCCGGGCATCCACGCCAACACTCGGCGGGTTGCCCGTTTTTAAAGTTGCTCAGTTTGGCTGGAGTTATATACCACCCAGAGATACACTTGTAATTCATCTCCGCAGTTCGCGTATCTATAGCGGATGTATGGACAAGAGACATTAACTTATTAACCGTGATTGCCCCCCTGGTGATTCCCAGCTCCCTTTCCCATTTTTCCACAAAAGGTGCTACCTCCGGTGCCCCAATCTTAGTAAGTATTTTGTATAATTTAGAAATTGTGCCCTTAGTGTTCACCCCAGTGCAAACTTTCTCTAATGGTGTCAACTCCGAGCCCGTCCTCAACGGTCGGGGAAGCTGCTGTACAAAGTGGCTTAGCTGCATATAGTGCCATCTATCGAGGTTCCACATGTCCACTCTAGATTTCAGGTCCTCGAAGGTGGCCAGTTCACCGCTCCTTATCATATCCCCTAGGTGCACACTATCTTTTTTAATCCAATTTCCCCCTATTTTAGTTTCACCTGGTGAAAAAAATGCATTTTCTTTTAAATTGATGAGTGGCGAATTAAATTTACTATCGAGTGACATCTGTACCCTGTCCCACATCCTCAGAGTGCTTTTTGTTGTTTCACAAATATTATGTGTAATAGTTCTATATTGTGTAGGCATCCACAAAAGTTTGCTTAATTGCGTCATGTCTTGTGACTTTTCAATTTGTAACCATCTTATCACTTGCCTGTCTCTAGCCCATTCCACCGCCCGAGAAAGAACTGCTGCTTTATAATAACTTTTTATATCAGGGACCGCAAGCCCACCCTCTTGTTTGTCTAGTTTTAGGATAGTCAAGGATATTCTATGTTTTTTGTTTTTCCAGACATAGTTCATTAATATGGCATTTAATATTCTTAGATATTGTGGGGATAGCGCGATTGGGATTAATTGAAATTTATAAAGTATCTTAGGGACATAAATCATTTTTAACATATTGATACGTCCCATCCATGAGATGGGTTTATTTACTGTCTTTTTTAATTTCATTTAGCAGGGGAACGTAGTTAGACTTATAGATCTTGTTGACCGAATTGGCTAGTTTTACACCTAAATACTTTGGGGCAGATTCACAGAGAATTAGATTCTCGTAGAGTATCAGAAATACACTACGCCGCCGTTTTTTACCTGGCTCTACGTGGAATCCAGGTAGATTTTGTCCAGTAAACGACGGCGGCGTAGTTTATTTCTCCCGTCGCAATCCATCTGCGCGAGTAGGGGGCGTGAAGCATTTAAAATAGGCGCGTTCCCGCGGCGATCGAACTGCGCATGCTCCGTTCGCAAATTTCCCGCCGTGCATTGCGCGAAAACACGTCGTCACGTCGTAGTAGCGTCGTTTACGTACATTCCTATTCCCGAACGAGTTACGTTAAAAAAAAATATATATTTTCAAATCGACACGGGAACGACGGCCATACTTTACATGGGTTACGCACTGTTAGACCAGCAAAAAGCTCCTCTAACATTACGTAGCCAAAAAATTACGTAGGCGATTGCGAGGGACACTCGTACCTTTGTGGATCGCCGTAAAAACTCATTTGCATATCCCGACGCATGAAAACGACGCAAACTCCTCCCAGCGGCCGCAAAAATATCGCAGTGTAGATCTGAAGGCTTACGAGGATGTAAGCCTCTCGGATCGAAGCCCGAAGCCGCCGTATCATGGTTTGAGGATTCAAACTAGTGATACTCCTGTCTAACACCAGTTAGACAGGCGTAATTGCTCTGTGAATCTGGGCCACTATTTCTTTCGGCCATGGGAAGTCGCATATCTCTTTAACCCGCCTTACTTCTGTTTTATCCATGCTTATATTTAGTATCTCAGACTTTGCGACATTGACCCTAAAATTAGAGATATAGCCATATTGCCGTAGGGTCCGTGACAGCCTGGGTATGGTGTTTACTGGGTCTGAGATAAAAAACAATATATCGTCGGCGAACGCTGATAATTTGTGTTCCTCTTCACCGGCCCGGACCCCTTTGATATCACTGCTTACTGTACTGTATATTGCAACATATTTAAATTAAGTATACTGCTATATGGTAGTCCTTATTGATGAAAAAGAAAAGAAAGGAGGGCGCATCGACCTTGTGCATTACCACTTAAAAGTTTTATTAGACAAGATATTTAATAGACAAGATGGGACTGGACCTCACGGCACCTGCCAGTCAAACCCTTGACATCAACGTTGCTGACGAGTTTCTGGGGTCCTAGGCTTTGAGGAAGGGGGTACGCCCCAGAAACGCATCAGCCACGTTGATGTCAAGGGTTTGACTGGCAGGTGCCGTGATGTCCAGTCCCAGCTGTTTTGAAAAGCGCTTACTTCTGATTAGTTTGTGAGTAGGACCATTGCTTTTTTTTATCTTGTCTAATAAAACTTTTAAGTGGTAATGCACAAGGTCGGTGTGCCCTCCTTTCTTTTCTTTTTTCTTTTAGCCTTATGAACACCCTTTGTTCTGTGGAGGGCTGCAAGACTTCAGACTTTGCCATTAGACTATACTGACATACCCAGTTTGGCGATACACCAGAGCGCAGGAGGATTTTTGTGTTATATTGAGTCCTTATTGATGGTCTAGCATTATAGTTCTGAGATCATTGTTTCTTCTTTTTTTTTTTTTTTAAGGTTTTTATTTGCCAAGTGCACATACAAAAAAAACACAGAGTACACAGGGTACAAGCTGAATTGTAATCAGCATTAACATGTAATAAGAGAAAAAACTCACCCCTTCCTCTTCACAGTTACATACAGTATTATTCCTGAAATAATCTTAATGTGAACATATACATAAGTGCAAATAGCGTTTTCATGCCGTATAGAAACCATAAAACATTGCACCCCAGTTACAGAGGTACAGAATATTACAGCAGCCAATATTATGAATAATAGACACAGAGCACTGAAAGACGACAAAAAATAAAACGGGCCAAAAAAAAAATTATATCGACCAAAAACAAAGGCAAAGAAATTGTTTCTTCTTTAATAAAGCCAGGTTACCAACAGAAATGGCTTGGAGGACACTTTATTATTATAATATAGGATTTATATACTGCCAACAGTTTGCACATTGCTTTACAATTTAAAGGGAGACAATACAGCAACAATACAATTCAATACAAGAGGGTTAGGAGGGCCCTGTCCCTAAAAGCTTTCAATCTAATAGGGAGGGGCTGGTGGACCAAAAGTTAATAACTGTGAAAGATAAACTGATGGGAGAGATAGAAGACTCAGTTATTAGCTGATGGCAGGATAGGCTTCCCAGAAGAGATGAGTTTTCAGGGATCGCCTAAAAGTGGACAGAGTTGGCGATAGCCAGACATTTGGGGTAGTGAGTTCCAGAGTATAGGAAAGGCTCTGGAGAAGTCATGAAGATGAGCATTGGAGGAGGAGACAAGGGAGCTAGAGAGCAGGAAGTCTTGGGAGGAGTGGAGAGGGTGGTTTTGGTGATATTTGAAGACAGATTGGTTATGTAGCTCGAGGCAAAGTTGTAAATGGCTTTGTATGTTATTGTTAGTGTTTTGAATTGTTAGTGTTTTGAAAAAAAGAGAGGGTTGGCAGACACTAAATGGTTGGTAGGGTGGATAAGTCTGGCAGCAGCATTTATGATAGACTGAAGAGGGGATAGCCTAGGGAGAGGTAGGCTAATAAGGAGGGAGTTGCAATAGTTAAGGGGAGAGATAACAAGGGAGTGAATAAGTTGCTTAGTGTTTTTAATGGTTAAAAGAGGCATATTTTGGAGATGTTACGGAGGTGAAGTCTACAAGATTTTGAAGTGATTTAATTTGTTGCTGAAAGGATAGGTAGAGCCTAGGATTACATGTAGCACCCTGGTATGAGGGGAGGGACTGATGGTTGTGTTATAGATCTTGATGGAGACGTCAGGGTGGTTGCATTGACAGGGGGGAATATTATGAGCTCAATTTTAGTAAGATTGAGTTTGAGGAAGTGGTATGAGTAGGTTAGTAATGTGAGAGGAGACTAAAATAACGAGATGAGGAGTAGAGAGATAGATTTCTGTGTTGCTAGCATAGAGATGGTACTGTAAGCCATGGGAGTCTATCAAGTGACCAATGGAGGAGGTGTAGATATAGAAGAGTAGGTAACCCAGGACAGAACCTTGGGGGACCCCTACAGAAAGAGGAAGTGAAGAAGAGGAGACAGAGTTATAGGTAACACTGAAGGCAAGCTGTGAAAGGTAGGAGGAGAACCAGGAGAGGGCAGAGTCTTGAAGGCCAAGAGAGTGAAATCTTTTAACCTCCCTGGCGGTATGATTCTGTCTGGAATTACGTACCAAAAGCGGTACAATTTTTTGCATGGAAATTTGGCATTTTATACTGTAGGCCTGCAATTCTTAGGAATAACTCACTTAAATTTGTCCAAACCAGAGTCTAGTAGACATCCCAGGTATGATAAAGTTTGAAACACAAAATCATAAATTATAATATAATAAATAACTATAAATAATTATAACAAATAATAATGTAATTATAATAAAAATTATTCAATAATGTAATCAAATCAAAATCACTGAAATTTGCTCAGTTGCAGAATTGTCGCTGTCATTACTTTTATTTTTTTATGACGATTTTCCCCACAAATCGCTATCGCTCAATTCTGCAAGTGATTATAATTTATTATCGCTGTTTTCCAGCTGCTCTAAAATCACTTTTGACATAAAGGGACACTTTTGGTTGCTATGGACAATCTACAGTTTGCAGGCACAAAAAAAATGTTTTTATTATATAAAAGTACATGTAGTGCACTGGGCAGACCACTAGGGACAAGGGGGGTGTGTATTTTTTACATACAGTACTGTAATCTATAAGATTACAATATACTGTATGTAATGTGTTTGTTTACATTTTTTAATTTGCCGCCGGTCTCCGCACCCGTGCGCCGTTACGACGCAGGGAACGGAGATCGGCGGCGTGCGGGCACTGTGTGAGTCGAGCGAGGATGCCGCTCGCTCACACAGCGGGGATGCATCGCTGGATCCAGGGACAAGGTAAGTACAGTACCCCACCTGGATAAAAGGTAAGCCAGCGCGCGCTGCAGGCTCTGCATATTCACCCCGAGCGTGACTCGGGGTTACCGATTTTTACATTGAAAATCCACCCTGAGTCACGCTCGGGTTTACCGCTAGGAGGGTTAAGGAGGAGGGGATGGTCATCAGTATAACAGGCCGCAGAAAGGTCTAGTAGTATGAGTATGGAGTAGTGGCCATTAGTTTTAGTAGTTAGTAAATCATTAGAGAGTTTTAGTAGGGCAGTGGACTATAAGGGGTCAAGAAGGTTGTTGCCGGTGAGGTAGGAGCTCAGACGGTTGTAGGCTAACTGTTCTAAAAGTTTAGAGGTAAACGGGAGCAAGGAGATAGGTCTTAAGTCAGGGCTTTTTATTCCTGGGACTGATCAGCGCAAGTTTTAGAGGGGAGGAGAGGGGAAGGTTCCAGTAGAGAAAACTTTAGCAACGTTTTCAGTAGTAGCAAGGTCAAAAGGGAAAATGTTGAGGATAGTTTTGTACAGGGGTTGCTAAGTGGGATAGATAGAAGTGATTGGCAATCTTATAAGCAGCGAGTGAGTTACTGGGTGGAGGTGGAGAATGTAGAGAGTTTAAAGTAGATAAGAGATGATGAAGACTGGATGACAGAATATTAATGAGAGTGACAAAGTAGGCTTGTTTGGCAGCATGGAGGGAGGAATTGTATTTTAAGAAGGCAGATTCATATAGGGTGAGTGCTTGCTGGGATTTGGTTTTACACCACAACTGCTCCAGTGTGCTATTATGTCTCTTAAGACCCCTTTCACACAGGTTTTCCGATCAGTTCCACCTCTCAGTTTTTCAGGCGGACCTGATCAAACACTCCATGCACTTGTATGGAGCGGCAGTGATGACATGTTCGCTGACATCTGCCGTGATCAGGTGGTCCGTTTTCATCCGATCTCCATAGAGGACAGGGGAGCATTGACATGTCCATCTCCACACAGTAAGCAGAGACGGACCTGTCCGCCTCCTCATCTGGGATCAGCGGAGTGATCCCTGCTGAGCAAAGTGGAGTCGGTAAACAGAATAGCCTTTGATTTCAATAGGCGAGGCTGAAAATTACACACACAAGTGATTTGAACAGTGACCCATTCATGGCTTAGTCCAAATGCATCTCTAGCTTGTCTCTTTAGCTAACCCACAGTGCTCTGGAAATCAATTAGTTATACATTAAATTGTTGTTTGTATATAGATAGTGAAAAAACAGCTATAACATTTGTTTTAAAACATATACACACTTTAAAATATCTACAAAATAATTTACCAATTACATTTACATTTTATTTTAAGCAGTCTCCAATAATTGGAGAAACAGTGAGGTTGATTTACTAAAGAAAAATTGGCTGTTCACTATGCAAAGGAAGTGGCACAGTGTGAGGGAATTTTCCCCAGAGTTTAGTAAAATAGGTTAAAGGGGTTGTAAAGGTACAATATTTTCCCCCTAAATAGCTTCCTTTACCTTAGTGCAGTCCTCCTTCACTTACCTCATCTTTTGATTTTGCTTTTAAATGTCCTTATTTCTTCTGAGAAATCCTCACTTCCTGTTCTTCTGTCTGTAACTACACAGAGTAATGCAAGGCTTTCTCCCTGGTGTGGAGTGTCGTGTTTGCCCCCTCCCTTGGACTACAGGACGCCCACGAACACACAGCTATTTTAAGGCTTGACACATTTGGTACCTGAATACTTGAATCAACTCCCATTTTATATATTTTACAAAAAAAAAATGGGTATTATTTTTTGTTTGTGTGCAATAAAATAAATTTTAGATTACGTTTTTCTGAAAATAAAAATTTAATAAACAGTTCTGGAAATATATTGTAACTGCCACCACTTTATTCTACAAAGCTTTTGAATGTTTATGGATTTATAATAATTTTCTAGCAAAAAATTGTAGTTTTTAACACGTGTGCAAGAAGTACAAAAAAACTTGGTAGTGGTTAAGATGCCTTAGCCAAACGACTAGCTGATTTGATCCTATCTCTTATCCAGCGAGGCCAGATGGGCTTCGTGAAGGGGAGACAAACCTCAGATGCTACTAGGAGACTTATTAATATAATTCACCATGCTGAAAAAAAAAAACGCCTTCTCTGCTGCTTTCTATAGACGCAGAGAAGGCGTTTGACAGAGTACATTGGAAATACATGTCAATGACACTGTCCAAGTTCGGATTTTGTGGTCACATACTGAATGCAGTTCTAGCCCTATATTCCTGCCCCTTAGCACAGGTGTACACGTCTAGCATGCTCTCCACTCCATTTCAGATAACCAATGGAACCCGCCAGGGTTGTCCCTTGTCCCCAACAATTTTCAACCTCATGATTGAACCCCTGGCGGAAACTGTCAGAACACATGATAGCATAAAAGGTTTCCATTTTGGTTCTCAATCCCACGTTAAAAACCTGTTTGCACGCGATGTGATCCTGCTGTTAACAAACCCACTTATATCATTTCCTATGGCACATGACATATTGAAATCATTCGGGGACATTTCCTATTATAAGGTGAACTTTGCCAAATCCCTCATCTTGAATCTGGGAGTACCAGACAAAGACTGCCTCCAGTTAGAACAATCACTTCTATACTCATGGACTGAAAATGGTCTACCATATTTAGGCATCATCCTAACTAGTACCACTAGCTCACTAGTGATTTCTAGGCTAAAACCCCTCCTTAGCAAAATAGAAACCCAAACCAGTAAAATAGCCAAAAATGAAATATCCTGGATGGGTAGACTGGCAGCATTTAAAATGCTCATCTTACCACCAATCTTATATGTTTTCAGGGTGCTCCCGATGGCCATCCCAGCACAATACCTACTTGCACTTTCTAACCTTCAATGGAAACTCTTATGGGGCATGAAGAAAGCCAGATGCTCACGGGCTAACCTAATTCCCCACAAAAGTGCAGGGGGGGGCGGGACTAATCGATATCCATGATTACATGTGGGAAACTAGACTCGACCAACTTAAATGCTGGTTTTCCTTCACTGACATACCGCTTTGGGTGGAAATTGAAACATCCCTAGCGCCTATACCAGATCTCACAGGGGTCCTTATGGGAGACTCTTGGATACCCTCGGACACCAGGAAAACTTTCCCCACTATCTCCATCTCATTGCAGGCTTGGAGATTCCTCCTCACCCGCCAACTTAGCAATTGCAAAGAGATAGACTTCAAACTCCCTCTAAGCATATCTGAAGCTAATATACCAATGTTGTCCTTAAAATCGTTTCCTTCCCTTGGAATAAACACGGTGCAAGACTTGCTCCAAAATAAATGCCCAAAATCAATGGACTGTTTAAAGAGGGAATTTAAGCCGATGGTCTGCCACCAGAGGTGTACAAACGGTATTCATCTATACTTCTTCCCGTTTTACTTAAAGTGTATAACCATGCGTTCGAGACGGGATCTCTCCCTTCTTCCATGAACGAAGCCCTTATAGTGGTGCTGTTGAAACCCGGCAAGGATGCTCTGTCCCCGGATTCCTACAGACCAATATCGCTACTCACTTGTGATGTTAAACTACTGGCTAGGATACTGGTGAATAGATTGGCCAATTGTATACAAAAAGTGATTCATAGAGACCAATCCGGGTTTATCCCTACTAGATCCACGTCCCAGAATTTACGCAGACTCTTTTTGAATTTACAAATTCCCACGGACAACATGGGCAACAGGGCGATACTGTCATTGGATGCCGCTAAGGCATTCGATAGTGTGGAATGGCCATATCTATGGGAAGTATTGACTAAATTCGGAGTGGGTCCCTCATTTCTCCGGTGGGTCCAACTATTATATAGTGACCCGTCGGCG
This sequence comes from Rana kukunoris, assembly GCA_029574335.1. NCBI lineage: Eukaryota > Metazoa > Chordata > Amphibia > Anura > Ranidae > Rana > Rana kukunoris. The sequence continues at coordinate 198,600,270 of CM056051.1, forward strand.
AGAATACGCATTAATGGAGGGGTTTCGGATTCATTTAGTCCTGCCAGAGGCACCCGCCAGGGGTGCCCTCTTTCACCCCTGCTGTTTGCCTTGGCCTTAGAGCCTCTAGCTGTCCATATTAGGGAATCACAAGAGATAGTAGGATTCTGTAGGGGTTCCGGACAGGATGTTGTCTCACTATATGCGGATGATACTCTAATATACTTGGGTGACACTGCTGGATCTCTGCAAAATGTGATGAGACTGATAGCTGACTTTGGGCAGCTGTCAGGTTTCAGCATCAACTGGAATAAATCAGTACTCCTGCCCCTGGATCCTCTCCCTGGCCCATTGCCTGCCTGCGCGAGAGACATTGCCGTAGTTAATGAATTCAAGTATCTAAGGGTGCAAGTTACCCCGGATCCTACTCAATACCTAGATAAGAACCTGTCCCCATTGCTTCAGAAGTTCCGGCTGAAGTGCTCTGCCTGGCAGAAACTACCACTCTCTGTTATGGGCAGAATTAATCTCATTAAAATGGCATGGGCCCCTCAACTCCTTTATGTCTTTCACAACGCCCCAGTCTGGATAACGCATAAATGGTTTTCCCGAATAGATACCCAATTTAGGGAACTGATCTGGAACAACAAACCGGCTCGTATCAGCTTGCGCACTTTGCAACTTGCAAAGGACCAGGGTGGTATGGCGGTCCCTAACGCCAGAAACTACTATGTGGCTTCACAGCTTCAACACCTGGGTAACTGGGGGGAGGTGGATAACTCTGATACTATTAGGTCTCACATAATCCCTGGGAACTCTAATATTCCGGCATTGGTATACCTTGATGCAGGTCTCACGCAATTTCCGACCACTCTCCCCACTATAAAACTATTGACTAAATTATGGGAATATGTTAGATCCCTCTTTAAACTCAGACCGGTCTGTTAGTTCACCCCGATATGGAGGAACAAATATTTTAAGGAACTTTTCAAGCTCCAGGGGTTCAGTCTATGGGAGGAGGCGGGACTCCACTATATCGCCCAGTTATTCTCTGGAACTGTACTTAAATCTTATGAAAATCTGAAAGAGGAATTTAATTTACAGAATTTACAATTCTACCAGTATCTGCAGTTGCGCCATGCTGTGCAGGGGGAAGGCAGGTTGTCTCCGTTTCTCCAGACAGTACATCCTCTGATGAGAGATGTCCTCTCGACTAAGGAGAAAACAGGAATGATATCCCGGGTATATTCCAGGCTTCTTAATTTAACCCATGACGCAGGGGGACTTCCCTGTAGGAAGGGATAGGAGCGAGACTTGGGGCCTATAGACGGAGACGTTTGGGATCTTTGCCTGACGTCTGCTCCCCAGGTCTCGGTCTCTGCTTCACAGAGGCTATCTCATTTATACCTCTTGCATAGGGTGTATAGGACCCCAGCCAGACTACATAAATGGGGCGTCAGGGACACGCCTTTATGTCCGAAATGTGAAGCACATACTGGAGATCTGCTGCACATGATGTGGAAGTGTCCGAAACTTTTTAGATACTGGAAGTATGTACTTGAGACCATTTCTATGGTGTTTCAAATACCAACCTTGCAGGACCCAGTTGTATGCCTGCTTGGTGCCCTGGAGTTACCCGAGTTGTCACCCAACGGTCATGTTGCTGTGCTACGTCTACTCTATATCGCTCGCAAGGAAATTGCGCGGCACTGGATTACTCCAAGGGTACAAACGGGTGGGCAGTCGGTAAAGCGAGTTAAAAACCTACTAATTCGAGAGAAACTCACGTACCAACACCGTAATGTCTTGCGGAAATTCTACTCTATGTGGCAACCCTGGTTGGATGTCCCGGGATTGGGTCCCGTCCAGCTAGTGAGGGATAGATTGCTCCAAGGTTAACCTGTCTGTTGGAAGGATAGAGCGGTTTGGATTATAGGATAGTATAAGTGGAGTGGATAAACTAATGGGGAAGTGGTATTGTGCAATGCTCCAAGTGGTGGTGGCTGGCGACTGCGAGTATGTAGGAGAGACATGGCTATGTTACTGCCTTCAGTTATTGTTCTCACTACTATCCTAAAAGATTTTTCCCTTTTTTCCCCCCTTTATATTTTCTTTTTCTCCTCCCTTTTCTCCTCTCCTGTAGTCGTGTTATACTACAGTGAGCGCACTCAGGTCCTAGACAATTACTGAGAGACAATACTTTTTTTGCAGTATTGTATATGTCATTATTTCTGCCCTTATGTTTGCTTATTTCATTTTTCATGACTCGATTGTACCTGAACTGGTGCCCGTGGCGAGCCTAGTTGTTTTATTCATGAAAGGTTCTGTTGAATGTTTGCTCCTGCTACTGCGACTACCATGACCTGTTTGTGTATGTTTATGTAATTTCTTTGTTTCTAATAAACTTTTTTCTGATTTAAAAAAAAAAGAGGGAATTTAATACACCTAATCACATGCTCTTCACGTGCATGCGAGTGGCTCACTTTATGCGAACGAACCCACCCTCTCTGACTCACCTTCCAACTGTAGTTTGGCAACACCTCACGAGTGGTTCTCTGCACAATAAGGGTATATCACTGTATTATAATCTACTTCAAAACAAAAAGGTATTTAAAAAATCAGCTGTACACATGAGATGGGACACAGATCTAGGCACTAATACTTTGGATGAACAATGGAAGTTTGTGTTTCAAACTGTACAGCACACATCACACTGTATTAACCATTGGGAGTCAATGATAAAAATTATAAATCATTGGCAATACACACCCTGTAGGATTGCAAAAATGTTTCCTAACTCCTCACCTCTATGCTGGAGAGAATGCGGATAAAAAGGCCACCTCCTTCACATGCACTGGCAATGCCTCAGCTTAACTAGCCTCTGGAATCAAGTATTTAAACTAATTTCATCCATTACGGGAATACTCACACCCCCCCGACCCATCACTAGCCATACTGCACATTGGTCTTGCAAACTTTTCGTACACCATGAGGCATGTGATATCCCACATACTACTAGCTACTAGGTCCTTGATACTTTAAAATTGGAAGAACACACATGTAGCTAATCTTACTGATGTAACTAGAAAAGTCCACCAGAATTACACATTCGAACGACTTTTAGCAATTAATTCACTTAAATGTAGTAAATTCGACAATCTGTGGGATATCTGGACTAGCAACTTTAAGACTGCTTAAGTATCTGAATGTATAATTTCTTCAGTTTGTAATACTTTGGATGCATAACTACTTTCACTCTGAATATGTGCTTCTACCTGTTGTTGCTTATTGTTACTTTATTTCTTATTTATTTTTATTTCTTTTGTTTACTTACTTGTAATCTGTTACAAAATTAATAAACATCTTTAAATAAATAAAAAAAAATATGTGTTTCAGTGCTAAATCCCACTGCATATGTGTAATTTTCACTGCCAAGGTCGGCGGAGGACCTTTATCACTTGTTAAAATATATGTGTCTGAAGTGCAAGTACATGAAGATAGGAGTGTGAAAGTTGCATACATTGAATTTTACCTTAAAAAACATGTATAAGCGGGGGCGTGGCCAGATCCCAAAAGTGATGTCTGCTTGTTAACATTGCTTTGATCCGTGGCGGCTATCCAAACAATTTACATTCAGGTGATCGGGTTCCCACAGCAACACAACTCATCACTGGAGATCGGAGACATCAGCCAGCACGTTGAAGCGGAGACAGGAGCGTTCGACTCCCCGCAAACTGACTAAATTCTTCCCACCAGACAAGTCGTCTATCAAAGATGGCGCTGGCAGGTCTCCGGCTTACATACAAAGCAGCCAGACAGTGTCGGCAGGGCGGACATACTCCACTCAACACTCAGACACCTTACCCTACTATCTGGATGGCAACTCGGTCACATCCACCCCAACTACAAGCCCAGCCAAATTAAAGCAGCAAAACCAGCACATGAGGTAGGCCTCTCTTTACAGCACCCTCTGGTGAGCACAGTACCTCATAGCTCCATTTCTCACAACAAACCAGCATGTGCTGGATACCACACTGAGGGATTTATTAATGACTGTGCAAAGCTTCATACACTCTGAGATCCTAAACATGATGCAACGATTCTCCTCTGACATGTCTCATATGGGAGACAGTGTCAAATATAGAAACAAAAATGGGTAAAGTTACGGCTTCTGCTAATTATTTAGTAGATTCCTACAGAGAAGAAGCAGAAGATATTGCATGGATTAAAGCTAAAATGGCTGATCTGGAAGATCGTTCCAGAAGGAACAACATTAAAATCAGAGGCATTCCAGAGTCGGTTCAGAAATCTGCCTTAAAAGATTACTTCATACAACTTCTGGCGACTTTTTGTTCCAACTCCCCACAAAACAAGCTGATAATTGATCGCATACACCATCTGCCAAAACTGCCACATCTGTCTGACACCATCCCAAGGGACACTATTGTCCGTATTCACTTCTTCCATGTAAAGGAAATACTCATGAATGCTGCCAGGAATGCTGCAGAATTTCCACAACAATACACCGACTTCTTTTTCTACGATGATCAAAATATACATTGCAACAATGCAAAAATCTCGCAACTATCATGAAAACTCGGTGGAACCATCAAATCCCATACAAATGGGGCCACCCAGTGAAGCTTATCATTACAAAAGATAACAATTCCTACACCATTAGATCTCTGGAAGAAGGCCTTGCACTCCTCCGGCAATGGAACATCCTGGAACCACAGAGACAACATCGAGGGAACCGTCAACTGGGAGAACTTGGACCCTCCAGGTGACATGACCACCTGAATCATACAAATATTGATAAATGCTTGAACCAGCTCAGTTTATCTGTTGATCACCTCTAAATATTTGACCCAGTAACCACCGCGCATGCAGAGTTCTGCTTATTTCTTCTTAGAAAGTTCTGTTTTGAACCAACGTTTTTTTTATTGTATGCACTACCTGTTGTAGACTTAGCTATTTTTTTTCTTTTTGTTATATTCAAACCATCCTCACGAGAAGACACCATCAACAAACTGAGAAGACATCATCAACAAGCTCCTGACAGCTGGAACGTGACAGACTCTAGAGACTAAAAAACAACCAAACAGTAAGTTACTCTTCTTACACAAACATCCTACACCCACCAAGACTGCCAACCTAGTTCACCTAAAATGAGACCCCCTCCAGAAGCAATCCCTGAATGCTAAAGGCCTAATTCATCCAGGGAAAAAGGCACGCTCTATGGTCAGATACCCACACTCTCAAATGCAATGTGTTATGTGTCCAAGAGACACACTTTAGCCAATGGCAAATGCACCTACCAAAACCAAAGGAGTACTAATAGCTGTCAAAGACACAGTAGCCTTCAAGCTATTGAATCTTCATACAGATACACAAGGAAAATATATAATATTAGTTTGTGACATAAATAATACGGTTTACACATTGGCAAACCTATACGCCCGAATACGTTCCAAATTCCATTCCTTAACAAAACATGGAAAAAAGTGACAAGGCAGATTCATTCTCTGTGGTGACTTTAACCTAGTTCCAGATGCCACTACAGATGTGAAAGGACCTACACGGAAAAAACCTAGAGTGTCTACGCTTCTAACATTCCTGCACTCAAATGAGTTTATGACATTTGGAGATGTCAACACGTTTCAGAGAGGGACTTTACTTTCTTTTCAAAGCTGTGCTGTACCTACTCCAGAATAAACGTATTTTTAGGAGATAAACAGCTGCTACAGGATGCTACTGACTCAGAAATCCACACCACAACATGTGAAGGATAAAGAAAAGGCTGATGCGCTACTGTGAGTAAACGAAAGTGAACTAGAGTCACATCAACTGGTCTGAGGCGGCTCAATCTAGAGTGTCCACAAAACACAGATAATGGAAATGAATGAAAATAGTGATAAGCGCTTCAAAACGGTGATGTGTGAACACTAGACAAATTAATCGATATATGACAAAACCATAAACTACTAAGGTCTTTAGGTGTATAAAGGAAAACAATAATAATTGTGCAATGATTCCAAACTAATAAAGTCCCATACGACAGGTGCATCTATGTGCCAATAGATGAAATCCTATTCAACCGATGGGAATGTGTACTGGGTGAAAGGTGCAGTTTGCACTGGACAGTCTCTATGGAGTGGTGGGGTGATAGGCTGGGTGTAGAATGGTTGGAGTCTTCACTTTAAATACTATACAAGGTCTGGAAATCCAAAGGAGTGTTGTAGTTCCCTTACCTTAGGGCTGCTATATGTAGGCATATAGTATGGATCCTCCTGTATTTGAGATCTCGATTTCTCAGTGAGATTCCCTCTTCCTCCTCCTTGTAGCTCAGCAATCCACAGGGGAGATGTAATAAGTGTGTAGGAAGATAAAGAAAAAACGCCTCCAATAGTGAAGTAGGTATATGCCAATAAAAGCAGTTTAATGAAAAAACGAATAAAAAATCCAAAACAAAATCCAAAACACGCTACATGCAAAAAAATTGGCAAGAGGGAATCTCACTGAGAAATCGAGATCTCAAATACAGGAGGATCCATACTATATGCCTACATATAGCAGCCCTAAGGTAAGGGAACTACAACACTCCTTTGGATTTCCTGACCTTGTATAGTATTTAAAGTGAAGACTCCAACCATTCTACACCCAGCCTATCACCCCACCACTCCATAGAGACTGTCCAGTGCAAACTGCACCTTTCACCCAGTACACATTCCCATCGGTTGAATAGGATTTCATCTATTGGCACATAGATGCACCTGTCGTATGGGACTTTATTAGTTTGGAATCATTGCACAATTATTATTGTTTTCCTTTATACACCTAAAGACCTTAGTAGTTTATGGTTTTGTCATATATCGATTAATTTGTCTAGTGTTCACACATCACCGTTTTGAAGCGCTTATCACTATTTTCATTCACACCACAACATGGTCAGACCATGCGCCCATCTCAATAACGCTAGGTGAAATATGACCTTTAATAATTGGCGACCCATACCTAATGTCAATTCCTGACAACAAGATCGAGATTCAAAACCAACTGAAAGACTTCTTTCACCTAAACGAAAGTTCGGTCAGCAGTTCATTTGCATTATGGTCTTCTCACAAAGCCTTTATAAGAGGTATCCTAATCAAAATTAGCTCACAGGCGAAACACTAAAGGACACAGCAGCTTACAAACCTTTTGGACACCATAAAAGGGCTGGAACTTACTAACAAAAAAGACCCAAAACAAAATGTTTCACCCTCGGGACATTGCCAATGCCTTTAAAGAGTACTATGGAAAGTTGAACACTTTAAAGGATGACCCCTCGGTGAAACAACCCACAGACTTAAAAATTCAAAACTTTCTTGCCTCCCTCCACCTGCCTACACTATCTGACAAACAATTGACTACTCTTAATGCTCCATTTACTTTAAAAAAAAACACCCATGCAATCTCATCTTGTCCAAACGGTAAAACCCCGGGTCCAGATGGGTTCTCTGCCGAGTATTACAAATCAATTTCCAAAATTGTAACTCCTGTCACACATTCAATGCTGCTGTGTCCTCGGGTGAATTTCCCTCTGAAATGTTGTCAGCTAATATAATTACATTACCCAAACCAGGGAAGGAGCCGGTCTCAACATTATCCACCCAGATCAGGCTGGCTTCACAATGGGCAGACAGGAATCCGACGCCACTAGGAAAATTATAAATCTTATACACCTTTCTAAATCTAAAAATGTCCCTGCTATCTTTGTAGCGCTAGACGCCAAAAAGGCGTTTGACCGGATCCACTGAGGCTATTTAACCACTTAAGGACCGGACCAATATGCTGCTAAATGACCCAAGGGGTTTTTACAATTCGGCACTGAGTCGCTTTAACAGACAATTGCGCGGTCATGCGACGTGGCTCCCAAACAAAATTTTCATCCTTTTCTCCCCACAAATAGAGCTTTCTTTTGTTGGTATTTGATCGCCTCTGCGATTTTTATTTTTTGCGCTATATACAAAAATAGAGCGACATTTTTGAAAAAAAAACAATATTTTTTACTTTTTGCTATAAGAAAAATCAAATAAACAAAATTTTAGTCAAACATTTAGGCCAAAATGTATTTAGCCACATGTCTTTAGTAAAAAAAAAATCGCAATAAAAAAAAATAGCTACCTAGCGGGAACAGCGACACTAATACAGCGATCAGAAAAATGATCGCTTAGTGACACTGGCAATAGGGAGTGAAAGGGTTAACTAGGGCGGTGATCAAGGGGTTAAAACTTTATTAGGGGGTACGGGGGCTACCCTGGACCTAACACTAACTGCCTGTCACACTGACACTAAATGCAGTGATCAGTACATATATGATCACTGCATTCAGTGACACTGTGACAGGGGGTGGGGGTGGGGTTGATCGCAAGGGGTTAATGTGCCTGCGTGTACTGGTGTCAGTGTAGTGTTGTGCAGACTCACTGTGTGATGTGATCTCTCCTCAGCGGCGGTTGAAAATACCACCGAGAGCAGAGATCGCATCACTTCCCTCTTCCTGTGTTTATACAGGAGGAGGAAGTGCACTGCAGGGGGAGCGCGCGCATTGGCTGGGAGTGATCCGGAGGGGGCGGACAAAAACGAACCGCCGCCCCCTCGTCCCGGATCGCTCGCACAGCAAACAGGACCGCCGCATGTACCGGGGGGGTCCCGATCGGACCACAGACCCACGTCAAGGCAGGCACGTACAGGTACGTTGATGTGCCTGTCCGTGGCATTCTGCCGATGTAAATGTACATGCGGCGGTCTTTAAGTGGTTAAAACAAAAATTTACTAAATTTGGATTCCAGGGAAACATATTAACAGCCATACTAGCCCTGTACTCTAAGCCCTCAACCCAAGTATTTACAGACGATACCCTCTCTGGACCCTTTAAAATGACTAATGGCACTAGGCAAGGGTGCGCTCTCTCCCCTAAAATTTTCCAACTAATGATGGCCCAAACAATCCGTAGTAACATATCAATTCAAGGCATACAGGTAGCAGACCAGAATCATTAGATCACCCTCTTTACGGATGATATCATCCTTACTCCCACGGAACCGGCTTCTTCCCTCCCAGCAGTGTGCGACATTCTTGACAAATTTACCTCATGCTCCTTTTACAAGGTTAATGAGTCAAAATCCAGTATCTTAAAAGCAGGAGTAGCGAATCCCATAAGGAAAGAACTACAATCCAAAATTCTATTTCAGTGGGTATCCTCCTCCATGCCCTATTCAGGCATCTCCCTAACCATTCCAATGAATAATCTGTTTTCACACAACTTCACAACACTCCATTTTTAAACACATGTAAACATGATCTTCAAAAGATCAGCAAGCAACACGTATCATGGGCAGGTAGAGTATCAGCATTTAAAATGTTTACAATCCTGAAACTGCTATACCTATATAGAGCAATACCTATAATCATCCCTGACACATTTTTCAAATCCCTACAAAGCATGTTGCACTCTTACATATGGTCAAATAAAAAAAACACTATGTCCACATTTATAAAAGTAGGTGGCATGGGGCTCCCTGATGTGAAAGACTACTATGTTGCGGTAGTACTTGACCAAATGCGTAATTGGTTCACTCCCACAATGGGTACGCAATGGAGACACATAGAACAATCCTTTATAACCAAAGGAGATCTGGGAACATTACTCTTAGCTGATTGGGTAATCCACACAGATTATCGCATAAACCATCCAACTATCACAGCAAAATATTTTGGAAATATTTTGTCTCAAATATCCAGGAAAGAACACTTGACACAAGTGTTCTAATTAAATTTGAAATATTCCAATTTATCATCCCTGAACTCTCCTTTCGTAACTGGTCCGACCTTAGAAATAAACCATTGTCCACTGTAATTTAGGATAATAAACGACTTTGTTATCATTTATTACAAGAACAGTACAATCTAACATAGAAAAGCCAATACACAAAAAAACAATCCCAGAACTACGACTACCTAAAAAAGTGTGGGAATTTCTATCCTCCAAATCACTAGCACTAAAAGGCATATCTCTGTTTTACACACTCATCCGTAACAAGGGCACATTCACTAATAATTTAGCCCTCAAACAATGGGAAAGAGATTTGAACACAACCAATTGCGTCAAGCCATGTACTATAATCAAACATCTTCTAAAAGTATCAACTATTGGGAACTATCTCAAAAGTTTCACCTACAATGGGACCTAACCCCGGTCCAAATGCACAAATTTGCAAACATAGATGATAACACATGTTGGCAAGGCTTGCTTACACAAGGGCTCCTTGATACATATCCTCTGGGAATGCCCTCATATCTCCCCCTTTTGGAAGAGAGTTTTTTCGTTCATCTCAGACCTAACAGGTATCATACTAAAACCCTCTCTACCACTAGCCATCCTTAGCTTAGGGATCACCACCTGCCCAACAAAGTTCAGAAATATAGTAATGCATATTCTATTTGCTGTCAGATTAATAATATCAAGGAAATGGAGACAATCTATTGTCCCTAACATCTCAGATGTCAAAACCCACCTCAAAATGATTAAAGAGCTAGAACAGTACTCCGACTTACATTCGGACTCCACTGGGAAATTTTGGAACTCTTGGGAGCCGTGGCTCCAAATCCAACACACTTTCAGTTAAAACATACTCTAACATATGTTGCTCCATTGGTAACCCTTTTTGAAACACTCCAACAAACAACCTGTTGAGATTAATGTTAATTTTTGTTGAATAACGAAAGTATTGTCTGTCATATACATCTTCTGTGTCTATATATTTACCATCTGTCATATTGGTAAACCCTCATGCATCACTGAAAATTGTAAAGTGATGTTAAACTTTATGAAAAAATTATTAAAGAGAAATATTAAAAAAATGTAATTAAAAAAAAAACATGTAGTGAACACATGAGTATAATATTGAATACATGAATTCAAATTTAATTAAGTATAAATATCTCAAAATAGAGTAGATACTAATAAAGTAATTTAAATACAACCAAAAATGCTTTAGTAGTAAATAGGTCTTCACATGAATTCATTAACCAACACTGATGGTTAAATGTTCTGTGATTATTGAAAAATCACCACAATTCTGCGCATTGTTATGCCCCATAAAATATTTATCCATGAGTCAATTAAGAAATAACAGATGGCACCATTATAGGAAGCTGCCTCCAGTTTAATCAGATGTGTGATATAGTGGAGCATCATTTTAGTGCCGCTTTTAATATTGTTCATCTCAAACTGATTGTAAAATCGCTTGATTAAATCAATATTGCCCTGGTGTCCTCAGCATAACTAGTAATTATTGTTTAAAAATATTATCTTCATTATTTGTAAAATTGTAACATAAAACAAAAAAATGAGGTTTGTGTGTATAATGTACCATATTCTGTCTGAAAGGCATGTTTTATCACAGATTTCCAGCCTCAAAACAAAATAATATACCAAAATCAAGGCAACAACTCACTCATTAAATAACTCTATAGCACTAGTAGTTATTAATGATGATAAATAATGAATAATAAAGTACGCTACCCAGTTTAGGTACTTTTATAATAATGGTAGGTACATTTTGAATTTGCTATTTGTATATACTGTTTATAGGTTTTGTCCTAATCTTTTTTTGATTAAAGAGCAGTAGATGAATTTGAAGAGTATACTATTGATAAGGATAAAGATAAAAGGTACCATCATCCAAGATAAATTGTATGCAAGTAATAAGGGAGATAGGGACAGTTGCTGAAGCTGTCCTACTAGACCCTCGAAGGGTGAATGGACTATCTTGGTACCAAAAACAAAGTTCAACTTTAAGATAAAATATAAATGTATTACATATAAAATCACAAAGAATCAAAAAATAAAGGAAGATCAATACAGTAATAAAATACTTGTAGATAGATAATACGTCTAGATAGACGTCTAAATACGTCTAAATACATCTAGATAGATAGATATATAGATATGTATATATATATATGAGGTTAGGTTCATTAATAGGCCTGGTGAAGAGAGAAGAAGTATAAAATAAAAGAACTAAAAGCTGAAAAAGTGAGGTAACACGATTGAAGGGAAAGGAAGCAGTAGGGAAGCGGGAGGGGGAGAAAGAAAAAAACAGAAAAAAATCGGGAGAAAGAATAATTGAAAAAAAGGAGGAAATGAAAGGAGGGGGAAAGAAGAGGGGGAGAAAGGGAGGGGGGAAATGTGTACAGAAGGGGAAGGAAAGTGTAGAGGGGAACAAGGGAAAGAAGAGGAAAGGGAGAGAGGGGGATGAGGTGAGTAAAAGAAAAAGGGGGGAGGGGGAGGGGAAGTGAAATGGAGGGGAATAGAAATATATGAAGCAAAACCAGGAAAGTGGAGATGAAAAGACAGAAGCCAGTGTGCGGTACATAATGAATAACATACCTAAAATGTCACACTGTAAGGTGTGAGATTGTAACTTCAAGGGGGGAAAAGAGAAGAGAAGACCAGAAGGAAGGATGGTTCAGCCATAGCAAGGATAAATAGTCACGTTGAAGGATGTATAAACTGCTCACAGCTCTGTCCATCCAGGATTACTGATGGTACAATCAGTCTGGTCTAGAGATACAGGGCAGAGATAGAATATCAGTGAATGACAGAGCGCTTTCAGTTACAAAAACCAGCGTTGCGGCCAAAATAAAGCTAAGTACATATCTAGTGATGGTGGATTAAGGCTTCCCCTTTGGGCAGAGATATCCACAATGCTTATGAGCTCCCCAACCTGGAAGACGCAGGAGCCACCAGCACAGTGAAACACGCTGGAGCGTAAGCGCGTAACGTGTGAGTCAATTGGGCGGAAGGCCCAAAACGACAACTGTAAGGCCTTGTACACACGAGGGGATATTTCCGCTGAACATGGTCCGACGGACCATTTCAGCCGAAAAATCCCCTCGTCTGTAGGGGCAAACGGATGCTTTTTGCCGGATTCATCCGGCGGAAAAATTTCAAAGCATGCTTTGAAATAATTCCGCCGGATAGCTGGCCGTCAGATATGTCCGCTGGTTAGTACGGCAAACCAGCGGACATATCTTGCCGCACATGCGTCGTATCCTGTGAATGGATCCGACGCATGCGCGCGGAAGTGTTTACTTCCTGGTGCGGTGACGTGGCGGCGTCAACGTCACCGCCGCGTCACCGCGCTGTCCGTCGGCGGGGAATTTGATCCGATGGTGTGTACAGCCATCGGATCAAAACACCCCGGCGTAAATATACGCTGTAAACGGTCCGGGGACCGTTCACAGCGGATATATTCAGCCGTGTGTACAAGGCCTAAGGGGCTGTCTGCCAATAAGGGGAGAAAAAAGTTAATGATGGACCATGCCAGAGAGTCAGCAGTAGAACCTGCATGTAAACATACATTAGACAATATAAAACTTCCACAAAATAGGCATAATAAACACAAGTACACTACATTGTAACAAAAGGATTTAAAATAATAGGAGATGGGAAAGGGAACTGAAGGTTATATGTTGCGAATCAGCAGCAATGCACCCAACGGGCAACATGCCGCATATGGTATCCGTGGGCAGGTGGCCAATGGTACATCAATTACACCAAACTAAAAAGTCGGAATGAAGAGTTGAAAGGGATGGGGGATGAAGGGGAAGGAGAGGGGGAAGGGAGAAAGGGAAGGGACGAGGCAAGGAGAGGAGTTTTTTTTTAAAGGGTGAAAGGCAGGGGGAGGGGCGTTGGAAAGGCGGAGCAAAGTGGGGGGGGGGGAAGGGAATGAGTTTTCCCAACATAAAAATGCATTGCATTTGCATGTCACCCCTGGTGCGTTAAACCAAGGTTTTGCCATTGGGTAACAGGTATTTTGTACCGTCAATGACCCATGGGCAGCAAGGACACTGGCCACATTGAAAAGTACCATGTGGTCCAAGCATGGGTTTCTTTAGGATCTTGTAGTGACTGCTAAAGAGCAGTAGAGATGAAAAAAAAACAGGAATTAGGCACCCAAGAATTTCTTAATTTAGTAGATTGTTGAACATACAGTAATTATCCCTAAATTTAAGTACAAGAAATGTATTATGTGCGGGACTTATGTAAAAAGCAGAGTTTCAGTGTATTTGAAAAAATAAACATTTTTGAATGTGTTTATAGCTATAGAGACTGCACTGGTGTTTTAACCACTAGCTCACCGCCCACCGTCATATGAAGGCGGGAAGATGAGCTTCTCGTTCTGGGGCGGGCATCATATGACATTGCGCCTTCCCGAGCCACTAGGGGGTGCGATGTCCGCTGGGCACCCGTGATTGCCCAGTAACTGAGCAGGACCGTGGATCTCTGTGTGTAAACACAGAGATCCACGTCCTGTCTGGAGAGGAGACTGATGCTGTGTCCCTTGTACATAGGGACACTGATCGGTTACCTCCCCCAGACAGTCCCCTCCCCCCATAGTAAGAATCACTCTCTAGGGAACACATTAACCCCCTGATCGCCCCCTAGTGTTAACCCCTTCACTGGCAGTCATATGTATACAGAAATTAATGCATTTTTATAGCACGGATTGCTGTATAAATGTGAATGGTCCCAAAAATGTGTCAAAAGTGTCCGATGTGTCCGCTGCGATATTGCAGTCACGATAAAAATCGCAGATTGCCACCATTACTAGTAAAAAATAAATACATAATAAAAATTCTATAAATCTATCCCCTATTTAGTAGCCGATATAACTTGCGCAAACCAATTAATATACGCTTATTGCGATTTTTTACCAAAAATATGTAGAAGAATACATATCAGCCTAACCCGAGGAAAAAATGTGTTTAAAAAAAATTGGATATTTATTATAGCAAAAAGTAAAACATTGTGTTTTTTTCAAACTTGTCCCTCTTCTTTTGTTTAATGCGCAATAAATAAAAACCACAGCGGTAATCAAATACCACCAAAAGAAAGCTCTATTTGTGGGGAAAAAATGATAAACATTTTATTTGGTTACAGTGTTGCATGACCGGGCAATTGTCATTCAAAATGTGACAGCGCTGAAAGCTGAAAAATGGCTTGGGCAGGAAGGGGGTGAAAGTTCCCGGTATTGAGGTGGTTAAGGAGATTGTGAGGTTGCATAGAATCCCTGTAAACATTGTATCTGACCGAGAGGTGTAGTTCATGTCAGGTTTCTGGAGGGCCTCATGTGAGGTTCTGAAGATTAAGTTATCCTTGTCTTCAGCTTACCACCCTCAAAGTAATGGGCATACTGAGAGAACAAACACACTCGAACAGTAAATATGATGTTTTACATCCTTCGTTCAGGATGATTGGGTGTCGTTATTACCATTAGCATAATTTACTTATAATAATGCCAGTCATTCAGCCACAGGACTATCTCTTTTTTTTTGCTAATTATGGTTTTCGTCTGTCATTCCTGCCTGTCTTTGTTTCTGAATCTACAGTTCCAGCTGTTCAGAGCACGGTGGTTTTCCTTAGCCATAACAATAAGGTTCTATAGAAGCACGAACAAAGGCACAAGCGGACAACAAGAGAGCATTCTACAAAAAAAGAAAGGGGAACTGAGGAATATGAAATAGAGGCCACCCTAGACTGCAAAAAGAGGAGGAATCAATTGCAATATCTAAATAAGTAGAAGGGGTATGGTCCAGAAGAGAATTCCTGTGAGTGTAATGTTCAAGCAAGAGGGTTAATTTGTGCCTTTTTCTGTGCTCATCCAGAGAAAGAATGTCAGTTAAGCATGCGGAGGCTGCCCATTGGGAGGGGGCAATGTCAGAAACGTCCTGTAACAAGGCGTGTGCCCATCTCCGATCCTGTGGGTACCCACCGAATTGGGCATATGCACGCGGATGCACAGGAATGTTTGCTAGATGTGCACGCATTAGCCATTACATTGGTTGAAATGGGCCTATATAAGGACGGCAGCTGCACTAGTGCAGTGGTGTCTGATCTGCAGCTTTACCCTTTGTTCTGTCCCTGTGCCTGTACTTGATCTATTTTTGACCAGGCTACTTGATCATGTTGCTTATCTCCAGTCCTGGCCTTGGCTTGCCTTGACCTTGTTATTTTTTTTTTATCTGCCTGATTTCCTGTTGCCAAATGCTGCCTGAACACTGACCATACTCTGCCTGCCGGTACATGATATCTGATTCTCCATGTATGACCTGGTTTGTCTGACCCTGCACCAGTCTTCTGCCTTCCAACTCTGCGTAGCTTCAGTGACATTGTCCTGCATCCACTGTTCCAGCTGTCATCTGCTGCCCAGCGACCCAGTCCGCTCCTGCAAATCATCAGCTACTCACCTCTACTATCAACTGAGAGACTTGCAGGCACTCTTACCTCGCTGTGCTCTTGTGACGACTGTGGTATACGAGAGGTCTGGGCCACCCACCCACATCATTGGATAATCCCTGCTTGCCAGAGAAAGCCAGGGCTTACCGTATGATGTTTATGGGTGACCCCGACCCCTCTTACGCGTCATGGGAGTTTCGTGTTGAGTGGAGACTGGAGCATCACTGGACATCGGATCACCGTGGGACATAGGATTACAATGCTGGATAGACTGGATTACATCGCTGGAATGTTTTTTTTTTTTTTTTTACTTTTTTATTTTTAATAAAGAACTTATCCCAACTGTGTCTGTGCCGTTTTTTTTTTTTTTTCAATTTGATCTGTATTGCCGGGCCCTGACAATTCATGAATAGCTGCGAGTAGTTTTAAATTACTTTTTTTCCTTTAGAAATTACATTTTGTGCAGGGACAGTTCTAAACACAGGAAACATGCGCTACTTTACAGGCATACTATACACACACCCCAGGTATGAAATTTAAAGGAATATATCACTTTTATTGTTTCACTTTAAGCATTATTAAATTCACCGCTCCCGAAAAAATGTAAAAAGCCCTCCATTGGCTTCCACTCAGCCAACAAATTACATTTATAATACTAACAATAACTTACAAAGCCATCCACAACTCATCCCCCAATTACATCACTAACCTAGTTTCAAAATACCAACCAAATCATCCTTGTTGTTCCTCCCTAAGACCTCCTGCTCTCTAGCTCCCTCGTCATCTCCTCCCATACTCGCTTCCAGAACTTCTCCCGAGCCTCTGCCATCCTGTGGAATTCTCTACCCCAATCTGTACGAATATCTTCATCTATCCACTTTTAGGTGATCTTTGAAAACTTTTCTCTTCAGAGAAGCCTATCCGACCTCCACCTAACAACTGAACTTTCATTTTCTTCATCAGCGCATTTGGCCACAGCTATTACTATTTATATCACTTGACCCTCCCTTTTAGATTGTAAGCTCTCACAAGCAGAGCTTTCTGATTCCTCCTGTATTGAATTGAATTGTATTATAACTGTGCTGTCTGCCTTAACATTATAAAGCGATGCACATACTGTTGACGCTATATAAATCCTGTATAAATTTAATAATAATAATATTTTAATATATAATTTAAAAGACAAAAAATTGACGTAGAAACTATTATAGTATCTTATTATTTAGTGACACAATTTTTTTTTATGGTGGTCCTGAAGTAACCAGTGTTGGCAATTTCTGCTTCTTCTTTTCTTTTCCATAAAGGTTTAAGCCTCCTGTTATGCCTCACTCTATGGGGACTCCACTCTAGCATCTATTTTGTAAAATAAATTACTGTCATTTCTGCTGTACTCTAGACATATTACAGAGTTAGGTGAAATATGTGAATATAAATGGTTTGTGTATGTAATTCATTTTACTATTCATTGTGGATTTCTAAAATTGAACTTTGTGTTGAAAATTCCCATAAAACTAGCATCAATTCATAGGCTTTCGTGAAATCACTAAGTAATGAAACTATTATGAATATGCTCTCTCTGTCTAATGCTTTACTTGGTCCCAATGGACATGTCATGGTATTTACAAAGTGACTTGCCAGTCTCTAAAGTTATTTGGCTTTAAGGATCAAAAAGTAGATTCCATCTAATATTTATAGACAATTATGTTTCATATCACCTTTGGGAGGAGAGAAACCCTGAATTTAATCGATTTATTCTTTATCCTTTACTGAAATGAGCAATGTGACCTTTTTTCTTTTCAGTTTCTTCTGTGTAGGCATCCATCTGTTTTTATTTAAACCATGTAATGAGTTTTAGTGAATAAATGTAAAGAACATAAGTCCAAGTTTTCATTTCAAATAGAAAATAGCAATTATTCACATATACCATGGTTTTAGTTATCTGATTTTAATAATGTACTTGTGGGATAATTGTAATTCGTAAGATTATATTAATTGTTACTATGTCAACATAAAAATGCTAAAGTACAGATCGTATATAAAATGAGACTACAAAGTGTGGTTGCATGATGAATTTTAATTTGCAATAGTGGGGGGAAAAAAACACAAACACTCATGCAGTTGCTATTGTCTCTCTGTTAAAAAATTATTTAAGTTAGATAAATTGTGATGCTTTCAAAAATGTAATTTTAGGGATTTGGAGATCCCTGTCACTATACATTATACATAATGATAATGTTGTGACAGCGGTTACTCCTGTTGCCCTAAAATGCTGGTGATTTGGAGTCATTACAAGCATCTTCTAGAGATTCACTGATTTATTTTTTACTCAGTGCGACTTTTATTCCATAATCAAAATATGTTTTGTTTTTGCCAGTTTCCTTCTAAGTTGCCTCAGGCTGTTTTTTGTATGTTGTGCGCTGCTCATAACTATGAGTAGACTATTTAATCCACCACTAGAAAGTCTATAGGAAAAAATGGCTGCAACATGAGCTAAAGAGAGTTTTTTTTTTCTGTGCAGCTACTTTTAACGGCTAATACATTGTTCTCCTCAGCCATAGGGGAATGACTATGATTGTAAAAAAAACTAAATTATACATTGAAAACGTTGACTTTGGTGATCAACTCTAGCTTGTGTGTTGGGCTTGTGTTAGCGCTCTGCTGAAAACAGTATTGTCTGTTAGTTGAAACTAGTCATTCAGTGTAGAAGCCTGTGGGGGAGATTTATTAAACCTGGGGAGTGCAAAATATGGTGCAGTTCTCCATAGAAACCAATCAGCTTCTACACTTTATTGTCAAAGCCTAATTGAACAAGCTGAAGTTAGAAGTTGATTGGCTACCATGCACAGCTGCACCAGATTTAGTAAATCTCCCCCTGTATGACTGGTGTAGGGATCCATTTTTCCACTGGAGGATCCAATAGAATATTTAATGTTTGCGTTCAATACTCCTTATCACAGTTGTAAGTGACATTTTTATTTTGTTTTTTACTATTAAACACTTCATTAAATTCTAGCATTTAAATATTCAAACAACTAAGAAATGTGTTGTACTTTTAGAAGTGTACAGAAAACAATTTAACAGATGTGTGGAATACACAATTTCACTTATAGCTAAGCTGGATATTTAACTCCCTACAATCAAATGTTTGAGCATTGTTTGAAATATACATTTTAATAGCTTGTCAACTGCCTAACTGTAAATGTAAATTACTTTGACGTTAAAAATACCGGGGTTATGGCAGCACCTAGTTGTCATAACCCCAGTACCTTTTGTAGGGGTACTGTCATGAGGGCTGCTGAGTATTGTAGTCCACCTGTCACCCCGCCCAGCCAGCCACTCTTAGACAGAAAACAGTCTGTGTACTTTGTTTTGTATTTTCATTGAGAGGAATTAACTTGGATAGGGTAAGGGTATATGGGATGACCAGTTGAGTGATGAAAATTTACATGGGACAAACTATATACACCCTCTGTATATACACAGACTCACTCTAGCACAACACTTGCTTGCAGACTATTACTTCTCAATACCTCCAGCACTTCACTTGCTTATATTTCCAGGACCAGCTATCAATGATTTTTGTGCCAGAACTGACTCAACGAGGCCTAAGGTAGATGCCCTTTGCAAGAATAGGCAGCAGGAGTGGTGCCTTACCCTCCTGCCACTTCCTGCCTCCGGTAAGCTTGAAACCGTTCTGATGCGGCCGATGGCTAGGCAGGAAGCTGTGTGAAGATAGCCCCCACTTGGCTCTATGCCCTTGGAGGACCATAGTGACCTCAGATGTCACTTCCGGTCCCTAGGCAGATTGACAGGATATTTTTTTTCTTAAAGTCAAAATTACATTTTTATTATCTTGCTTTTAACCACTTCAGCCCCAGAAGGTTTTACCCCCTTCCTGCCCAGGCAAAATTTCAGCTTCCGGCACTGCGTCGCTTTAACTGACAAGTGCGCGGTCTTGGGTTGCTCCCAAACAAAATTGGCGTCCTTTTTTCCCCACAAATAGAGCTTTCTTTTGGTGGTATTTGATCACCTCTGCGGTTTTTAAATTCAATATTTTTTTCTTTTTGCTGTAATAAATATTCCCCAAAATATATATAAAAAAAATTTCCTCAGTTTAGGCCGATACGTATTCTTCTTCAATAAGCGTTTATCGATTGGTTTGCGCAAAATTTATAGCGTTTACAAAATAGGGAATAGTTTTATGGCATTTTTATTATTTATTTTTTTACTAGTAATGGCGGCGATCTGCGATTTTTTATTGGGACTGCGATATTATGGCAGACACATCGGACACTTTTGTGACATTTTTGGGACCAATCACATTCATACAGTGAACAGTGCTCTAAATATGCACTGATAACTGTATTAATGTGACTGGCAGGGAAGGGGTTATCCACTAGGGGGCGGGGAAGGGGTTAAATGTGTAGCCTAGTTTGTGTTCTAACTGTAGGGGGAGGGGGTGACTGGGGGAGGTGACCAATTGTGTCCCTATGTACAAGGCACACAGATCGGTCTCCTCTCTCCCTAAAGGACGTGGAGCTCTGTGTATACTCACAGAGCTCCACATCCCTGTTCAGTTACTGGGCAATCGGGGGTGACCGGCGGCATGTGCGCGCCCCCTAGCGGCTTTAAAAGAGAGGACGTCATATGACGTCCTGTCAGAACAATGGAGTCTGCCGCCCGCCGTCAAATGACAAATGGTGGACAAATGGTTAAAGGTAAATGAGAGATCTGATTTTTTTTTTTTTTTACCTCAGATCTCTCAATAAAGAGGATGTAATGTTTATTTCTATTACAAGGGACGTTTATATTAATTTTAATAGGAATAAAAGTGATCACATTTTTTTTTAAAGAGACAGTGTGAAAAAAAAAGTAAAATGAATAAGAAAATAAAAATATAAAGAACTCATCCCTCGAGGCTCGTGCATGAAAGTGAACGCATACATAAGCACACATGTGAGGTATCACTGCGATCATTAGAGTGAGAAAAATAATTCTAGTGCTCCTCTGTAACTCTAAACAGGTAACCTGTAAAAAAATATTAAAACGTTGTCCATGGAGATTTTTAAGTACCGTAGTTTTTCATCATTCCATGAGCGTGCGCAATAATTCATGAAGTGTTAGGGTATCTTAGCTTAACTTAGCTTAACATCATCTTTCACATTATACAAACAAATTGGGCTAAATACAGTTGTTGTTTTTTATTCAATAAAGTTTTATTTGTTTGAAAAACTGCTGCACAAATAAAGTGTAATATATTGAAACAGCCACCATTTTATTCTCTAGGGTCTCTGCAAAAATATATATATATGTTTGGGGGTTCTAAGTAATTTTTTTAGCAAAATGTCAGAAAAAGGCCTGGTCTGTCAGGTAAACTAAGGACATATGTTGAATAAATCTGTTGAGCAGAGTTTGTTAATCTCAGATGTGGCATATATCATAAAAAAAGATTTAAACAGAAAAAACACCCAAACAGAAAATGCAATAGCACTAAAAATCCCCAAGAGTACACATAACAAAACAAATCCCACTCTCCCACAACAATGTCAAATTGATGCACCAGCCTTATTAACCCCTTTGAACCGACACATCCTGACACTTTAAGAGTTTTAGGATGTCAGCAGGCAGGGTGGGGTTTATGGCCATATGACCACTGTGATTAACTGTCATGGTGGTAACATGTTTGGAAAGCTCCCATATGTTATCTTTCTTGTGAATATTAGGAATATTTCCATCACTTTTTCTTCCAGTAACCAATGTTAGTAGGAAACAAAGTAAGGAAAAGTCTCTCTGATGTCAACAGAGACATACTGTAATTACACATCTCTTTCCCTTCCCACTCAACTGTAAAAAAGTTGTAATTGCCTTCTGTGTCCCTAATGGAGAATTGTACTCTTTTTTTTCCCACAGGGATTCTCTGTAACCATAGGGATATAGACATCATTAAAAACCCTTCCTATTCTGCCTAGGTGTCCTTTGTAAAATGTAGTAGCAGACAAGGTGACCTATTGAATCAAGGTTTCAAGTTTGTCATACCTACTACTGAGACCCATAAATGAGGGGATTTTCCCCATTTCAGTGCTTTTTACTGTCACTTTAATTTCAGGCTCATGACACCAATTACCAGGGGGGACGTGGGGGGAACGCAGTCCCGGCACCTCCAGCACTGAATGTATGTAATTGTAAGTGCTGGGGTGTGCTGGAGGGTCTATTGATGCTGGATGCTGAGAATCTATTGTTGCTATAGGGGGATCTATTTTTGCGTCGTGGTCAATTATTGCTGGGGAGGTCTATTGTTTCTAAGGGGGGGTGGGCTTAAGTTGCTGGGAGGGTCAATAGTAACTGGAAGGGTTCTAATGTTCAGGAGGGGTCTCTTGTCTCTGGCTGCTGGGAAATCTATTAATCCTGGCTGCTGGGAGACGTGTTGTTGCAGCCAGGAGTGTATTGTTGTTGGGGTGCTATATTGTTGCAGGGGTCCATTTTTTCTGGAGGAACCTTTTGTTGCTAGGGGGATATTGCTGCAGGCTGCACTGAGGGAAATCATATTTACTGTTTTTTTGTTATCATTAACAATTTTCCATACAAATTATATAGCACAACAAATTGATACTTGGCTTTGTATTCTCAAAATGAGGCGTTGCTAGGAGGTGGGAAGGGGGTGGTATCAAGGTACGGTGCCCAGAGGTGGGTAGGGGCCAAGACATGTATTGATTTAGAAGAGGGGGAGAGTTCCAGCATCTATTCTCTGACAAAAAAAGCCCTGGTAATTACAATATGTAATATGAGGACCTACTGGGCCTAAACTAATCAATCTAATATTGTATCCAATAAGACAGGCCCTTCTATTACATAGTTGGCAGAGAGATCACTGATACATTTTAGAATGCCACTACATTGCAACCTGTCATGGTTTTAAGAGATTATTTGTGTTGCCCAATATAAATGTTTCTGTTTAGAAGGACATATACAGATTGAAACAAAAAGAAAATTACTCAAAGGTCAGTAATTAATGGGCGGACTTTTGAGGCAAGACGGGAATATCAAAAATACATAGATTTTATTACAAAAAAATATAAAACATGTATACATAAATAAATCAATAAAAGAAAACCATATAGAATATATGATATGGAAAATATCCTCTGTGCATCGTCTACGTGTTTCGCCTTTGGGCTTCCTGAGGACGAGCATAAGAGATTTAGCATTAGAAAAATATATATTTCATTATCTGAAATGAAACATATTATATTAACAAATTTATCAGACAGTTTTACTGTTAAATCTCTTCTGCCCGTCCTGAGGAAGCCCAAAGGCGAAACACGTAGACGATGCACAGAGGATGTTGAAAAATGTAAGTGCTCCCCCCCGTCCTAATTTTTTGATTCTATGCTAAAATCCAAGAAAATATATATATACAGTGCCTTGCGAAAGTATTCGGCCCAATTTTTCAGTTTTTTATTTGTTAAAAAAGTTTGAAATATCCAATAAATTTTGTTCCACTTCATGATTGTGTCCCAATTGTTGTTGATTCTTCACAAAAAATGACAGTTTTATATCTTTATGTTTGAAGTCTAAAATGTGGCAAAAGGTCGCAAAGTTCAAGGGGGCCGAATACTTTCGCAAGACTAATAATTAAATGTATGTATTTTAAATGCAACTAGCAGAAATTTTGAAATCAGCCCCCTCTATTCTTTTGTACAGCAGAATTCAGACTTGAATAAGGAGTCAGATCATCAGGGGTCTATCGCTTTGCACAGTTTTATCAAGAATACAGTTTTAATAGGGGAGAGCACTGGGTTGACCTTGTGAAAGTACATCTACTCCTTCATTGTACAAGCACAAGCTGGGATAGGTTCTAGACCAGGCTATACAACTTAATGCAAACGTGTGCTTTGCCAAAAGTCCCACTTCCCAGCAATACATACTTACCATTGATTCTCAGCTTTTAGAAGCTTTTTTTTTTTTTGGTCACTTCATATGACAATGCTAAGCCCATCAGCAGACATCTGCTTGGTCATATATGAAGTCCTGTGTATGCTACAACTTAAGCAACTCGTAGCTCACACAGGGCAGTTTTTCTTGATCCTAAATCCCACAGCTGAATGAAAGCATGTGAAACATGTGGAGCTGGGGAGAGAGAAAATTAGTGAACCTGTTGCTTTGCAGAGACAATGTGGAAGATCACTCTAAGGCCTCTTTCACACGGGGCGGATCCGTGATGATCCGCCTCGTGAACCTCTGCTTGCGCAGCGGGGATCGCTCCGTTGATCCCCGCTGAGCTACAGGATGACAGGGCAGTCCCCACACACTGTGCACCTGTCAGATCTCCGCTCTCCCATACGGGGGGATCGGATGAACACGGACCATCTGTCCGTGTTCATCCAAACCGATCAGCAGACGAATGGAAAAATAGGATTTTCCTCCGTCTGCAGAATCGGAGGATTGCGGAACCGGATAAGATCAGGTGTCAGCAGATGTTCATCCGCTGACACCCGCGATCTCATGGGGACCAATATATGTCTTTTTCATCTGTACATGGATGGATGAAAAATCGGACATACGGTCTGCCCGTGTGAAAGCCCCACTGAAGCCCTACTGAAGCCCCATCGAAGCTCCACCAAAGCCTCATTGAAGCCCCACCAAAGTGTCATTGAAGCACCAAGTAAAAGCAAAGTGCAAACAGGACAGTAAGCTAACCATTTTATTTAGTGACAGGAGCTTTGATTGGCGTTGAGAAAGCTTTAACAAAGCCTGTTCCAAAGCCTTGTTTTGAAACATGTGTAAACTAGCCCTAACTGTAATACAATTCAGAGAAAGGTTCAGTGGTCTTTTTGGCATAGGAGATTCAATCACAAGAGTGGCTGAACAGAATTACAAATCTTCCAGCATGGTAATAATTCACAAATATGTATGTATACACTAACACAGAGTTCTGCTTTAAATCTCTGAATCATTCTATTAAAAATGGTACAATTCACTAATTCACTGATTTTCACTGATTTACTTTCAGCTCATACGTTATCCATAAATACAGTTTTCAACTAACGCATTCCAAAAAGAAACTGTTTCTTTGTCGTAGCTTTATCAGGCACTGAATCATGGACATGGAAAGAAAAAAATAAGATTCACATCATTAAATATTTTTATATAAATAAACATTTTGTATTTCTCAATTATGCTTACTTTTTGTCATTTACATATGGTATATAACACATACTGTATATTAACAACTGACCTCTATTGTAAATTGTGAGACTTTCTGAACTTTGTACACTTCATGCACTTTGCTAAGCTCAATGTGGCTGAACAGAAGGTGGCACTGTAGTTCTGAAAAAAATTAAACATTCGTTTGAAGAATAGATGCTACATTAAAAAAATACAATATCACCCCATGTTAACACATTTTAATTCCAATGTTTTCTTCTTAATGTGTGTTCTGAATTTCTCAGATGAAACAACAAAAAAGCACACCTTTTTTTAAACACTGTTTTATGGGATTTCAAGCATGATTGTGTTATACTGTGCTTACCTCCACAACCATTTTTGTAGTTATATGATGTACAGCCACAACATATTTTAAACAGAAGTATTATTTCTGAATCCTTGGTTAGGGCATATTTTGTATACTGTATATGTTGCAGACTAAAGCATTTAAAATATATTTTGAAGTTTTGCTTCTGAAACATTCATAGTTATGTTTCTGGCCAGTAGGTGGAGTCCTAGGTTTGTTTTCACATAGTTACCAGTCTATTCTTAACTGTTTCAATAGAAAAAGCCATTATTCACAGAGTTCAATGGCTCATGCTCAAATATTTTCACACAAAACTGAATAAGTCAAAGGCGTAATTTAATGCTGTCACTCTTTTGGAGATTTTAAGCAGAGAGAGTGTTTCTGAAAGCAAACAACTTAATCATAATCCTCCATGAATCCAGTGTTATAGGGGTCCCATGTAGTAAAGGTTTATTTGTTTCAAAGTGTTATAAATTCAAAAATAAAATCTAAATCAATATAGTTCCCATTTAAGGCTTTTTAAGCCCCTAGAAGGTTTTACCCCTTCATGACTGTTTTTTTTTTTTGCAATATGGCACTGCGTTAATTTCACTGACAATTGCGCAGCCATATACAAATAAAATGTCCTTTTTTCCCCATAAATAAAGCTTTCTTTTGGTGATACTTTACCACCCTTGCGGTTTTTATTTTTTGCACTATAAACAAAAAAAGACAGGCAATTTTGAAAAAAAAAAATGTTTTTACTTTATGCTATAAAACATATCCAATAAAAATATGTGGAAAATTTGAATTTCTTCATCAGTTTAGGCCAATATGTATTCTGCTACATATTTTTGGGTAAAAATTGCTAACAAGCATATATTGATAGGTTTGCGCAAAGGTTATAGTGTCTACAAACTAGGGGATATTTTTATGTTTTTTTTTTTTTTTTACTAGTAGTAGCGGCGATCAGCAATTTTTAGTCGGACTGCGACATTGCAGTGGACAAATCGGACACCTAACTGACACTTTTGGAGGAAAACAGGGATCCTTTTTTTCTGCTTAGCAGAAATGCAAGATCTCCATCTTCCTCCCTCACAGAACAGTGAAAGATCAGCTGCTACCAGACCCTCTGATTGGCTCCCGATATGTCCAATCACACCAGGAGCAGATTGCTGGTGACGTGCGTGCTCCAGACCCACTGCACTTAATCACATACCTGTACATGATTTTGCGTAGAAGGGCCACCCTGCTGCAATATATATGCGTGGGGCGGTCCTTAAGTGGTCAAGGCAAGGCAGTGGTGTAATTCTAAATAACCAGATGACTAACTGCACTATTCACAGTACTGTACTAGGTAAATCTTTGTAAATAAAGGGTCTAGCATACTGGTGGATTTTGGGGGTGTCTGAACCCTTCCCTATGCATATAGTTTGGGAACAGCTAGATATTTGACCATATGCCCCCATTCTTAATCACTTGGCATAAAACAAGTCTCATTTTATAGCCATGTATTGAAAAGAACACCTAAGATCAGATTAAATCATTTTTTCATTTTCACATTCGCTCATGCTCTAACAAGAGTAGCGTTGTCATTATGAACAGCTAAATTAGGTTTCACAAGATTAAACCACAAAAAAAAAAAAACACATAATCAGCAG
Organism: Rana kukunoris; assembly: GCA_029574335.1. Taxonomy (NCBI): domain Eukaryota; kingdom Metazoa; phylum Chordata; class Amphibia; order Anura; family Ranidae; genus Rana; species Rana kukunoris. The sequence continues at coordinate 198,627,685 of CM056051.1, forward strand.
TTTCAACATAGCTCTCACAGGTCATTATGTGAGAAAATAGTGACATACAGGAGGAAAACACAAGGTCAGTTTACTAAAGGACTGACTTTTAGATTTGAACAGATTAACTTTAAGGCATATTTAGATCAAAAGGGGATGCTTGGTGCATGTTTCGTACACAAGGGGATCTATTTAACCAAAAGCCTCAATAGAAGTACCTCCACATATCCACAGCAGCTTCTAAATGCTCCTTCCACAGCTAAATCTAGTAATTTAGTGGGCAATATGTGCAGACAATTAGTTCAGTGGTTATGATAGTGGGCAGTGTGTGCAAGAGAGGAGTGCTAAGGATATGGCAGCAGGCAGTATGTGAAGGGCAAGAGTGTGGATGGTATGAAAGCAGGGTGTGTGTGAATGAAAGCAAGTAATGTGCTTATCTATAACCAGGGCTATACCCGCTCACCACTACAAATGTCAGATCGATGAATCAAATAAAAAGAGGGTTCCCGCCAAAATTCTCTGTATCTGTGTCTTTGTTCTGTAGAAATAGTGCCGCCGCGCCACACTGTCGGTCACTGTAATCTGGATTTCAGGTACCTCTGGATGATCCGGAACACACGCTAGTCCGCTGCACAGAAGTAGTGATGCTGTCCTCCCTCTGAGTCTAGCTGTCTGGCTGTAGGTCAAAGATTCTCAGCACTCCCTGTCACACAGTCCTCCTGCTGGCAATGTGAGAATGGTGTCCAGAGAGAGAGATCTAGGCCTCCAACCATCCTTCTTATAGTCTATCCCAGCAGTCCTCTTGACTCCGTAGTGCAGCCTGGGATTTGTAGTCCTGCCCCCTCACAAGTCATGTTGATGGGGACAATGACCTCTTTCCGACAACCCTGGCCGTTTGTTAGGGGCCCCAGATCCCACCCCCCTGTGAATGGGTATCGGGTACATTGTACCCCTACCAATTCACTAAAAAAGTGTCAAAAAGTAAAAACCACAAGGGACAGTTTTTGACAATTCCTTTATTAGAAAAAAAAGAATCCCACAATGTACATCCACCGTCAATCACACAAAATTGAAAAATGTAAAAAACTCTGCCTCCATTGGAGGCCTCCTGGTGACTGCTGTCTTTTCACTTTGACAACTCTTTTATTATTAATATACAGGATTTGTTAAGCGCCAACAGTTTGGGCAGCACTTAACAAAATGAAGGCAGACATTACAGTTACATTACAATTTCGGCACTAGAGGAATCAGAGGGCTCTGCTTGCTAGAGCTTACAATCTAGGAATGGGCAAGGGTGGGGCTACCCTTGCCTATATAACAGCTGTCAAAGCCAAGAGACAGCAGATTCTGGGAGGCCTCCAATCGAGGTGGAGCTTTTTTTTTTTTTTACATTTTTCGGGTCCGTCAGGCAGCGTAGTTAAAGATGGATGTACATGGCAGGACACTTTTTTTCTTTTACTAAAGGAATTGTCAAAAACTGTCTCTTGTGGTTTTTACTTTTTGACACTTATTTTTGGTGAATGGGTAGGGGTACAATGTACCAGATACCCATTCACATAGTGGGCAGGGTCTGGGGGTGTTTGTTTATTCATAGAACAAATGAACATCTGGGGCGCTCACTGGAAGTTCATACAGTCTGTGTAGTATATATAATACAGTGCAGAGTATATAGTGCATTCCATGTAGTATATATAATACAGTTCAGATTATTCAGTGCAGTCCATGTAGTATATATAATACAGTTGAGAGTATATAGTGCAGTCTGTGTAGTATATATAATACAGTGCAGAGTACAGTTTAGTAGATTTTATTTACTAAAATAATTGCATTTCCATGTTCTGTGTACTGTAGGGGACCAGATACAGTAATTGCAGGGTTCTAGGTTTAGTAATTCTTTAAATACAGAAATCCTACCTGCGTATTAAGATCTATTTACATACTGGTCAGAAAGAGATTATATCTATTATACAGTGGTGGTGCGTCCATAGAGGGCACTGGAGCGCCGCCCCCTCTCGCTCCCGCACCACCACTGAATACAATACATAGATTCATGCAACTGCGTTTGATGGCATGTCACAGTGGCTGCGTTTGATGGCATGGCACAGTGGTAACAATTGATGGCACAGTGGCTGCTTTGATGGGCACAGTGGCTGCATTTGATGGGCACAGTGGCTGCATGTGATGGGCACAGTGAGGCTGCCAAAATTTTGAGCACCAGCCGCCACTGCTATTATATATTTATAGATGTTTTTTTTTTCTTTAAATATCAATAAAGCCCAGAACCAGCTATAACTTATTTATTTTTTTGTAGTGGTGAGTAGTTGGGGGTAGCAAAACCTCTGTCAGGTGTTAAGTGTTGTCTGAAAACTCACTGGGGAGATTTCTATTAATTTCCCATTTAGTCCCACAAAATGCAGTTATGGCACAGAGCTGGCAAGCAAAGACTTGTAAGTTCACAACTGGAACAACCCACAGTTGCCTTATTTCAACCAAAACTGTAAACAAACTGCTAACTCAGGTGCGTATTCTAAGAACACATTGACAGCATTCCATGTGTGAGATTATTTAGTTTTGATTTCCTGTGCTGTATTTATGACAGATTACTTTCCATAATCCATAACCTGGAATGTGTCACAAGCACTGCATTCACATGAAAAGCGAGCTCATTACGAGGGGAAAATTTCTTTATTAAGCTTTACTTTGGTAAACCACATAATTACGTGTGCCTCCCAGGTGTAGAATAACATACGGGATGGCTCTTCATTAGCATTTTTACTAAATGAAGCCAAGGAACCTTTACTTCATCAATTTGTTAAGCATCTGAGTTAGGCACCAAGAACTGTGACTGTTTATTTTTGCAACTTTAGCTCATTTTGCTGCATTAAATATGTGTCAGCTCCATCTATAATGGTTTACTTTAAAAATATCTGAATTGTAGATGTATGCAAAAATGTGAGATGTTTTTCCCATTGTTTTCACCAAGAAACAAGTACAGTAATGTGAATACAGGAGCATGTTCCAAGACAAATTATATTTATAAATGCATATTTCTTTTTCTTATAAATATAGCTATAAATATCAGTTGATCACCTGATTTGTACAAATTTGGTCATACTGTGTGATTAATATTAAGATGAAAAGACATACTTTTGGTCAAAGAAAATGTTGATTCATGAAGTTTACTATTTGCTGAACATGTGCAAATTTTTTTCGTCGGAATGCATTTTTGTCCGAATTTCAGGTATTTCCGTTATCGTTTTAACAAACAAAAACGAATGCGCAGAATACGAAAACAGAAAGATCCGACATAAACAAATGCTTTATTTTTGTTTTCGTTGCAGCAACAGTTTGATATAAATAGGAGATTCGACATGACGCTGACAATAACAATCTGTGTCTATCGAACCTGTGGTCGAATGTGCCTAACCTAACTCTATTAGTCCAAGATTATTCTACAAAGAGAGGAAAGATTCGACATAGAGAGAAAAGAGTTGACATTATAGAGAGGAAGTATTCGACATTATAGAGAGAAAAGATCGCTGCTGGAATTGGGTGGGGGAAGTAAAATAAAAATAATGATGATGGTGAATGTTATTGGCTGATTGTAACCAAAGAGGAGGAGCAGTAAAATAGCTATAACTAGACAATTCAACATGAACGACGAAGATTCGACAAAGCATCGAAACACTTGATCTCACAGCTTGTCAGCCAGGGGACACAGCACAACGCCGCGTGCCATAATCCCGACACAATCCACGGCCAGTCATGTCCAGGAAGAGATTCACAGATTACAAGCCCCAAAAACTCACCGAATCCACCTACATGCCAGATGTCCAGCGCGATCCAAGATGGCGCCGGCCTGGCCTCATCACAAGCCTCTTACACGGACCTCCCGGACGATCTACCTGAGGATTCACCTCAAGCAGGTACCCCATCATTGCCCCCACACCCCCCAGAGAGTGACCCCCTCCCCAGCAGTCTGGCGAAAGCCAAAATGCGGCTAGGCACGCTGCATCCACAAATTGAGGCCCAGGATTTCAATCCTCTTCTCTCCAACCAGGGCTTACACTCCTCTATGGCATCCTTCCCCACTTCAGGCCAGCCTGTCATGGATACTACCTTGAAGGACATGCTGCTTTCACTGCAGACCCCCCTCATGACGGATCTATCCTCTTTGTTTGTTAAAATCTCCTCAGACATTCACTCCCTGGACAGCAGAGTGACCACTGTATAGAGGGGTATTACTGAATGTACAACCACAGTGAATGAAGTCATAGACTTTTATGATGATTTGAAAGAGAAGCAAACATGGGTGCACATCAAGCTGGCCGATTTAGAGGACAGGTCCCGCAGAAATAATGTTAAGCTGCGTTGAATCCCTGAAACTGTGCTACCTGCGGACCTGCCACGATATGTAAAAGAGCTGATACATATCATCATACCAGAAGCGTCCCCTGAGATGTTGTAATTGACAGGATTCATAGGATTGCTAAGCCATCCCATCTAGCCGCCTCAGTCCCTAGGGATGTCCTGATGAGGGTCCACTTCTACCACATCAAAGAAAAGCTTCTAATGGTGGTTAAAGCTAAAACACCCTTGCCTGCACCCTATTCCGAGGTCCAATTCTTCCCAGACCTCTCCAATTATACACTTCAACTAAGACGCCAATTGAATCCAGTCACCAAAGGCCTACTGAACCATAAGATACCGTATAAGTGGCGGTATCCAGCAACACTTCTCATCACGAGGAATGGCCAATCTCACGCGGTCAGTGATCTTGACAAGGGCCTGCGACTCCTGCACTCATGGGGCATACTTCCAGAACCGCCCAAATCGTCTCCACAGCGTGGAGGAATCACCGCAGGAACCTGGACCGCGACCGCAACTAACCACCCTGCAGTATCTCCACTAAGATGGCCCAAACGACAGAGCTCCCCTAGTTACTAACTGTTTGTACCCCCACTTAGAGGTTATCACGGTGCTCTGAACTGCTTCTCGGAACCTTCTTCACACCATATCTGGCTTTTTCCACTAACGGTTGCTTCTCATTGTTTTTTCTCTTGCGATTTGTGTGATTAACATATTGCTTTATCTGCAGACTTCCTTTTACCACAACAGGGACATTCTTGGACTGCCGCACTCCTGATCTTCCATCTTCTCGCCTGGTACCCTCCAGTCTGAACCACAGCATCTAACTGTAAGTGTTACTACACCGCATTCCCCCTACCTTTCACTGGCAAGATGCCGCTCACTATTCTCTCACTTAATGCCAACAGGCTGAACCACCCTGCTAAACGACACTCACTTTGGAAGACCGCTATGGTCCTCCATAGTGACATTCTATGTGTTCAAGAGACCCACCTATTGCCGTCGGACTCCGCCCTATGCAATCATCATCAATTCCCACACGTCTTTCATGCTGCCCACACCATTAAAACCAAAGGGGTTATGATTGCAATCAGGGACATGGTGGACTTTCAATCTTCTAATGCCATACTAGATCCTGAAGGTCGTTTTATCATACTGGCATGCACCATTAACCGTGTACGCTACACACTCATCACCATCTACGCCCCGAACTCCCTCCAAATGAAATTTCTCCGCAAGGTGATGAGAACAGCCAAGCCCATTCAAAAGGGCCACTTAGTGTTATGTGGGGACTTCAACCTGGTCCCCGATATACTCATGGACACCACATCTGCAGCAAAACGGCGGGATTCACCACTAAAAAACTTCATCTCCACCAATGACCTCTTTGACGTTTGGCGTTGCCACCATGGCTCGGAAAGAGACTTCCCCCATTTCTCCTCCAGGCACAATTCGTACTCGAGAATTGATTTATTTTTGACTGATAAATGGCTACTTCAGAAAGTCTATAAATCTGCGATCCACATTACGACATGGTTCGGACCATGTCCCAATCTCTATCACTATTGAAGATTCCAAACAATGCCGCAACTCGTTTCTCTGGCGAGCAAACAACTTAATACTACAAAACAAAACCTACACAACAGAGATCTCTAAACAAATTATGGAATTTTTCTCGCTCAACAAAGGCTCAGTGTCTGACCCTGGAGTGGTGTGGAGTGCACACAAAGCTTTTCTTAGGAGAATGTTAATAAAACACAGCTCTTATCATAAAAAGAGGAGGACGCAGTGCTTAGATGAATTGACTACCCAGATAGCCAACTTAGAACTCCAACATAAAGCCAACCCCCAGACCCAACAGACGAATCTACTGTTGTCCCTCAGACAGGAATTGTGAGGGTTGTGAGGCCCAAACCCCACAACACTCCCAGGATGCAATTAACCGATTCCTCCAAGATCTTAAACTACCTGCTCTGACTGATCAACAACTAGCATCCCTCAATGCTCCCTTCACTGAATGGGAAATTAAGAAGACTATTGAATCACTTCCCAGCGGGAAAGCACCAGGCCCAGACGGTCTGACTGGCGAATATTACAAGCTATTCTCCACAAACCTAATTCCCCACCTCACTGAAGTATTTAACCACGCTGCCTCCTCCTCTGCCTTCCCAAATGAATTTCTAAAAGCACTGATTATAACATTACCGAAACCAGAGAAGGAGTCGAATGCCCCCCAACATTTCCACCCCATATCCCTGCTCAATCTGGATCTCAAAATATATGCTAAAACTATCACAACAAGATTGCTTGACATTATGCCCATCCTCATACACAGGGACCAGTCGGGATTCACTAAAGGGAGACAGGCACCTGATGCCACTAGAAGGATGATCAACCTAATACATCTTGCAGAGGCCAGTGGAACGCCTTCTCTGCTCTTCTCCCTGAATGCAGAGAAGGCGTTCGACAGGGTCCATTGGTCATACCTCCACATGGTTCTCCAAAAATTTGGGTTTAAGGGTCTAATTCTAAACGCCATTATGGCACTATATTCCAACCGATCGGCCCAGGTGTTTGCAGAGAGTATGCTCTCTCGCCCATTCACCATTACCAATGGCACATGACAAGGGTGCCTATTGTCCCCACTCATTTTCAATTTGCTCATGGAACCATTGGCGGAGCGCATCCGCTCCAACCCTAAGATCCCGGGCCTACAGTGACGCCTCCCACAAAATCAATGCCGATGATGTCATCCTGATCTTAACCAATCAGACTTCCTCCCTGGCAGAAGTGCAAACTATAATAACCTGGTTCAATGTGCCATATTATAAGGTAAACATGACCAAATCATTCATACTAGACCTGAATCTGGATGCCACGACTAAAAACCTCCTGCAACTACAATACCCCTTTGCATGGGCAGAAAAGAGCGTCTCATACTTAGAGATCCAGCTCCCACATTCTCCTAAGCATCTCTACTCCTCCAACTTTCAACTCCAATAAATTCCAAAACGAAAAATATTTCAGTGTGCACACTTTTTATAACCAATCTCTGTTGTTATATTGAGATCATTAAGTGGTGTCAATAAACAAATGTACAATGATGTTACAACTTACAATAGAAAGGGGAACATTTGGCGGTCCTATCAAGACTGTGCATTCAAGCATGATCTAATATCTAAGCCTAGTTTTAAATGAATAATGAAAGCCAAAATCCTCCAAATGGCTCACTCATCCCCCATCTTCTCTGAAATCGCAGAGACCAATTGTACGTTTCTAACTAGATGGCATTACACGCCATTGTTTCTACATAAAGCATTCACAGATACTTCAGAGCTCTGCTGGAGAGGATGTGGGGCCACAGCCACACATGCCTAATCTGGTGGCTATGCCCGCTCATTTGCGCCTATTGGTCATCTATACTTACACTGGATTAATGTAATACAAGGCTACTCTGTTCCCAATGACACTTCGGCTGTGTTATTCCACTGTAGAGACGAACCAGTAGGTCGATATAAGAAATCCATTACTTCCCATTTCTGACACTTTTTAAACAGGTTTTTTATTTCTCTCTGCTAAGGGGAGTGTTTAATTGTGATCAGGTGAACAGGTTATTTTTTTTTTCCTCTGCTAATCAAGGGGAGTGTTTTATTGTGAACAGGTGAGTATAAAGTCTCTGTCAAGCTCCCATAAGGAGCTGACTCCCAGTTGATGGTGCTGGCTTACATGTGATTTTTTAAACAGAAGTGTGATTTTTAAACACAAGTGGGAAGAGTTAAAAAACAGGAGTTGAAAACAGGAGTTAAGACAGGAGTCTTCTAAACTGTAAGTAACATCTTAAACTTATATTGTAACTGGGAAATGTGTTCTAGCAGGGTTGAAGGTTTTGCTCAGTGCACAGTGTGTCACATGTATGCAAAATTGGTGCAACAGCTCCAGGATGGATACCGCTGTGACAGATGTGAGCAGGTTGCCCTTCTGGAAGCTCGCATTAGAGATCTGGAGGAACAAGTTGCAACACTGGGCAGAAAGGACAACCTTGAAAGGGGTCCTCTGCTTGCTGAGCAGGTGGTCAGTAGGGTTAATGTCGAGGGTGGAGGGGCAAGTCAGAATTATCAGATAGGAAGATGGGTTAATGTAGTTAGAGAGAGTGGAAGGGGCTTGCAGACAAGGAAGGCCAATCCTGTATTTGTGCATCAAAACAAATTTGCCAAGTTGGGTGAAGATGTGGAGGTGGCTAACACAGAGGTGGCAGCACTAGATGTTACTGCTACCCCTAACAGCCGGGAGAGCAACCCATCTAGTAGAAGTGGTGAGGGAAGTGCAGGTAGGCCTAGACAGTTGGTGGTAATAGGGGATTCTATAATCAGAAGGACCGATAGAATAATTTGTCGCCAGGATCGCCTCAACCAAATGGTTTGCTGTCTCCCTGGTGCCAGGGTTCGGCATGTGGTGGACCGGGTGGATAAATTACTGGGAGGGGCTGGGCATGACCCAGCTGTCTTGGTCCATGTTGGAACCAATGACAGTATACATGGAAGGTGGAGGCTCCTTAAGAATCAATTTAAAGAACTAGGCTGCAAGATGAAGGGAAGGACCTCCAAGGTAATATTCTCTGAAATATTGCCTGTGCCATGCGCAACACAGGTAAGGCAGGGGGAGATTAGAGAGCTGAATGCATGGCTAAAGACCTGGTGTAGGAAGGAGGGATTTGGGTTACTAGAGCACTGGGATGACTTTTCATTGGGGTGCAACCTATATGCTAAAGATGGTTTGCACTTGAATGGAAGGGGGTCTGCTGTGCTGGGGGAGAGGTTTAGGGGAATGCTGGAGGAGTATTTAAACTAGACTTGAGGGGGGAGGGTGAAATAGAATTACATCGGGCACACAGGTCAGTTAGGGGTCAGACATTAATGGAGAGTGGAATGGGGGTAGATGGAGGTGGGGTTATGGCAGGTGACAAGAAAGTTCCCATGTTGCAAACAGCCATTGGAAAGTATAGTGCCATTTGCACTACTAAAAATGATATGAAAAACACCAGCGAAAAATGTAACAATACATTTAAGTGTTTGTTCACCAATGCCAGAAGCCTTCCAAGCAAAACAGGTGAGTTGGAAGCTCTGGTGCATGAGGAGAGCTATGATGTAATCGGTATTGCTGAAACTTGGCTTCAATCCTCACATGACTGGGCTATTAATATTCCTGGCTATGCTCTCTTTCGGAAAGACAGGGTAAAAAGGAAAGGTGGAGGCGTCTGTCTCTATGTGAGAAGTGACCTCAAAGCAAGCGTAAAAGAGGACCTGGTTTATGGAGAGTGTGATGAAGTTGAAGCATTATGGGTGGAACTGCATACAGATGTGCGTAGTTCAAAGTTAATCATTGGAGTTTGTTATAGACCACCCAATGTTAATGAGGAGGTGGAGACTCTGGCTCCTTGCACAGATGGAAAGGGCTGCAAGGGCTGGGACGGTGATAATAATGGGGGATTTTAACTACCCAGAAATTGACTGGAATAATGGAATTTCTGGGACAGTTAAAAGACAAACATTTAAAAACCTATTGCAGGACAAATTTATGGTCCAGTTTATTGAGGCCCCAACTAGGAATGATGCTCTGTTGGACTTGGTAATCTCAAACCATGCAGAGCTTATTACTAATGTTCAGATAAAGGAAGACCTGGGTAGCAGTGATCATAACATGATTTCATTTAATATTAACTATGAGCAAGAAATACATACAGGAAAGATAAAAACACTTAATTTCAAGAGAGCAAATTTTCAAAGCATGAGGACTGCTCTCCAGGGCTTGGACTGGGAGGGAATATTGGCACAGATGAACACAGAACAGAAATGGGAATTCTTCAAAAAGACTCTTTGGAACCTCACTGCAAAGTATATTCCCATGGGCAATACGTTTAAAAGGCTAAAGATAAAACCTATGTGGCTCACGGTCAAAGTTAAAAAAGCTATAAACAATAAGAAAATAGCTTTTAAAAAATCTAAAAATGAAGGAACACTAGTGTCATTTAAATGTTACAAAGAATATAATAGAATATGTAAAAAGGAAACCAAGGATGCAAAAATTCAAAATGAACGACAGATTGCAAAAGATAGTAGGACAAACCCCAAAAAATGATTTAAATATATTAATAGTAAAAAGGTCAAGTCTGAGCATGTAGGCCCTTTACAAAATAATCTAGAGTGGGTGACTGAGGACATAGAGAAGGCAAATTTATTAAATGCTTTCTTCAGCTCTGTGTATACAATGGAGTATGGGGGAGCTCATGTCCATAATGGGGGTGGGAGTGACACAGCCCCAAATCCACAATGGCTCAAAAGTGATATGGTCCAGAAATATTTAGACAGAATAAACGTGGATAAAGCACCTGGACCAGATGGCATCCACCCACGGATCCTAAAAGAATTGAGCTCTGAAATTTCAAAGCCACTGTATCTAATATTTAGGGACTCATTAATGACAGGAATAGTACCACTAGATTGGCGTAGAGCCAATGTGGTGCCTATATTTAAAAAGGGAACAAAGTCTTTACCAAGTAACTATAGACCTGTTAGTTTAACTTCTATAGTTGGGAAGATACTGTAACGTTTAATAAAAGACCACATGGATGAGTTCTTGCTGGAAACAAGGGCCCAGATTCACAGAGCAATTACGCCTGTCTAACTGGTGTTAGACAGGAGTAATTTCAAATTTTGCGCGCCGTATCACTAGTTTGAATCCTCAAACCATGATACGGCGGCTTCGGGCTTCGATCCGAGAGGCTTACGTCCTCGTAAGCCTTCGGATCTACGCTGCGATATTTTTGCGGCCGCTGGGAGGAGTTCGTGACGTTTTCATGCGTCGGGATATGCAAATGACTTTTTACGGCGATCCACGAAGGTACGAGTGTCCCTCGCAATCGCCTACGTCATTTTTTGGCTACGTAATGTTAGAGGAGCTTTTTGCTGGTCTAACAGTGCGTAACCCATGTTAAGTATGGCCGTCGTTCCCGCGTCGATTTTAAAATATTTTTTTTTTTTAACGTAACTCGTTCGGGAATAGGAATGTACGTAAACGACGCTACTACGACGTGACGACGTGTTTACGCGCAATGCACGGCGGGAAATTAGCGAACGGAGCATGCGCAGTTCGATCGCCGCGGGAAACGCGCCTATTTTAAATGCTTCACGCCCCCTACTCGCGCAGATGGATTGCGACGGGAGAAATACACTACGCCGCCGTCGTTTACTGGACAAAATCTACCTGGATTCCACGTAGAGCCAGGTAAAATACGGCAGCGTAGTGTATTTCTGATACTCTACGAGAATCTAATTCTCTGTGAATCTGCCCCAAACTATTTAAGCAGCAGACAGCATGGATTCATGAAAGACAGAAGTTGTCAGACAAACCTGATTTCCTTTTATGAAGAGGTAAGAAAAAACCCTGGACAGAGGCGTGGCAGTGGACGTGGTATACTTGGATTTTGCAAAAGCGTTCGAAACAGTTCCCCACACACGGCTCATGTGTAAGGTAAGGTCTACAGGATTAGATATATCAGTTTGTAAATGGATAGAAAAGAGAGCTGTGATTAACTGGTTGCCGACCGCCCGCCGTCATATTACTGCGGGACGGTGGCACTGCTGGGCGAGAGCACGTAGCTCTACGTCCTATCTTTTTCGGCCACTAGGGGGCGCGCGCGCGCCGCCGGCGGACCCGCGCACGCCCCCCGCACGCCCCCGAGTCCCGCGTGCGTGCCCGGTGGGCGCGATCGCCGCCGGGCACGCGTGTTCGTTACAGAGCGGGGAACGGGAGGTATGTGTGTAAACACATTCCGCTCGTTCCTGTCAGCGGGGGAAACGCTGATCTTCTGTCCATACAATGTATGAACGGAAGATCAGCGATTCCCCCTAGTGAGTCAACCCCCCCATACAGTTAGAACACACCAGGAACATACTTAACCCCTTCCCCGCCCCCTAGTGTTAACCCCTTCACTGCCAATGGCATTTTTATAGTAATCCAATGCATTTTTATAGCATTGATCGCTATAAAAATGCCAATGGTCCCAAAAATGTGTCAAAAGTGTCCGATGTGTCCGCCATAATAACGCAGTACCGAAAAAAAACGCTGATCGCCGCCATTACTAGTAAAAAAAAAATATTAATAAAAATGCCATAAAACTACCCCCTTTTTTGTAAACGCTATACATTTTGCGCTAACCAATCAATAAACGCTTTTTTTTTTACGAAAAACATGTAGAAGAATACGTATAGGCCTAAACTGAGGAAAAAAAATGTTTTTTTATTCCTTTTTTGGGGATATTTATTATAGCAAAATGTAAAAAATATTGCATTTTTTTCAAAATAAAAACCGCAGAGATGATCAAATACCACCAAAAGAAAGCTCTATTTGTTGGAAAAAAAGGACCCAATCTTGTTTGGGAACCACGTCGCACGACTGCGCAATTGTCAGTTAAAGCGACGCAGTGCCGAATCACAAAAAGTGCTCTGGTCTTTGGACAGCAATATGGTCCGGGGCTAAAGTGGTTAATGATTCTTACTCTGAATGGTCCAAGGTTATCAGCGGTGTACCCCAAGGTTCAGTTTTGGGTCCCTTACTTTTCAATATATTTATAAATGATATTGGGTCTGAGATCAAAAGTAACATTTCTGTTTTTGCAGATGACACCAAGCTATGCAGTGGAATAACGTCCTTGCAGGATGTCTCCAATTTACAAGCCGACCTCAATGCTCTGTCTAAGTGGGCGAATATGTGGCAGATGAGGTTTAATGTTGATAAATGTAAAGTTATGCACTTGGGGGCTAAGAATATGCATGCATCATACATGCTAGGGGGAGTTCAACTGGGGGGATCTGTAGTGGAGAAGGATCTGGGGGTTTTAGTTGATCATAAGCTCAATAATGGCATGCAATGCCAAGCTGCGGTTTCCAAAGCGAGCAAAGTCCTTTCTTGTATTAAGAGAGGTATGGACTCCAGAGATAGAGATATAATTTTGCCCCTGTACAAATCATTAGTAAGACCTCATCTGGAATATGCAGTCCAGTTTTGGGCACCAGTTCTCAAAAAGGATATCGGAGAACTGGAGAAAGTGCAGAGAAGGGCAACTAAACTGATAAGAGGCATGGAGGAGCTCAGCTATGAGGAAAGATTAGAACAACTAAACTGAGAAGAGGAGAATAAGGGGGGATATGATCAACATGTACAAATATATAAGAGGTCCATATAGTGAACTTGGTGTTGAGTTATTCACTTTAAGGTCAACGCTGAGGACAAGGGGGCACTCTTTACGTCTGGAGGAAAAGAGATTTCACCTCCAAATACGGAAAGGTTTCTTCACAGTAAGAGCTGTGAACATGTGGAACAGACTCCCTCCAGAGGTGGTTTTGGCCAGCTCAGAAGATTGCTTTAAGAAGGGCCTGGATTCTTTCCTAAATGCACATTATATAACTGAGTACTAAGTTCTGTAGGTAAAGTTGATCCGATTGCCTCTCGGGGGATCAGGAAGGAATTTTTTCCCCTCCGGTAGCAAATTGGATCATGCTCTGCTGGGGTTTTTTGCCTTCCTCTGGATCAACTGTGGGTATGGAGTTGGGTGTATGGGATGTACTGTGTTTTATTTTGTTTGTTTATTTTTTTTTTTATGGTTGAACTGGATGGACTTGTGTCTTTTTTCAACCTGACTAACTATGTAACTATGTAATGCTGCAATAACACTTATACCCAAGTTTTGGATACAACATACCATCCCATTACTATACGACACTGGTTGCAAGTAGTAGATCATATTTACTGTATGGAAGACCTGATGTGTGAACTTAGAGACCAAACCTCCACCTCCAATAAAATATGGGCATTTTGGTTCGCCTTTAGGTTCTCCGCTACCTTTGCGCAAATTTTGTCTAATCCTGATTGAAAATATGCAACACATCATACATGTTCAATGGTAAAGCTAATGCTACATAATTGTGAGACAACTTCCCCTCCCTTCCAATTCCCCTAAGTCTTAAACCCTGTACACACAGGCCATAATCTCGTCAGGAAAAAAAATGTGTTTTTCCTGACTAGATTCTTGGCAAGAATCTCTTGCCGCCCGAGTGTACAGACTCTCCTTTCAAAAGAACCACGGTTCTCTTGAAAGGCAAGAACGCGGTGATGTCATTGCGTACGACGAGCATGTGCTCGTCACATTTAATGCCGTCGCCGCCATCTTGCTGCACCATACCTATGCCTAGGAAGCTACCGCGCATGCATCAAAGTTATTTTGAGCATGCGCAGGTTTCCACGGCGACCAGGTAAATATACACACTCTCGGGTTTCTCGGCAAGAAAACTGCAGAGAATCTCACGACGAGAAAATAGAGAACATGTTCACTATTTTTCTCGTCTAGATTCTGGGCAGTTTTCTTGTCAGGAAACCTGAAAGCCTCGTACACTCGCTCGGTATACTCGGCAAGAAAGATCTGCCAGCAGTTTTCTTGCTGGTCCTTGCAGAGTAAACCGAGTGTATGTACAAGGCTTAACCCCCCCCCTGGCGGTATTCCCGAGTCTGGCTCGGGGTAAGCATTCAATACCAAAAGCGGTATCCCTGAGCCAGACTCGGAATCGCCTCGCAGCATCCACAGGCACAAGTTACTTACCTTGTCCCTGGATCCTGCGATGCCTCCCCGCTGTGTGAACGAGCGGCGTCCTCGCTCGATTCACACAGTGCCTGTGTGCCGCCGATCTCCGTTCCCTGCGACGTTACGACACACAGGGGTGGAGAACGGCGCCAGATTACAGATTACAGTACTGTATGTAAAAAATACACACCCCCTTTGTCCCTAGTGGTCTGCTCAGTGTTCTGCATGTACTTTTGTATAATAAAAACTGTTCTTTCTGCCTGCAAAGTGTAGATTGTTCATAGCAACCAAAAGTGTCCCTTTATGTCAAAAGTGATTTTAGAGCAGCTAGAAAACAGCGATAATAAATTATAAAGCAAAAAAGACCGCGCTATAAAACCCCTCCCCCCAAGAACAACAGGCTGCAGCAAGCATGTGATAAACAAAATAGACAATGGAATATAAAAAGCCGCGCCACATAAATGATCATCAGAAATTATTACACCAGTATCAGTGGTAATATAACATTATGCCACTAGAGTCCATTGAAGTCCATAGGGATTGTAGAAAATAGTTCCCAAAGGAGATCCTCTGTCTAGTGTCACCAAATGAACAAACTCCAAGGGTGCATCCACCACCAAGTGAATGAGCAGCTTACCAGAGGTCAAACATAAACCAGCGTCTGACTATAACCCAGTCACGGCCTTTGATATCCCTGTGGTTCCCAGGATCTTCCAGAGTTAGTTTTGAACGGGACGAAACACCTCTTAAACTCAGGATAAAGAAAAGGCGCACATAGCATAATTCCGTTGGCGAAATTTTAATAAGATAATAAAAAATGTACTTACACAGCACACATAATAAACAAGCATAAAAACAAATGTTGCCGGCCGGCATGTAGGAGCCCTCCTCCTCAACGTGGGGATCTCCTTTGGGAACTATTTTCTACAATCACTATGGACTTCAATGGACTCTAGTGGCATAATGTTATATTACCACTGATACTGGTGTAATAATTTCTGATGATCATTTATGTGGCGCGGCTTTTTATATTCCATTGATAATAAATTATAATCACTTGCAGAATTGAGCGATAGTGATTTGTGGGGAAATTTGTCATAATAGAATAAAAGTAACGACAGCGACAATTCTGCAACTGAGCAAATTTCAGTGTTTTTGATTTGATTACATTATTGAATCATTTTTATTATAATTACATTATTATTTGTTATAATTATTTATAGTTATTTATTATATTATAATTTATGATTTTGTTTTTCAAACTGTATCATACCCGAGATGTCTACTAGACTCTTGTTTGGACAGATTTAAGTGAGTTATTCCTAAGGATTACAGGCCTACAATGTAAAACGCCAAATTTTCATGCAAAATAATGGTACCGCTTTTAGCACCTAAAACCAGAAAGAATCATACCGCCAGGGAGGTTAAACCCCATCCCATTCCTATCTACCCTTTTTCCCCTCTCTTCTTTCCCACTTCTTCTGTCTCAACATCTCTCATTTTGTTAATGGTATGTAAGAATGCCAGTTTGGACTAGTTAAAGGTTTATGCCATGTACACCTGTTCCTATTATTAGATATATTATACTGTGGAATACATGTTTCATTGGTGTATTGCTACTAATATTCTTTTTCAATAAAAACATATTGAACAAAAAAATAATAATGATGAAATGTAATGAATAATAATATGATACATTCATAATGTACATATTCCGTAAATAGAAGAAAACGTGATTAAAAGTTCATCTAGTCAAAGAATAGGTTTATTTTTAAATTGTTAAGGTTATTGGATTTTGATTAGCACGTTTTAATCAGCAGTACTTCCACAATAGTCTTTACAACACTCCTATTGTGTGTAAGTAGCTGAATTCATTTTCTGTCAGTTTGTAAAATAATTGCTGGGCCTTGGGTGAAGACACTAGATACAATTGCACATGTTGTCGTGTGTGTTTTAGTTCAAGACAAAACCTAGGCACCGCATTTGTTTCAAAGAAGTATAGTTCAAACAGTTAATAATGCCTGGTATTGATACATTGATTCTACACAACTAAGTCATTAAAACAGATAATCTCCCAAAAATTCCTCACATATGTCAGCCATATGTGAAGTTTAAAGCTTTATGACTATAATAAGCAGTGTAGAACCTTACAGATTAATAGTACTTAATGGCATACTTAACAGTACGTAACAGCAAAGTCACCTGCAGGCAACTATTGGTCTTTGCTTAGATAGAATCCAGTGGCGTTGACACCATCAACCATTACATGCCAGTGATGTCTGAGAAAAATGTCTCTGCTTGTTTATTGTAGATTCTGAGCTAACCTTCCTTATCCTTCAGAATGAAATACTTAGTAGCACATTCCAAAGGGGCCATAACTCTACATTTATGTAGACTAAAGCTAATAAAGGAGCCTCTCCACCACCTGTGTCAGCTGTGCTATACTGTATACTCCCCGATATGGCATGGAGTACTGCCTTCAAGAACTGCATTTCAGAAACTCATCCATGAATGGACAGGCTGGCATTATCCAGCATTGCGATCAGCCCCAATCAGCAGCAGCCTGTCAAAGACTTTAGTCTGGATGCTGCACCTGTTCCCCCTAGGCACACTAAAGCGCCGGTAGGGAGGTACTTCAGTTGAATGCCCCAGCATGCAAGGGGCCTTTGGGGTGGAAATGGAGTTGGGAAATGTCTGGGGAAAAATATTTATCAGCTAGGAGGAGGAATTTAATGGCCCCTCTGCTCCAGCACTGCAGAGACTCTTGTCAGTGGCATGCACAGAGGCAGCGACTGAAGTTGGCTGCAGCAGCACACAGCACCAGTGCCCACCATCCTCCTGCAGTTTCAGCTGGTGTCCCCACCTACTCTGTTTTTTCTGCAGGTTCAGTCCAGTATCCCTGTACACTCACCCCCTCTCTAGCAGTAATGAGGCTCCACCTCTGGGTTCTGCAGCAATTTTAACCAAAGATTAGAGTGTACAGTGCACTGAGCATGATACGGTAAACTCAGGAAGCAAAGCAGATTGGGACTCAGAGACAGAGCAGCCTTTCTGCCCTCCTCATGGAACAGCTGACTAAAAGGCTGCCGACAGCAGGACTGGTCAATGCACCTGTGCCTTCCACTTTCACAAAAAGATGGATCCTCAGGCATAGAGACTAAATGCCCAGAGTACACAAGGCTTTAGGAGGCATTACACTGCAGTAAATTCTGAATGCTGTAATTTTTCCTAATGCAGTAGAAACTGCGATTGTACCACAACATACTAATTCATTAATGTTTCAGAATGAGGTGTCTCACAGACATGTCTAAACTTGCAGTGGAGTTCCACCCAAAAATAAATAAATTCATTAATGTGCGTGAAATAATATAGAAAAAATATTTGGAGAATTTTTTTTTTTACTTACCTCTTTTTGCCGGTTGCTATGCAGTTTATTGAAATCTTCCTCCTTCATCACCTTGGCTCCTGACGTCACTTCCCTCTGCGCCTCCGCTCGCTACTGCTCCTGGGAGATGTGTGTCAACATTTCCGTGGAGTCAGTGGGCAGCGCCGAGAGCTGCGTTGCCATCATAACGGGGCAGGCACTTCCGACGCCCGTTGCGATGGCAACCTGAGTAGTTGACGGCGCTGCGATGACAGAATGCGCATGCACGAGATCGGAGAGAGAAGTGTGCGCAGCTTATTGCATTAGGGTGTTCACTTCAAAGCCCAAACACACAGTATCGATCACTCATTGTTTTCATTCAGAAAGGGAAGGGGCTAATAAATTACTTATTTACATGTCCCTTCCCCCACTCATCCTGAAACATCCCCTCTGCTCACAGCAACAACCGGTGGGAGAGAAGAAGAGGAAAGCCAGCAGCGCTGCAGGTGATAGGGGGAAGCCAGGGCAGTAAAGGGAGTCTGTGCTGCATGGGGTGATTAGGGTGTGCCCAGGATCACCTGGCACACCCTGTGCGCATGCCTATGACAGATGGTGCAAGCTGGTCCTGCAGCAGCACCGTATCCCGGAACAAGATGTTTGAGGGCTTCACATGCCCACAAGCAAAATGAAATTGACCAAAACACTGTTATCAAAGTTCTTTTTACAGATGAACCCAGACATCGTGGGACAAATTTTACGGAAGACGTAAGTGTTACATTGCCATTTAAAATGCTTGTGAAAGGTTAAAAAAATATATATACTGTATATATTGATTGTAGTTGGAACTCCGCTTTAAAGAACCATTTTGAAAAAATAAAACAGAATATGGTCAGAGAACTAAAACCTTGTGTAAGCTGACCATAAAAAAAACCTTCATTAAAATGACCAGAAACTACAACTAGCAGCTGTTACATACAGTAGAAAAACTTTAATACACAACACAATATACAGCGGTCATGTTATGGTGCCCCATATACTGTTGGTCGGGGGGGGGGGGCAAATACTTTAGATGTGTGATCAGTTGGATGAAAAACTGTTTGGCCTTAGTGATAAGTGGTGGAAAAATGCCCACTATTGTTATCTGTAGGACAAAAAAATGATTCGTGTTCATTGGGGTGAAATGTGAGACACTGGTGCTCAGCAAGCAGCAAGGGGAGGGCAGAGGAGTGGACAGGGAGGTGGTTGAGGAAGAGGAAGTACTGGGGTGGATGGCTGTCAGCAGTGTAGCACCGGGTTACTTCCAAGTACCGGTGCTATTGAAATTTAGAGTATAATCAGAGTGTAAGTGACTCTGATTCCAATTGCAATCATTTAATTAGGGTCTCTGTTTCAGCTTGGCTGTGCTGTGGGCTCATTCTGTTGTGCTGGGGTGTTTTCCCACCCCGGTGCGGTAGGTGGCAGCAGTGGAGTTGAGATTTGGGTGTCCTTTCCCAGCGGCCAATCAGGAGGCTTGGGCCTCGCTGGGCATGCTGGGAGAAGGTACTTATGGAACAGACGCCATGTTGGCAGGGTTCTTCTTCCAGTGTGGCACCCACCTAGGGTGGCCACATCACGGCGCTCCGGCGTTATGGCCTACCTGGCCGGAGCGTGCGTACTACGCGGTGTTCCTGGTTTCAGGCCTAAGTTGGTCCGGAGCATTCAAGCAGGACGGGGATCCAGTAGTCGACTGGGTTCCCACTTTTGAAGATCCCAAGCAAGTGTAGCTGTTCGGTGGGGAATCTATCTGAGGAACGCCAATGAGAGGCTGGCGGTCCAATAGGATTCTGACTAACCACCGGTAATCAAGGTAACCGGACACTGAAGGATTGCCTCCTCTTTCAGTCGGTACCTGGGCGACATTAAGAAGAAGATCCAGGCGTAACTTTACTGAGGAGGGTTACCTGCGTATCTGCAATAAGAGAGGGCCTGTGGCAGAGGCGTCTGCCTGACATTCATTCGGGAGGGTCTGTGGCAGAGAATTTGTCCTGAAAAGTTTCAAGTGTTACTTCAGCTGCTAGGTCAGTGAGAGAGGCCTATCTGGGTACGCTAATCCCACTCAAGAAGGAGTGGTAAGAAAGTGTTAAGCATAGGAGCAGGACTGCTCCAAATACTACGCCTGAATCTGCTGTTCTCCTTTCCATCTCTATCCCTCTCATCACCTGTTCACTGTTTTTACCCGGCTGGGTAATAAAGAGCACATAAAAAGACATTTCTTTGCGGACATTCCTTTACTACTGCTGTATGCATCATTCACCCCTAGACATTCTGAAAGAGCCATGAGGTAAATCTGCCATCCCATCAATTCTCAGCAGCTCCTTCGGGGGTACTGCTACAGCAGCATAGACAGTGGGGTAGCAGGGTGGACAGGGGTAGTCAGATGAACATGGTGGCAGTCGGGTGCACAGTAAGGCAGTAGGATAGACTGGGGGGTAGTAGGGGGCACAGGGTGTAGTCAGGTGCATAGATGGGTGGACAGGAGTCAGTGGGGTGGAAGGAGGGGCAGTGAAGTGGACAGATTGGCAGAGAAGTAGACTGGGGGCAGTGCATTGGACAGGGGACAGCAGAATGGACTGGGGTCTGTGAGATAGACTGAGAGGCAATAGGGTGGACTGGGAGGCAATGGGATAGACTGGGGGGCAGTGAGGTGGACTAAGGGCAGTTGGATGGAATAGGTGCAGTGGGGTGGATCTGGGCGAATTTCAGTGGGCTAGGGGACAGTGGGTGGACAGGGTGTAGTCAGGTGCACAGGTGGGTGGACAGGGGCAGTGGGCTGGATGCATGGGCAGTGGAATGGACTGTGGGCAGTGGGGTGCACAGGGGGACATTGGGGTGAACAGGTGCTATTCAGGTGCTCAGGTGGGTGGACAGATTGCAGTTAGGTGGACAGGGAGCAGCAGGATGGACTGTGGGGGCAGTGGGGGGTGACTGGGGGACAGTGGGATGGACTGAGGAGCAGTGGGGTGGACTGAGGGGCAGTGGGCTGGACTGGGGGCAGTGAGATGGACTGGGGGGGTGGAGTGAACAGTGGGATTGACTGAGGGGCAGTGGGGTGGACTGGGGGCCAGTAGGGGTGGCAAGGGAAAGTAGTATAGACTGGGGGCAGTGGGGTGCAGTGGTGGGCAGTGGGCTGAACTGGGGGGCCAGTGGAGTGGACGGGGGGAAGTAGTCAGTTGGACAGTGGGGTGTACATTGAGGAGACAGTGGCGATCAGTGATGGACTATATACCTGTCTCCTGCTGTCACATTCTGTAGGCTGTGGGTTCCCCCTACTGACGCTGCTATGACTGGGCTTCTCCTACGTGTTACAAGCAATAAGTAATCAGCTGTACTTGCTGCTCCTTCTGCTGAGTGCATTTCAGCACATGAGACACACAGACAGGGACAGACAAACACTCAGGGAGAACAAGAGTCCTTTAGCTGTTGGTTGTCTGTCCTGAGAGGTGCCTGCCATTTTTGGTCACTAAATGCTAATAAATGTAAACTCTAAATATCAGTCAAGAAGGACAGAAGTCAGTAGAGAAACAGAGAAGTGCGAGCAGTGTCTGGAAAGGGGACAGATATAAGGGGCAGAGACTTTGGTGGCAGGCACTGGGAATATTTCTACTTCACTGGCAAGCATGCTGTCTGAATAATGTGTCTGGGTTATAGGTGGACTGAAAGCTGGACACAGGATTCAAAACCCAGACTGAGTGAATCCCGCTACTGTAGCATCCTATGCGAACTCCTGTTCCCCCCTTTGTTTACAAAAAGCAGCGCATGTTATCCTGTAAACTGCTCAATGCACACTACAAAGCCCATAGTCTCTAGTCTTCAAATACTTAAAGTGATATTAAAGGTTTGATTATTATTTTTTTTTAAATAACAAACATGTCATACTTACCTCCACTGTGCAGTTTGTTTTGCACAGAGTGGCCCGATCGTCCTCTTCTGGGATCCAACGGTGGCTCTCGCGGCTCCTCCCTGCAAGAGCTTACCCCCTCTGGGAATCTCTCTCCCGAGGGGTTAGCTTTTGTGCGCTCTCCTGTGTGATACAGTCGGCGGCCATAGCCGCCGAGTGTATGACTCGGCC
Organism: Rana kukunoris; assembly: GCA_029574335.1. Taxonomy (NCBI): domain Eukaryota; kingdom Metazoa; phylum Chordata; class Amphibia; order Anura; family Ranidae; genus Rana; species Rana kukunoris. Next base: position 198,650,137 of record CM056051.1, read on the forward strand.
CCACCCCCGATAAGATGCGTCATTGTTTTTTTATTGACAGCAGCACAAGCCAATGGCTGCGCTGCTATCAATTTATCCAATGAAGAGACGAGCCGAGAAGCCTGGGCAACAATCGACATGGGAATTTCCAGGGCTCAGGTAAGTAAAACCGGGGGACTGGGGGGCCTGTAATTGTCGGATGTTGTTTCACCTTAATGCATTGAAATGTGTTAAGGTGAAAAAACATGAGCCTTTACAACCCCTTTAAATCAATTATTTACTGCATCAATGAGATGAAGGATCATTATGATATAATTCATTTATAATATAACCTTCATCCTAGGAGGGCTTCTTATAGGCGTCATTATGCCTTAATCTATGGCTTCATCCAGGGCCGATCCTAGGGTCACAGACGCCTGGGTGCAGAAATATTTCTGGCGCCCCCACATGGGCGTGGTCATTTTACCAACTCCTCCCCTTTACAATTGTTTCTATGGCAACAACTCAAACACAGAGATGCTCCCCTAACACAGACAAAGAGAACACATTAGGCACGGACCACCTCCCCCCCAGCGACATCACTGCATGGCTGGTCTCTCTCCACACAGAGACAGCTGCTGCTTCGCTCTCCTCCTCTGACAGAAGGAGGGAGGAGGGACAGGCTTGGGCAGGAAACACAGTGGTGGTGGCGGGGACCAGAGAAGAGAGCTGCCTCTGGACATTGACAAGGAGAGGAGGATGGAGGGGAGCACCCTGGTGCTTCAGTGCCCCCACCTTTGTGGCGCCTGGGTGCACTGCACCCCACGCACCTGCCTAGGATCAGCCCTTTCTTCACCAATTGGTCTTATCCAGTTACCTCTTTGATTTCAGAGCCCAATTTGTTATTAGATTAAATAATTAATCAGTATTCAAGTAATATTGAGACTTGTATTTTGGCAAGCAGGCCCATATATATTTGAGATTGATTATAATATTGCTTTTGTACATGCTTTTTATCTTTTGAATTTATATTGTCTTTACTGTTATTAATTGTGTATCTACAATATATTGTTTTTAATTCTAAGTGATCATATACGCAGCTCTTGATTAAATGTCTCCTGAGGAAGCCATTGTATGGCGAAAACATGTTGAGAATCGGAATCTACTGCACCCTTTTCATCTACCGTATAGATATGTAGGATATATATGATGACAATGTTTTAAATATGCCCATAGTGGTTCTCCTTAACCTTAACATATATACAGATTTTCACCTGATTTTTATTTTCCTTTCAATTTGATCTTGTCAAATTCTTCACTTGGCTTAAAAATTAAAAAAATTCTCATTACAGCTTGCCACTTTATACTTGCTCTTTTGTATGTTGTTTTTGAAAGAGAGAAAAAATGCAGCTTCTAGCAAAATTCTCTAAAATGTACAAGAAACTAATTTTCCAGTCTTGGTATTTCACATCAGGGATAAAAGCAAAGGAAAGGTTCTACAAGGAAGATTTGAAAGGCATCTAATAAAAAGGAAAAACTGCAAGTAAAGGAAGTTTGATATTGCTTTTTTTACTGGTTGATCTATTATTAGAATAAATAATAAGCTATTAATATAGTTATACATTATATGCAAAACACATAATTAAAGTTATTCATACTGAAAACTGTCATTTTATACTATAGCCTTTACATAACAGTTTGACAGTGTATGCACCAGGCACGATATACAGAGAGAGCCTCAGGAAATGTAGTGGAAGAAATGTGAAAGGAAACTTGTTTTGACAGAAATATGTAAACTTACATTGCTTATCTGTGCTTCTAAAAATGCTAGTTTCTTGGCTGTCAGTGTTTTTCTCTTCTGTCTTGATGAGGATGAATTGCTGTTCCATCACTGTTTTACCTATGTGAGCTATTTTTGCAAGAACAGTGCTGGCCTGCTACAATCTTTTATTGCTTCATTGTTTTACTGGCACAATTTCCAGTCCAAGAAGCTGCACTGAAGCTACCAATGCTAAATGCTCTGATGCTCTATGTAAACACAGAGGGGTTGATTTACTAAAGGCAAATAGGCTGGTCGCTTTGCAATTAATTTACGGTTACCTTGGTAAATGTGGTGAAAATCCCCTTTTATCAAGAATACTCGGTGATCTGCAAGAAAAATAAAAAAAGCTGAATTTTTGCTTGCACATGATTGGATGAAAAAAAATCTGCATAGCTTCACCTCCTTCACTAAGCTAAATTCCCTTGTAAAGTTAACAACCTTTGGTAAATCAAACCCAAAATGTCACTTTTAAAAGAATGCATCTTACTGCTTCCATAACAACAAGTTCAGGTTTAGGGAATCCCACAAAGCATGTGTTTTTTTTTATTATTATTTTTATTGAAAAAGGTACATGACAATGTCAGTAATCAAATGCGCTCTACATGAGCGTACAAAACAGTACGCAACATCTTACAGTGCAAAAATTTCTATGTGTTTACAAGTACATTGCATTTCTCAGCATTTTGATCCTGTTATAGAAAACACCAAAGAAACACAAAAGTATTATTAGCTATTTCTCAAATCTTTTAGTGATATTGTTACATGTTAGTTACAGTAAGGGCAGAAGAACACCAAGCATCCCACACTTTATTATACTTAGTTGGACAACCCCTGTGTTCAAAAATGAGTTTTTCATAGGGTAATATCTGAAGCTATTTATGTATGGATGGAGGTGATGGCTGGATCCTCTTAAGTGCTACAGCTTTAGGGGCTATAAATAATGTCTCCAGTAGCATGGTCCTATTATGTCTTGGCCCTTGCTCCTCATCGAGGACCCCCAGCAGACACACCAGTGGGGAACATGGAAGAGGAATGGATAAGACTGCAGACAATGTCTTCGTCACCTGTTACCAGTATCTCGCTATAATTGGACAGAGCCACATAACATGTGCGAAATCCGCATGCGGGCAGGTACACCTAGTGCAGGCAGAGGTAGGTATAAAGTTCATTGCGTGCAGTCTGACCAGGGTCAAGTTTGTTTGATGTAGCATATAAAGGTTGATTAATTTATTGTTGATAGCCAAATAAATGGGTGGAGCATGCCTCCTCTCAAACCTCATCAGATAAATCTGGGACAAGTTGTGGAACACCACTAGTCGTGGCAGAGAGTAAATGTAGATACAGATTTGAGATAAGTCCCCTAGGATCCTGAGATCTAAGTACTCCTATTAGAAGGGTATTCAGAAAAGAGTCCCAAATTGAGTATGTAGCACATGTCTAAATTGTAGATAAAGTAATACCTTGGGTTGCGAGTAACGCGGTTAAAGCAAAGGTCCGCCCCAAAAAATGTTTTTAATTAAAAGCCAATAGCTAAACATACTGCAGCTGCTGGCTTTTAATAATAGGACACTTACCTGTCCTGGAGTCCAGCGATTTCCATCAGCTGTCGGGTGCTGCCGTCGCCATTGCGGGTAAGGGAACCTGGCAGTGTAGCCTTTCGGTTTCATGCCGGGAACCCTACTGCTTGTCTCTCCTACTGGCCTGGCGACAGGGGGAGGAGGAGGGGGGAGGAAAAGGGAGCCCGTGGTGAGCTATTACTTTAAAAAAAATCCTGACTCTGCGGTGCCGTGTTTGGCCAGAGGTGTGGGGGCGCCGGTGACCCTCGGAGCCGCTTGGATGCACTCGGAAACTGCATGTTTCCGAGCCACGTTGAGGGTTTCCAAGTGCATCCAAACGGCTCTGAGCGGTCTCTGAGTATTTTTGAGTCTCTTTCGTGCCCCCACCTTTGGTCACATATGGTACTGCATACAATAGAAGTCAATGTGGAACTAATTATCTTTATTCCCATTGACTTCTATGGGGAAACTCTCTTTGATATGCGAGTGCTTTGGATTAGAAGCATTCTCCTGGAATGGAAAATGCTCTTAATACAAGGTTCCACTGTATGTATAAAAGGTAGATTGGGGCAACTCATATTTACTTTTCAATCCCTCAAAAGAAGACAATACATTTCCATCATATATGTTGTCCAGAGAAACCATTCCCCTACGTTCTCAGAATCCAGAGTCTACAAATTGCTTTAAATGGGGAAACATTGGATTGTGCCATAAGTACCCCAAAATGTTTTAATTTACTTGGTCTCCCTCCACACCGTGCTGGCCAATGTCAGTATTGGTATATGCCTTTCCCCCAATGCGGCCATAGGTGCCCCAAGTGCTATCAACAGATGTTTGATTAAAAGGACATAGGCTAGATATGACCCAACTACCGCCGGCGTAGTTCCCAGCCAGTATGTCAGGTGGCATAACTGCCCAGCCGTATAGTAATAATCTAAGTTAGGCAATGCCATGCCAGTGTGAGCCTTAGGGAGATGCAGAGTGCAGAATATAAGTTTTACGCCTATGATTAGCCCAAATAAAGGAGATTAGTAGCGTGGTAAGGGTTTCAAAAATGATTTTGGTACTGAGGTAGGCATGTGAAAAGTCACGTACAGACACTTGGGCAGAAGGGTCATCTTTATGAGATTAAACCTGCCTGCCACTGACAGGGGGAGGTTAGCCCAGACAGTAAGTTTAGCTTTAATCATGGTAACCATAGGGTCCAGATTCCCCTGGGAAGCCTCTAAAGGAGACAGGGTAATAATTATTCCCAAATATTTAAATAAAGTCACTACTTTAAGAGGGCATGGAGTATCTGAACTGTGTATTTTTAATGTTGCTCTTTAAGTCACATTAAAAGACCCTCTCCTAGCTGAATAATGCTTTTTAAACTTTTTTTTTTTGCATTGGTATATTTCCCCCATGGCAGTGCACAGCTACCTACCCATGCCCTTTTTTAACAAAAGCTTGCATACTGGCGTTTGTCTCTTATTGACTTCAATAGGTTTCGGTGCTCAATGTTAGCAGATTGTTTTCCTGGGTTTAATGTCTTGCAAGCCAAAGTTTGCGTTGTTCACTCATCTCTATTATTACAGAACTCCTTGACTGTGTTGGAGATGACTATGCCACTAATATACAAGAACAGAATATTTTATTCTGTAAGCTTTTGGTACTTCTATATTTCCTGGGCTTTGCAAACTTTCCAGTTACTTTACAGCTCTCGCCTGTCGTTAACACACTTTCCCCAGGATCCTGAAGCAGGTGGAGGGTTTAAGGCCTCGTACACACAGGAAGGCTGATTTTACAGGCATTTGATTTTTTTTTCCTGCCTCTAAATGTGAAAAAATAAAGTGCAGCGCCAAACAATATGAAGCACTAACCATATGCAGGTAAGGTTATGAGGATAGAAAAGTTTATGCAATGAATCCAACCCACACTTATCATGTGGGGTTGCAAAAACTAATAAGGAAGTGTAAGGAAATGAATATCATGAAAACACAGTGAAACGTGCATATAGAATGTCCATCCAAATGTAATCAAGCCATCAGAGCATGTATGAGAGATACAGTATGTCTGTTTTCTTCCCAATATCACCGTATCTGGAATCCCATACAAAGGTTATCACCATCAATAAGGTAAGAAAAGATTGAATACTTTTACCGGATGTGATGAACCCAGGAACACCGTACGGTGATGGGTCAGATGCACTTAATCAACCCAGTGCATGGGGAACAGCTCCTCTCAATACCTCTGTACTGTGGTTCTCCACGGCAGTAGAATCCAAGCTGACACAGATCCTGGACGTGGAAGTGATGTAGCGCGGTTTCCTTGGTGGACATGGGATGGACTCACCATATACAAAAGAAAAACAAAAGAGGACGCCTCCTCATAGTGTAAAAAATAGTAAAAAATGTATTGTTCAAACAGGTGATCAACCAAACATGAACACACTCGATAAAAATGCCTAAAAACACATTAAAAAGGAAAAAAGCACAAATGAAAAATTAGAAAATAAAATTAGAAATCCCTGTATAAGAAAAAAGTAGCACAGTGTAGGAATGGCTGGGGCCAATGTATGCGCCTACACTGTGCTACTTTTTTTTTTTACCATTTTACACCAGGGTCCACAGCATTCCCCCTTAAAAAAAATTTTGTGGCGTAGCTAAAGTGTTCGGGTGGAAACCCTAAGTGTGATCCAAGCATGTATCATGCTTCAGGGGAAAGAGAGATTTAGATGCGTGTCTGAATCTACCCTTATGTCAGTTACCCCCCATTCCATCCAAGGTTTTTCCGACGGAAAATCCGATCATGTGTACATGGCATTAGGGAATGATTTCCTGGCTCTATCCTTAGGTCCAGTGCTGGGACAAGGCCATTTGGTGCCCAGGGCGAAGATGTCAAACTGCGCCCCCCCGTTTTTTAAGAAAGAAATAATGTTTCAAAACAAGAATATGTGAGGAGGGGATGACTGCATGCAGGAGGTGAAGATGGTATAAAGGCAGTTGTGGGGGGATGTCTTTTAGTTGGGGAGATATTTATTTTAGGCTACTATCACACTGAGGTGCTGGCTGCTTTAGTGGTAAATCGTCGCTAGTTTTAGCTGTGCTTTTTGACCACTACCGGGGTGCTTTTAACCACCACCAGCATCTGGAAAAGCGCTTTGCAGGTGCTTACTGCTTAGGCAGTGCTGGCTATTGATTACAATGGCAGGGGCATTTTGGGAGCGGTGTATTCACCGTTCCTAAACCACCTTGAAGATGCTGCTTGCAGGACTTTTTTCCTGTCCTGCAAACGTACTGCACCAGTGTGAAAGCACTCAGGCTTTCACACTGGGGCTGCAGAAGAGGCAGTTTACAGGTGCTTTTCAGGCTCTATTTTTAGCGCAAAAACGTCTGTAAAATGCCTCAGCCTGAAAGTGGTCTAAGTGGCAGTGTCTGAGGGGTGAATAGGGAGGGGTGATGGGAAGGTAGGGAATGCATTTGGACTGTTTTGCTCTCGCTGGTAATCATGCTGGAAGCATAAATGCAAACATTTATGTACTGAGAATGTGCGCCTTTTACGTTAAAGGGCGCACATTCTCAGTACAGAAAGAAATGTTTGCATTTATATATGCATACAGGCAGCAGAAAGTGACTAGGGACTAATATTTAATTTATATAGTGTTTAGATGGGTGATAGGTGGTGAGTTTTGGGTTGTACTGATTTTTGGATAACACAGGGTTAAATAGGATGGTCATCAGGTCATAAATTAACTTCACTTCACTTCACATTAACTGGACACAGCAATTGGGGTTTGTTTTTATAGAGAGGGCTGCAAGTCAATTTGGGAAATGTCTGTCAGCTCTGGGGGGTTGCTGCTAGCTCTAATCTCCACCCATCCCCTTGTCACCTAGGAAAATAACTCTTTACTGCAAGACAAACCCTCCTAGCAGAAACTTTGCAGCTTATCTCCCCAGCCTTCCCCCACAACAGCACAGCTCACCTTCCTGCCGTGTGCTCTGCCTCGAGTCCCGAGTCTCCCAGTTTCCACATCTGTGAGCTTTCAGCTAGAGCCAGGCTCCTCGGCTCCTCTAGGTCACAGCTCCCTGCGCTCCTCTGAGTCCTCCCACCTCGCCTCCGGCAGTGAGTGACATCACCACGCTGGCAGATACTAAAAGACTCCTCCGTAGGGGAGTAAACAGTGAAACTGTCAGGGAAGTAAGGTGACTGATGCAGGAGTGCACTCTGCCCTGACAATTTGAACTTTGCTGCTGCGCTGGCTATGACACAGGTGTAATTGTACACACTGGCGGCCGTGGCAGAAATTCACCTGCAGGCTGCGCCCCCCCTCAGCATAGCAAATGGTAGCGCCATGGGCACGTGCCCTGTCAGCCCCTGCCTTGTACCGGCCCTGCTTAGGTCCCATTCATATCTGAGTGTTTTGTGGATCAAAGCTCGAATTTTCAAAGAGCTCCATAAATCTAATGGTTTTTATTTGTGCCTGTTCGTGGTTGTAGTGTCACTTGAAGCTTGGAGCTCGAAAAAAAGTACTTAAGCTTCTTCTGAGCTACAAGATTCAAGCATTTTTACCCCAATAGACGTAAATGGGAATGCCCAGAAAAGCATGTGAACATATGCTTATTGTGGGTTTTTTCCCCAAGTTACCAGCTTTGCATTGGCTAAAAATAATGAAAATTAAAAACGCCTGTACAAAAGCGAAAAAAAATAAATAAAATAAGCTTATGAAAATAACCAGATTCAGAAAAAGCTAAGAGAAAGCTTATAAAAATAACCATATGCTCAACTCAAGTGTGTAATGCAAGTACTGTATTTTCTCATAGATTTATTATTAAACAAATATATATATATATATATATATATATATATATATATATATACATATTTACTATATATACAGTATTTCTATTGGTTGTATGCATGCTCTGCCTTGCAAACAGAGGTGAAGGCGAGTTTTATAAATTGTTACTGCTTAAGAGGATTAAATATATGACACCAGTACTCAATGCAATACCTCAAACCATAATCACCACTTGTCTAATAGTACATTACATAGAGTAATACATTATATAATGAGGTTTACAGATATAAGGTATATCACAGTTAAGAAAATGAATGTCCTATTACTGAACAAATTCAATCCAGCCATTTGTTTGCTGAAAACATAGCATCATACCAACATGCTGGTCAATGCTTCTTCAAAACCAAAGGCTCTCCTGGGAGAAACCAATGTAGACTGGCTTCACATTTGTGCATTTTGTTAACATGCCATTTATTTAGAGCAACATCACAAAGCACATATACAGTAGCAGCCAAAGCACCTGCACTACAGTGGACCACAACAAAGATACTGTACCTTGTGGTCCATTGCATTGTGGAAAATGCTGCTGTTTTTTCTGTATTGGGGTATACTAATAGCCCTTTCAAAATAAATGGGCTGCTTTAACGCAGCACAAGCTAATATATGAAATCATGCATGCAGAAGTACAAATCGGCCTTAAGAGTAAAAATTACTCTTTTTTTTGCAACTGTGATCTGAATTTCACTTGAGATCAGTTTTGCAGTCCTTGTACAGCAGAGCTTAAACTAGGAGAGGAAGAATCAGCACAAGGAACCAAGCAAAAGAGGCATGCTGATAAGAGGGGAAATCAGAGTGACAGAGAGATGATCTCATCAATCTGCTACTTCTTCTCTTACTATCCAGTAACAGGCTGGGGGAGGGACAAGACCTGTAAGTGTCAGGCCTCGTACACACGATAGGTTAAACAGAGGACAACGGTCTGATGTTCCGTTTTCATCGGTCAAAACCGACCATGTGTGGGCCCCATAGGTTATTTAACCATCGGTTAAAAAAAAGCCAACTTGTTTTAAATGTAACCGATAGATTCCTAACCCATAGGTCAAAACCGATCGTTAGTAGGCACGACCATCGGTTAAAAATCCATGCATGCTCAGAATCAAGTCGACGCATGCTTGGAAGCATTGAACTTCATTTTTTTCAGCGCGTCATTGTGTTTTACGTCACCGCGTTCTGATACGATCGTTTTTTTGAACCGATGGTGTGTAGGCGCAACGGACCATTAGTCAGCTTTATCGGTTAACCGATGAAAACGGTCCATCAGACCGTTCTCATCGGATAGACTGATCGTGTATACGCGGCTTTAAAGGGGTTGTAAAGGATTTTTTTTTTCATAATAAGCATCCTTTACCTGCAGACATTCCTCTTTTCACTTCCTCGTTGTTCGTTTTTGCTCAGAAGTTGCTCTATTTCTTCTCTGTTCTGTTCACTTCCTGCTTGTCTGATTGTTAATCACCACCGTGAAGGGAGGCTTTACTGCGGTGGTCAGTAATGTGCTTGCCCCCTCCTGGGAACTACATCTGTGCAGCAGGACGCTCTCTACGTGTTAGAGACTTCAAGGAGGTGTGAATTACAGGCTGTGCCACAATGCATACTGGGAAATGTAGTTCTTACATGAACGAGCGCCACAAACCAGGAAGTGAATGAGAGAACAGAAACTAGAACGTCGGAGGTGATAGAGATGAAGGAATTTAATAGGTATTTACTCTGTTTTTAACAGAATCATTACAATATTCTGTCTGTCTACTTTGCAGACATTCATTTTAGGCAAAAATTTGTTTTCTTTTACAACTCCTTTAAGGATCTGAAGCATACTCTCCTGTATATGTCTTTCATCTGTAGCTGTTCATCTAGAGTTCAGCTTAAATTTTATTACCTAGAATCTTCTTAACTACTTGACCCCAACGAAAGCAGTGGCTTTTGGGGGGAAAAGGCAAACAACCACCCAACTAACCGGGGGGGTGGGGGGTTGTTTGTTTGCCCCCACCCCATGCTGTTGGTCAGTCAGTCGGTCATCCAGCCCCGCACTTATCCCATCTGGGTTGAGGGTGGTCAGCACTTCTACGAGCGGCGGGCAGCATCTTCCATCGCATATCCCCCTCCTCTGCATCACGGCAACTCCCGCCGTGCTTCGCTTCCCCTTAAGACCCACGTCTCAAGACCCGCTTCCTGATTGGCCGGGGGGAGGATCAGAGCGACAATAGCGAATATTAATTTGCTATTGTCACACAACTGGATGGGCTCAGAGCGCAGTGCTCTGCACCCTGAGCCCACCCTTTTTTTAAACCTATTAGAGCTTCTCCTATTAGAGCCCCCCCCATCCACAAGGCCAGAAGCATGGATGGGGGGGTGGCGCCCATGTGCCCCTAATGGATGGGCCACCACTGTCCAGAAGATTTACCCCCCTTCCTAACCAGGCCATTTTTGTGATACAGCACTGCGTTATTTCGTGCGATGATGTACCCAAATAAAATTTTATTTAATGCGATATAATCAAAAAAAGTCTGACAATTTAAAAAAAAATATATATTTTCTACTTTCTGCTATAAAACATATACAATAATAAAAAATTAAAACAATCTAATTTCTTCATCAATATAGGACAATATGGCCCGGATTCACAGCCATCGGCGCATCTTTATGCCGCCGTAGCGTATCTTCTTTACGCTATGCCGGTGCAACGTTGAGAGGCAAGTATGAAATTCACAAAGAAAATGCGCCCAACATTGCGCCGACGTAGCGTATATTCGTCGGCCTAAGCCAACGTAAGTCAAAGTAGGTGGAAGTGGGCTGGAAGTGGGCGTGATGCATGGTAATGAAGCGTGACCCCATGCAAATGATGGGCTGAGCGTCATCCAAGTACTTAAAACGAACGGCGCATGCGTCGTAGCTTGGACGCATCCCCGTGCGCATGTGTACAGCCACGTCAAAATAACTGCCTGAACGTAACCTACACCCAGCCCTATTCACGTAGTACTACGTAAACAACTTAAAATACGACAGCTGTTTCCTGGTCCATATCTTTGCATGCGTTGCGCCTCCTATATGTGGAATAACTTTACGTCGGACGTAAGCCTTACGCAAACCGGGTATCTTTTCCGCCGGGTGCATCTACGTTCGTGAATTGACGTATCTCCCTCATTTGCATATTTGCAATGGGGGGTCCAGCGTAACTATGCGCCCAAGATACGCCAGTGTAGGCAAGTTACGTCGGTGGACGTATCTTAGTTAGGTGATTATGGCACATAGATACAACGGCGCATTTTGACACTTATGTGGCGTATATCGAGATACGTCGGCGTAAGTGCTACGTGAATCCGGGCCTATGTATTCTGCTACATATTTCTGGCCAAAAAAATCCAGAACACAATAAGCGTATATTGATTGATTTGGCACCTACAAACTATGGTCCCGCTGAAGAAGTTCTGATGAATCTAACTTATACGGGGGTGGAGCTCTGCATGGATGTCGCTACCATCCTTTAAATTCAACAGCACATGTTTGTGTTATATGCTTGTATTACCCGAAATAAGTGTGAATTATCCGCATTCGGAAATTTAATACATTTTTAAACGTTTACACAGTGAGCAGTTAGATCTCCCTTCTTTTTGCATACATATGTTTTGCTGTCCCCACTGAAATGAAAGGTCTGAAGAAGAAGTTTCCATCGATTTGTTTGCACCACCTACCACACGTGTGGGATCTGTTACAAACTACGAGCTCAGGAGTCCATGCCTTGAGGTGAGCATAGAACCGGAGGTGGAGGGATTGTCACCACTATTGATAACAGTTATCTTCACCGGTGAAGCTGTATTCTGGGATTTGTTGTTCATCAGCATCTTGGACTGTATTCTATTGTTTGTTTGCACTGCACTTCCATTTTATTTATAAACAAAAAAAGACTGACAATTTTGGAAAAAAATTATATATTTTTTACTTACATCAGTAAAACAGTTCAAACACAGCTACTCCCATCTCATAAATAGCACCCCTCTCAGTCAAGTCCAGGGTTGCTTTAGCAACACAGATGAACAGATGGAAGGATCCAAGATCCAAGAGTTACTTCACTGGAGATGGAGTACTCTGGTAACAATTGGAAAGGATCTCTCCACAGTAGCTGGGTCTTCTGGGCAAGATGCATGCTATTGGTCTCTGGACCAGCTTTCCACACTCTCGTTCTTACACCAGAGGGCCTCTCACCTGGCTGCAGATCACTTGCCCATCAATGTCTGCCTAATCTACTGTGGCCTCTCTGGGCTGCTGAGGGAAGGAAGCTAAGGAATTTTATACTCCCTGGGAGTATCCAGGAACCCAGTGGATTTGTGGTAAATGTAGTCAAAAGTTCTGCGCCTGCATCTGAGCATGTAAATAAATTGGACCTCTGCTACACGGCCACTAAAAGAAAGCTCTATCTTTCTCAAAACAATTATAATAATTTAATTTGGGTACAACCAAGTAAGCCTGGATCCCCACTATTTCACTGCTGGTGTTTTGGCTATTAGTATGTAAATGTTATCCGGTTGAGATTCTCTTCCCTCTTTGATGTAAAAGCTAGCAGGCCCCTGGTAAGAAATAGTCTCAGGATTTTCTTTTTAATAGATTTTATTTTTATATACAATGGAAAATAATATATAAAAAATAAAACAATATATTTATTACCACAGGAACTATGGGAAAAGAGGAAAAAAGCAAACGCTATACTTACTACTTATATACAAGTTGCCTGTTTTCAACAAGATTTTTGAAAGACAGTTGTCATTCTGCCAGTTGCTGTGTTGGCATTTAAAATGGTTAACTACAAACCTGCAAAGAATGTAATTAATGAGTAATGTGGAATATTCTGTTGTGTGTAACCATATTTTATGATGGGTTTGCTTCATTAAGTTTACAAGAAGTGTCACGAAATGTGGCATGAACACCTGGGCATTTTAAAAATAATTACTTCCCAAAGAGCACAATTAGAGAATAAATGCAGGTTGGTTAGTCTGAGTTGTGAGATATTTGAATAACATTTTTTTTTTTTTACAGTTAATATTTTCAATTTAGATCATTCTCTTATCTACTCTCTGCTTTGCTAAAGCTTGGCTTTGAAATTCTGAATTAGATCCAAGAAAGCACCATTGTGGGTATGGTAAGACGACATTAAAATGCAACTGCAGTGCCACTGTTATGGGGCCTATTATGAGGCGTCGGTATCAAAATTAACCAAGCACTGCTTCTATGCTAGAAACTCAAATTACCTGTGTTCTTTCTTATAAATTAATCAGTGTACAACAGTGGTTCTCAGCCTTCTGGCACTGTGACCCCTTAATAAAATTTCCCAAGTTGTGGGGACCCCTAACAGTAAAATTATTTGCGTGGCAAGACAAGTAATTTGCGCCCCTAACCCACAGACATTTAGCGCTCCCTGAGTCCCTTCCACTTGTACATTGTTAAAGCCCCTTATGGTACATTTTAGGATGTACCACTCTTTCTCTTTGTTCTCCTTTCTTTCCCTTGTATCTCTCTCTATCCTAATTTTTTTATTTTTTTATCATCCCTCTTTTTGTTATTTCTCTCAGGCCCCGTACACACGGCAGAGAACCTCGACGGGCGTAACACATCATTCCGCCCGTCGAGGTTCTCGGCCGGCCGTCAGATTCGGCGACTAGCCCGTCGGGAAAGGCGACCAGCCATTCATCCCGACGGGCCGTCGAGCAAATAGAGAACCTGCTCTCTATTTCAGCTCGACGACATTCCCGACGGGATGCTCGCCGAATCCGTACACACGGCCGAGGTTCTCATCAGAATCAGGATGCCAGCGAGGTTCTCGCTGGTTTCTGCCGAGGACCTCGGCCGTGTGTACGGGGCTTTATTCCTTCTCTTCCTTTTTCTTGGTTCCTCCCCCTTTTCCTCTCCCTTTCATGTATTCTCTATTTTCATTCCTTTACTTATTCCTTGGTGGGGGGGCCACAGGAACAGCCCAGCTGGGCGGCCACAGGTTCCAAGGATAGCCCTGCTGGGGGGCCGCAAAAGGCAGGGAAAGCGGTGTGGGCTTCAGGAACAGCCCAGGATTCGGTGACCCCTGGCAAATCATCATTTGACCCCCCAAGGGGGTCCAGACCCCCAGGTTGAGAACCACTGGTGTACAATTACCTCAGTAATTTAACTCATATATATCTGTGCATAAACAATAAATAGTATAAAGTGCCAGTGCAAACATCTTAATTCATATAGTGCACAAGTGCAAATAAAATGTAAGTGCTTCCTGCCCACTACTACGACACTTTTGGTCAACTATAGAGACAATCATACAAAAATTTACAGATCACAAGATCCAAAAAGATCCTGTGTTCTTCCTGCTACACGCCATCACAATCCCAGCACAGTCGTACAAGAAATCTGTGGTACGATACTTGCTCAATGCCGCAAAGTCTTGCATTACAGCTACGTGGAAACATACCACTCCCTTCCATTGGATTGTGGCTGCCCAAGGTAGAAGACATTAAAAAAATGGAAGATCTAGTGCTCACAGCGCAACACAAATAAGAAAAGCATTCTAAAACCTGGGCACTATGGAATATGTTCATTCTCTGATGAAGGGCAGTCCTTGCTGAACTCCTGAACGTCACGTTGACACTGTCAATCTGTAAGACCACGTACACATGATCAGACCGGTCCGATGAGACTGGTCCGACGGAGCGTTTTCATCGGACCAGACTGAAGTGGTCTGATGTGTGTACACACCATCGGACCAAAAATCTGATCAGACCAGAACGCGGTGACGTAGAACACAACGACGTGCTGAAAAAACGAAGTTCAATGCTTCCAAGCATGCGTCGACTTGATTCTGAGTATGCGCGGGTTTTTGGTCCGATGCTTTTGCATACTAACCATCGAATCTGTCTGACGGACAGAACACAGCTATTCAAATGCAAATGACAGCTGTTGTGTTCCTCCGGCGCATAGTAACTAGATGTCGGGACACGGCAGCGGCGGGAGGAGGGGGGGGGCTTGGCTTTGTCTTAGGGGACACACGGCTGCATTAGGGACATGGCTGCTAAATTGAGGGAATTGAGGGACATGGCTGCTGAATTGAGGGACATGGCTGCTGCATTAGGGACATTGGCTGCTGATTTGAGGGACATGACTACTGAATTGAGGGACATGGCTACTGAATAGAGGGACATGGCTGCTGAATTGAGGGACATGGCTGCTGAATTGAGGGACATGGCTGCTGAATTGAGGGACGTGGCTGCTGCATTAGGGACATTAGCTGCTGAATTGAGGGACATGGCTGCTGCATTAGGGACATGGCTGCTGCATTAGGGACATGGCTGCTGAATTGAGGGACATGGCTAATGAATTGAGGGACATGGCTAATGAATTGAGGGACATGACTGCTGAATTGAGGGACATGACTGCTGAATTGAGGGACATGGCTGCTGAATTGAGGGACATGGCTGCTGCATTAGGGACATGGCTGCTGAATTGAGGGACATGGCTGCTGCATTGAGGGACATGGCTACTGCATTGAGAGACATGGCTGCTGAATTGAGGGACATGGTTGCTGCATTGAGGGACATGGCTGCTGAATTGAGGGACATGGCTGCTGAATTGAGGGACATGGCTGCTGATTTTAGGGACATGGCTGCTGAATTTAGGGACATGGCTGAATTAAGGGACATGGCTGCATTTGGGGACACAAGGCTGCATTTGGGGACACGTGGCTGCATTTAAAAAAAAGTATCGGTATCCGCGAGTACATGAAAAAAAGTATCGGTACTTGTACTCGGTCCTAAAAAAGAGGTATCGGGACAACCCTAATTAAAACAATATCGTACATATATGTACATGCAATATAGAGTGGTTTTGGTCACAGAATGTGATTTAGAAATGGGGTTAACACATCCTTTTCTTTTATTTTATTATATCCTATGCTATCCCTATTGTAGACTGAATATGAGCTTTTGCTATTGAGGACCACTATATATGTTTGACTACCAATTTTGACCACAGTTGTACTGTATCTTTACTGTATCTCCTGTCTTTTGAAATATTTATTACAATTTATATTAGAAAAAAAATAGTCAGACTGGCATGTAAGTATCCTGGTGTGATTTAGATGAATTTTACACTCCTCTCCTCTGATTATGGAGTCCTCAGTGATACAGTATGTTCATGGCATAATGGTCAACAAAAAACAACAAAGAGAGATCTCCATAGCCTAATACCATTTGGTTTATTAAAAAAAAAAGTACAATGCAATTACACTTACAAAAGAAGTAATAATTCAAGCAAGTTGAATTGCCGTCTCAGTGTGTGTTCCAATTAGCGGAAATTAAGTCACTACTCGTTCCTGCTTGACGTGTTTCACCCCTCCCACTGGGTGTCTTTAGAAGATGCCCAGTAGAGAGGTGAAACATGTCAATCCGACTCCATATACATGCTTAAATTATTACTTGTTTTGTGGACCCAGCCACACACATCGCTCTTGTACATTACGATATGCCTATGATGTTCTCCTAAATGTGAGTGTCCATTTTTATAATCTTTTTTTAATAAACACTACTCTGTACGGTATCACACTGTGTGATTTTTGCTCTCATTACGCATGCTATGTGGTAACCGTGTCTCTGGCTCCAACAAGATTTCATACTTTACACTTCACAGTGTATATTGAACTGGACCCATCGCGTTGATTGATCATACAAGTCTTTTTGACTTGGGTGGTATATGCCTTCCAGGTCAATATTATCTGGTAAGCCTCCTCCTCATATTGGTGGTGGTGTTTTTGTCATTCCATACAATGGGTGATTTCCACGTGGAATTCTTCACTTCAACTTTGCAGATTTCTTCTACACTTCTGGACTGTTGTTTGTGTTTGGTCACATTAGAGCAGGGATATGCAATTAGCGGACCTCCAGCTGTTGCAGAACTACAACTCCCATGAGGCATAGCAAGAGACTGACAGCCACAAGCATGACACTCAGAGGCAGAGGTAAGATGGGACTTGTAGTTTTGCAACAGCTGGAGGTCCGCTAATTGCATATCCCTGCATTAGAGGATTGACTGTTTTAAAAAAAAAAAATTCACTAATCGTACTTAGTCGCGAGGTATTACTGAAATTAAGGACTATGGGCAAGATTTAGGTAGATGGGCGCATATTTGTGCGGGCGTAGTGCAGCGCATTTACGTTCCGTCGACGCAAACTAGGGAGGCAAGTACAGTATTCACCAAGCACTTGCTCCTAACTTTGCGCCGGCGTAACGTAAATGTGAAGGCGCAAGCCAGCGTAAGTGGGTGTGACCATATGTAAATAATGGGCTGAGCCCAGCGCAGAGACTTACATTTGGCGTATCATCCACGGAGCATGCAGAGTGACGTTGGGGTCTGCTCGCTTCCCTGTGTGCATGCTCACAACTATGTCGGCCCAACTTCCTGGGATACGTCGACTCAACGTCTTACGCTGTGCGTATAAATGCACCCGCAGATGCGCCCGTCCGGTGCAAAAGTACATCCAGTTTCTCCACCCCCCCAGGGAAGGTACTTTTGCTTGGAGATGGCTGCTCCCGTTCCCCACAGGAAGAGGAGGAAGAGGAACTTCAGTGCCCAGGAGCTGTCAGCCGTCATCTCAGCTATGGAGACATACGATATGTTCCTCCATGGATCTAAAAGTCACCAGACAAGCCGGGACAGGAAGCAGACCATCCTGGAGACCATTGCTGCCAGGGTCAACAGCTTTGGATATGAGACCCGGACTGCTTCGGACATCTCTAAAAAAATTAATGATGTCAGGCGCAAAGTCCGGGACAAGGTGGCCGCCATCAGGAGGCATGAGAGGGGCACAGCCCCGGTGGAGGAGGTGGTCGCCCGCTGTCTGGAGAGAGAGCAGTTGGAGGGCGTAGAGGGGTTTGATTCAGTGGAGGAAGGCTCCAGGACAGGTAAGTGATTTTTATCCCCTATTTGGTGTGTTGCATGTGGGGGGGGGGGGCATGTGCCAAGTGTGTGGGACCACCAACATGTGTATGCTTTGTGTCATCCACAGATGACGGAGCTGGGCCATCATCTGCCGGTGGCCATTCCACCCCATCCCACAACTGCATCCTGAGCCCGACCCCTGGGCACTGAAGACACTGCGGTGGAGGGGAGTGCCCACACCTCACCTGCTGAGGTGGTTGAGGAGGAGCCGGTTGTGTCGGAGCAGGAGGTGTTATTATTTTTGGAGGAGTCCTCCCCTTCGGCAGGGCCCTCTCATATCCCCTCCCCCATCAGGGGAAGCCTCTCAAGGACGACTCCATCCCCCCAGGGACTACCATCTCCTGGCCCCAGGAAGGCGACCCGTAAGACCAGGGGGGTGTCTGACGTGGTCCATGACCAAATGGCAAGGGACCAGGCCAGGCAGACCCAGCAGATGGGGGAGATAGCTGGGCACCTGGCCTCCCTGGCCCAGATAACAGAGGCAGTGCAGGACGTCAGCTGCAACTGCGCTGCAGTGGTGACCAGCCTGGGAGAGGTGCAGGCTGATTTTCGGCACCTTACTGCAGCTGTCCAGGCGAACACAGCTGCCATCCGGGAACAGGGGAGGCACAGGCAGCGGGCCCAGCAGTATCATGTGACCCGGCAGCTGAGGATGCAGGCCCAGACCAACTTATTCCTCAGACGGATAGCCGTGGCCTTGGAGGGCATGCAGCCCACACCTGCCAGGAGTTGCCCACCCGGGGATGAGCCACCTCCAGATGTCTCACACCCCCACACGAGGCTCCGTCCAGGCAGCTGAGGAGCCAGAGAGGGCCCACCAGAAGGAGCCCCCGTCAGGCCAAATGATGGGGGGTTTTTTTGGCTCTTTTTTTTCAACTTTTTTTTTCTCTGCTCAGGATATGAGCCTTTTTTTTTTTACAAACTGCACATGGTCAGTAGTGCAGGCTACTGTGTGAATGGTGTGTGAATGTGGGGGTGGCACTCCTGCCAGTAAGGGGTGTCACCCTCGGTAGTTGGGGAGAAGTTATCCCCGTGTGAATGTTGTATGAATGGACAGTGACATCATTGGGGCCTTGGCGAAGGCTTTGCTGCTCCCAAGTCCTGCATGTTGGACTTGGGGTAATCCAATGTGAAGTGGATCTGGTGTGTGTGATATAGGGACCGGTTTATTGTCCAAAGATGCCTTCCGCGAGGACCGTCCTGACTGCTCTTCCCTCAGCAGATGGGGTCGCCTCTGGTAGGTGGGGACTGTGTGGGTCGGGGGTCAGGTCATCACATATGTCAATCTGCAGGCCCTTTCTCACGGCGTAATTGTGCAGCATGCAACATGCACCGATGATCTGACACACGAAGGTAGGGGAATACAACAGGCTCCCCCCAGACTTATCCAGGCATCGGAAACGGGACTTCAGGAGGCCAAATGTTTGTTCCACCACTGCACGGGTACGTATGTGTGCATCATTGTATCTTCTCTCTCCTCTGGTTTGGGGATTCCGGAATGGAGTCATGAGATGGGGTCCAAGTGCATATGCCGAGTCGCCTGCAAGGGAAAAGACAGGAGGATGTTAGCCGTGCATGTGCCCCTTGTGATGTTTGCATCATGGGGTCGGACAGTCATGCCTGACTCCCATGTCACTCACCAACCAACCAGCTGTCCTTGTACACGTTCTGTTCAAATTCTGCTGGGATGGGGCTTTGATGGTATATGTAGCTGTAGTGGCTGGACCCGGGGTGTTTGGCACGGACGTGCCATATGAGGCATTGAGCATCGGCTATCACCTGTACGTTGATGGAATGCCAGTTCTTCCGATTGCGATATATGTTCTCTGTGGCACGGGGGGGCTGGAGTGCCACATGTGTGCAATCAATTGCCCAGATGGTGCGTGGGAATCCTGCAATGCTGTAGAAATCCTGCATTGCATTCTGCCACAGATGCTCATTGGTGGGTCTGATGATGTGGTGGGACATGCGTTTGAGGATTGCGGGGACAACCTGGTGCACACATCTGCTCATGGTGGATTGTGATATCAAAGCCACAACTCCACTTGTACGCTGAAAAGATCCATTGGCAAGGAAATGGAGTGTTGCCAGTACCTTGACCAGTGGCTGCACTGCATGTGAGCAGTGTGTCTTGCTGGTGATGTCATCCTGCAGGGCTGTGGTTATTTCCAGGATTGCATCAGAGCTGAATCTGAAGATGCGATACACCTCCTCATCACCCATATATCGTATATCCTCTCACGTGCCTAGTAGTGCTAGGACCACGGCTGCCCCTGTCATGTTGGCAGACAGATGTGTTGTCCTGCAAGTGGGGTTGCTCAGCTTGCTATTTTCGTCGGTAACGCTGCTGCTGTAGCTGCTCTCCAGCTGACCTGTGCCCATCAGGTGTAAAGATAAACCAGCTATTTGTAGGAATAACTTTGCGCCGGACGTACGACTTACGCGTGGCGCACGTAGCCAGCGTCTGGTGCTAATACGTTCGCATATCTCCCTCATTTGCATATTTAAATGGGAAATCAATGGGTGCCCCAGATGCGCCAAGCGTAAATATGCGCCTACAATATGCCGGCGTAGGAAAGTTAGGTCGGTCGGAGGAAGCCTGTTTTCAGGCGTATGTAGTTTTGTGGGTACGGCACATAGATACGACGGCGCATCTTTACACTTACGCGGCGCATATCGATATACGGCGGCATAAGTCTTTCTGAATCTGGCCCTATATATTTGTTTGCAACACTTAATATATGGTTTCAATTGATTTATTTACAAAAATAAGCGCTACACTTTTTTCATATTTATAAAAATGTTGCTTTGTCTTAGCTGTGTTGGCAGCTAGTTTTTGGTTTCACGTCATACACAGCGCAGTATATCCTATAACTTTTTTGCACAATTCAAGCAAGTTGGATTGCCGCCTCGGCATGCATTCCAGTTAGCAGAAATTAAATCACTACTCGTTCCTGCTTGACGTGTTTCACCCCTCCCAATGGGTGTCTTTAGAAGACGTCCAGTAGTGAGGTGAAACATGTCAATCCTACTCCATATACATGCTTGAATTATTACTTGTTTTGTAAGTGTAATTGCATTTTTTTTTAAATAAACCAAACAGTATTAAGCTGTGGAGATTTCTCTTTTTTTTAAGCCTTATGCCATGAACATACTGAATCGCTGAGGACCCCATAATCGAAGGAGAATAGTGTAAAATTCATTGAAATCACACCAGGATACTTACATGCCAGTCTGACTTTAACTGTCAGTGAGTGGGGAGTACAGGCGGGAAGCAAGGCACTATATGCTCTGCACTGTATTATATACACTACACGGACTGTACAATATACTCTGAACTGTATTATATATACTACATGGACTGCATTATATACTCTTAACTGTATTATACATGATACACTGAGTGACTGAACATTACTCTAACTATCCGCCTAATCTCCATTCATGCTGTGATTGGCCAAAGCATACAGGTCAGGTGCATTCTTTGGGCAATCAGCAGCTGCCAATCCAATCTTGCAGTGCATTATGGGGCGCATCATGGTGGGCGAACCTCCTGCGAGCGCCCCATATGTTCGTTTGCTCGTAGTTTGTTAATTTGTTCTGCTGCAAGCAGCAAGTGGAAGTGTGCTCTAACGCCTCAAACACATGTCCCAACCTAAGTTCCCATCCCAAATCACAAAGCTCTTGATTACAGAAAATAAAAAGCCCAACCTATCTCCATTATACCAGTTTTTTATAATAATATACATCCAATTTTTCAGTTCTTCTTCTACAGAATTGATGCATGCTTCACCATATTTCAACTAGTTAGAGCGGGGGTGTGCAAACTTTTTTCAGAGAGGGCCAGATTTGATGAAGTGAACATGCGTGAGGGCTGACCATTTTGCCTGACATTCTTTGAACCAATTAAAATTAAATGCAAATTATCTAATACACTGCCCAACAAGAATTCTCTTGCCTTTGTGGCTGTGTGTGGTAAGGAGTCTAAGGATGAGCTCAGGCGTATTGATTGGATATACCGTATTTATCAGCGTATAACATGCACCTTTTACTTTAGGAGGAAAAACTTAAATTTTTAATTAAGAACTGTGATGCAAAATAAGGGTCATTGCCCATCAATGCAGCCTAATCAGTGCCCATCTGCAGCCTCACCATTGCCCCGAATGCAGCCGCACCATTGTCATGAATGCAGCCTCACCATTGACACAAATGCAACCTCTGAATGCAGCCTGACCATTGCCATGAATGCAGCCTCACCATTGACATGAATGCAGCCTCTGAATGCAGCCTTAGCCATTGACATCAGTACAGCCCGATCAATACCCATCTGCAGCTTTGGAGGAGACAGGGAGGGTGTAGGACGAGCACCAACAGATTACATACAGGAGAATCGGGACCATCCCTATTGCCTAGTGCAGACTAACTTTAAAACCCATTAAAATCTTTTTTTTTGTTTTTACCAAGCCGTTACATTAAACATTTTGCATGGTTTACCATGTAATATAATGTACTTTACTTTACTTCAGAGGCTACAGTCTACTGTGCTCCAACAGCACAGCAATTAGACAATTTTCTCATGTACATACAGTAACTGTTGAAATGACACCTTAAAAACAAGTTGCCTAAAAAAGCCCAAGAGGCCAACTACTACTAAGCAATTATCGAAAAAAAAGCAAGGAAATAACACAATATTTCTGTTCCTCTAGCTCAGGGGTGGCAAACTCAAATTCATCAGGGGCCGCATCAGCAGTTTGGTTACCCTCAAAGGACCGGTTATATCTGCACTCCAGTTTTCTTGCGCTGCGTAGGGAGCGCAGGGTTCAGGAGTGTCCCTCCCTCCTCTCTGGTGTCACTGGTGTCCCCCCCCCTGGTGTCCCCCTCCTGGTGTCACTGGTGTCCCCCCCTCCTCTCTGGTGTCACTGGTGTCCCCCCCTCCTCTCTGGTGTCACTGGTGTCCCCCCCTCCCCTCTGGTGTCACTGGTGTCCCCCCCTCCCCTCTGGTGTCACTGGTGTCCCCCCCTCCCCTCTGGTGTCACTGGTGTCCCCCCCTCCCCTCTGGTGTCACTGGTGTCCCCCCTCCTCTCTGATGTCCCCCCCTCCTCTCCTCTCTGGTGTCACTGGTGTCCCCTCTCCTCTCTGGTGTCACTGGTGTCCCCCCTCCTCTCTGGTGTCACTGGTGTCCCCCCTCCTCTCTGGTGTCACTGGTGTCCCCCCTCCTCTCTGGTGTCACTGGTGTCCCCCCTCCTCTCTGGTGTCACTGGTGTCCCCCCTCCTCTCTGGTGTCCCCCCCTCCTCTCCTCTCTGGTGTCACTGGTGTCCCCTCTCCTCTCTGGTGTCACTGGGGTCCCCCTCCTCTCCTCTCTGGTGTCACCCTCCTCTCCTCTCTGGTGTCACCCTCCTCTCCTCTCTGGTGTCACCCTCCTCTCCTCAGTGACCCCAGTGACACCAGAGAGGAGGGGGACCCCAGTGACACCAGAGAGGAGAGGAGGGGGACCCCAGTGACACCAGAGAGGAGAGGAGGGGGACCCCAGTGACACCAGAGAGGAGAGGGACCCCAGAGAGGTTGGGGACCCCAGGGACACCAGAGAGGAGAGGAGGGGGACCCCAGTTACACCAGAGAGGAGAGGAGGGGGACCCCAGAGAGGAAAAGGAGGGGGACCCCAGTGACACCAGAGAGGAGAGGAGGGGGACCCCAGTGACACCAGAGAGGAGAGGAGGGGGACCCCAGTGACACCAGAGAGGAGAGGAGGGGGACCCCAGTGACACCAGAGAGGAGAGGAGGTGGACCCCAGTGACACCAGAGAGGAGAGGAGGGGGACCCCAGTGACACCAGAGAGGAGAGGGACCCCAGTGACACCAGAGAGGAGAGGAGGGGGACCCCAGTGACACCAGAGAGAAGAGGGACCCCAGTGACACCAGAGAGGAGAGGAGGGGGACCCCAGTGACACCAGAGAGGAGAGGGACCCCAGAGAGGTTGGGGACCCCAGGGACACCAGAGAGGAGAGGAGGGGGACCCCAGTGACACCAGAGAGGAGGGGGACCCCAGTGACACCAGAGAGGAGAGGAAGGGGACCCCAGTGACACCAGAGAGGAGAGGAGGGGGACCCCAGTGACACCAGAGAGGAGAGGAGGTGGACCCCAGTGACACCAGAGAGGAGAGGAGGGGGACCCCAGTGACACCAGAGAGAAGAGGGACCCCAGTGACACCAGAGAGGAGAGGAGGGGGACCCCAGTGACATCAGAGAGGAGAGGGACCCCAGAGAGGTTGGGGACCCCAGGGACACCAGAGAGGAGAGGAGGGGGACCCCAGTGACACCAGAGAGGAGGGGGACCCCAGTGACACCAGAGAGGAGGGGGACCCCAGTGACCCCAGAGAGGAGGGGGACCCCAGTGACACCAGAGAGGAGAGGGACCCCAGTGACACCAGAGAGGAGAGGGACCCCAGTGACCCCAGAGAGGAGAGGGACCCCAGTGACCCGAGAGAGGAGAGGGACCCCAGTGACACCAGAGAGGAGAGGGACCCCAGTGACACCAGAGAGGAGAGGGACCCCAGTGACACCAGAGAAGAGGGGGACCCCAGTGACACCAGAGAGGAGAGGGACCCCAGTGACACCAGAGAAGAGGGGGACCCCAGTGACACCAGAGAAGAGGGGGACCCCAGTGACACCAGAGAAGAGGGGGACCCCAGTGACACCAGAGAGGAGGGGGACCCCAGTGACACCAGAGAGGAGGGGGACCCCAGTGACACCAG